>CM035157.1:132202162-132802162 GCA_020205615.1 Panax quinquefolius | reverse complement strand
AGTCCTCACCATTTTGTAAAATAAAGTTTCAATAATCAGAATGAGGACTTATTTGGTTGTGGATATTGTCTAGAAGACAATATTTGTATTTAAACTCACAATTTTTATATTGTATTAATAAAGTTGTAGTTGTTTCTGTATCATGTATTTGATAACTCAGAATGGGTGATGTATACCTATTTTGGGAGCGTCACACTTTTGTTTGGCTTTTCAAGTGTTTTTTGGATGCAATGTCAGGTGATGCACCTAAGATGATTATCACTGATCAGGATCCGGCTATGACAAATGCCATTTCACATATCCTTCCTAAGACATTTCATAGGCATTGTAGTTGGCACATTTTAACCAAATTTTTATAAAAGATTGACTCAGCAAAATTCAGTGCTTATTATAAAGAGTTTTCGGATTGCATTTGGAATTCAGAGACTTTGGAAAAGTTTGACTCTACTTGGGTGGAGTTGTTGGAGAAAAGTGGGTTGACTACTAATAAATGGTTGCAATCAATGTATAACATTCGTTGTAGATGGGTACCCGCACATGTGAATCATGTTTTCTCAGCTGACATGTCAAGTAGCCAACGAGCGGAGAGTTCTCATGCATTTTTTAAAAGATTTATTTCTAAAGGAAATTCATTAGTGGATTTTATGATTCAATTTGGTTGGGCCTTCAACATCAACGACATGTAGAGTTGGAATCAGATAACAAAGATTTGATTGAGAGACCGAGAATGAAAATTGTCAATCACTTCTTAAGTCAAATGGTTGACATTTATACATATTCTATGTATTATAAATTTGAAGACGAGTTGTGTGAGTCTTTTAATTATAAGTTTGAACTTATGAAAGAGGATGTCAACTACCATGTATATAAGATTTGTTGAAGGAATGTTAACAAGTGTAATGTAAGAGAAATCCATTATGACAAATCTTGGGATTATGCTACATGCACTTGCACAAAATTTGAGAGTTTTGGAATCCTATGTCGGCATATACTAGCTTACTTGAATAAGTATCATGATCTTGACAAGTTGCCTACAAAATACATTTTATCGAGGTGGACAAAGACAGCAAAATCAATAAGTGTAATTGATGATAATGGTGTGGCGATAAAAGATGATAGGTCATACTTACTCTTGCGGAGTCAATTGATTCAACGTTCTTTAAATTTGATTGATAGTGCTCTCACAAATGAAAAAGCCACAAATTTTGTAAAAGAATGTCTAGATAATGGATATGAGAAGGTGAAGCAAATTATTGGAAAGACTGATTCTGAAAGAAACAAGAAAATGGTGTGTGGTGGAATTAGTGTATCCAAGTCAGTTAACATGATTTCTACACATGAACATAGTTATATTGAGCCAAACCACATGCGAGCAAAAGGGTGTGGCAAAAGGCTAAAAGGTGGCAAAGAAAGAGCTTTGGGGAAAACAAAAAGTGCCAAGAGTAGACGTTGTCATACATATGGGGAAGTTGGTGGGACACACGATAAAAGAAATTGTCCGAAGCTTAATAATCTGTAAGCTAGTTTGTGTATTTTGACTTTGCTATTATTTTAAAATTGACTTTCGTATTTGTTTAAATTTGACTTTAATATTTGTTTACATGTAGAATTGGAGTATCAAATGATGATGCTACTCAGGCTCCAAGTGTAGATAATGATGATGCTACTGAGATTGATATGTGAATCATTAAATCTAATATCTGAGGTAATTCTGCATACTCATTAATTTTGAGCTAGTGCATTGTGATTTTTTTTCTACTAGCATTTGAGCAGATTTTTATTTTCGCCTAATAGTATTCTGTTTCATGTCAGGCAATCAGTTGTTACACAAAAGACTGAAGGCAGTTCAAGGAGATAAACTTTCAATACTTTGTATCCAGCTACAGGAGGTGGAAAACTACAACAGTACACAAGTGTTAATTTTATCATAGTATCTTGATGTTGAAAGTACCATAGTTTCTATGTTGGCTGAAATGGGTTTAGTAAGTTGTAGTATGGCTTACATTCTTGCTGATTTGGATTTAATAGATTGTTTAAGAAAATATTTTGTGGTGACTTTTGGATTCGTTTTGGTAATCAAGACTGTTGTTGTGAGCCAGTATGACATATTGGGTGGTAAATTTGTTATGCTAAAGTTGTTTGATGGAATACTTCATTATTTTTGACTGGCTAGTATGACATATTGGGTGCTCAATGTTATCAGTTTGATGCAGCTATGGGATGTGGTGAGCCAGTATGACATAGAAGGCAGTTGTGCTCAAACCCAAAAATAACTTCTCTTGACATTACAAAATGAACTACTACTAATCAATCATGGGATAAAATAATAAAATAGTTCTAAAGTAATAATAAATTAGTACGAATAGTATGAATTTACCAAAATTAATGGGCATATCGCACTTTGCAACTTACAAACTCTTTACCTATTCAGCAGCATCAGCAGATGATAAATCAACTACAAAATAAATGGAAGAAACAATACAAGTTGTTGGGTCCGTTCAAAATTGCATTGTGTAATGTCTAATATGTAAAACGAATGACTGTAATAGACTTTTGACTAAGAAGCTTGCTCTGGAATAGAAAATGTACAAACACAAGGATAACTATATTTAAACCTGAACTATAGACAAAGGAGTGATTTTTGCTTAGTTGCTTGCCACCTTCTGAGGACTATAAATAAAGCAATGAAATGCAACTTGCAAGTGAAAATAATGAATACTTAAAAATGATTGTTATCTTGGTCTGCTGCTTACAGAATCTTAGTCCTTCATTAGATAATCACTAAATTTGACCAACTCTTGGCTCTAATCTTTTTCACTCATCCTCATTCCTCAACCATGATTTTAAACAATTTCTTTGTCAAGTAAACCAGGTCTTTGCACATTTTGAAATAAATTTTAAATCAGATTCAACCATGGAGTTCCAAACCACTGTAAAAAAGGAAGAGATAGAAATTACAAAATGTCCCTCCACTGTAAGACCCCAACTTATTATAAATACAATTAAAATTTTCTCTATTTATTATCTTGAAATAATAAGGTGATAATTTGATATAATACTTTGGTTATGGGTGAAATGTGCAACTTTTACAAAATAAGCAAGTGGTTATAAAATATTCCTTTTGTCGGGAAATATTCGTTTGGTCGTGGAATATTCTTTTTGTCGGGAATATCCGCATTTACGACGCATCAATTAATGGGCCCCATAACTTAAATAACTGGCTTGATGAAGAAAATGACAAAGTTTGATTTTTATAAATAACGGCGTAATTGTTACTGTTAACACTGTTGGAATACTTGGTGGTTAAAATACAATGAAGACGCGCTGGTAGCATAAAGAAGACACCCGTATTGTATTAATATTTTTTGAATTATTGATTCTTACGTAAGAAGACACTACTCAATAATTGTTACAGTAGTTACTGTTTTAATATTTTATTTTATTGATTCAATAATTGTTGCGTTGATATTTTATATTATTGGTGCTCAATAATTGTCACTGCACACTATTTCCATTATCAGATCAATAATTCATATTATTTGAATAATATTATTAGATAATATTATTGGCAATGTCTAAAAAGTTTTGTCGATGAGAGGTTAGACAATCTATTTACGCTACCAAGAGTGAGAAATCCTTATTGAAAGCCCCTCTTCCGGGAACCTATCGGTTGTCATTATTGTGATTCTGTAATATTATTTGTGAATAATTAATTATTGATTTATACAATAAGGAAATATTTATTTTATGTGGATATAAATAATGGATTTATTTATGTGGTTATAAATGAAGGAATTTAACATAAAATAATTGTTGAAAGTTTGGCATATTTTTATGGAATTACAATTATTTCTCTGATAAATTATTCATTCAAATATATTATAATTGTTTAAATAATAATATTATAAGCATGTGATTAAAAAGATGAAGTGAACAAATTGTATTCGAATGTATTATTCAAAAGCAGTATGCCTTGTTTTCTTTTCTAAATTCGTGGGTGGAGAAATATGATCTGCAAAGGCATTTCAAATGTTATTTTTCATGCGTGGGGCCTCTACCTTGGAAAAAAAAGGATTGTTAGGCATGATTGAGATTATGAGTTAGGCAATTGCCTGCAAAAACCAAATTTTGAAGGAATGGACCCCCCAACTTTGGAAAAAGAAAGAATTAGGCAAAAGTTTGGCAGGAAAGTTGGCTGGAGAAAATAATTAGGCAGATTCGTTATCTCTCCCTCCGTTGCTATAAATAGGAGGGCAAACCTCCATCCTAAATCACACCAAAAATCTCAAAGCACTTATTCTAAAGTATTGTGAGTATTTTTCTTGAGTATAAGAAAACTTTGAGCGTAGTTTTTCTGCAAGATTTTCTCAGAATAATATCCAATATTCTAGTCAAATCCAGTTTCTACTGAGGTAAAGGATATTATTTTATTGCTTCAATAATTCCTAAAATGATTAGAAATTTCACTTCATCTAATATCATTTCATAGGAATATTGGTATGAACTTTTTATCAAATTTGAAACTTTTTCATGTCGGGGTTACTATTCACATATACGGCACTATTCACGTATACGACACTATTCACGAATACAGCACTATTCACCAAAAAATAATTTTTTTCCTTTTTGTCCAAGATGTCTATTATGGTTACTATCTTTGATTGAATCCATGTTTTGATCGTTATTTTTGAATTCTATTTCACATTTGGTTATTATGGAGTATTATTGATCTTGGATAAACTGTAATACGAACCCCTAATATTTGTCCTTTTATTTCACTAGATTCGTTTTCTTTAAAATATTTTTCATCATCTTCAGTCCTAAATGATGATATTACTGAATATCTTTGGTGTGTAGTGCAAAGATGAATGATTAACTGATGAATATCTTTGACCCGTAGTGCAAAGATGAACAGGTGTTGAGATGAACATGACCGACTGATGATATAAATGAATATCTTTGGCCTGTAGTGCAAAGATGAATATTTGATTCAAGATATATTAATTGTTGATACAGGGATAAAATATTAATGATAGACTTTTAAATCTTAGAAGATAGTAGAACTCATTCTCTACGTGACTCTTCTAATGGATTGCTGTTTCTGCTGCATTTGTTGATCTGAAATTTGTTGTCTATTGTATTCTATCAGATTTTTCCCTGTTGAGGACTAACGATAATTTGTTCTATATTATCTTAGTCATAATATTCTTTACTGGGCTAGTTGAGCTCACCCTTTTCCTTGTTGTACCATTTTTCTTCTCAGGAGGCGAGAATGTAGCGAGTACGAGTCGGGGTGTGGAATGATGGTTCTAGAAAGTTGTCTTAGTAGTTCTCACCATTTTTGTAAAATAAAGTTTTAATAATTTTAATGGGGACTTATTTGGTTGTGGATATTGTCTAGAAGACAATATTTGTATTTAAACTCACAGCTTGTGTATTTGTCATATTTTACACGACAATTGTATTAATAAACTTGCAGTTGTTTCTGTACCATGTATTTGGCGACTCAGAATGGGTGTTGTATACCTATTTTGGGGGCGTCACAGTTGGTATCAGAGCTTAGGGATATGATCTCTCCAGTGAGATCGGGAATAGAACTAGAGGGAGAGATGAGTAAACCTTTGCTTGCTGTGTGTCCAGCCTAAGCTTATTTGTTGGTTGGTCATAATATAGGGATATTATGTGATATGTTAATTTGTTTAATTAACCCTTGTTTTATAGCAGTATTTAAGATGGTAGCTGAGAACGTTAACAATGGAGTGTATGAGACTGTGGAGACACCTTTAGTCACAAACCAGGAGAACGTGCAACAGGAAGGCAATATTCCTCGTGTAAATAACACGACCGAACAAACGATGAATGATGGGATGTTTAGAAGCTTTTTGCAGTTCATGCAGAATCAAACGAGGGAGACTCATGTACAGAATACGGGTGAAAATGATAGCAACGTGCGGTTTGTCACAGCCAAGCAATTCAAAGAGTTGGGACCACCTGAGTTCATTGGAAAACCGGATCCGATCAAGGCGGAAACGTGGGTCAAGCAAATTACCAAGATATTTGATGGTTTGGGATGCACGAAGGAACAGAAGGTTCCATTCGACATCTTTATGTTTCGTGGTGAAGCGGATTACTGGTAGGAATCTGTGAAGCGTACCCAGCCAGATGCATTCAACATGTCTTGGGAAAGATTTCAGAAACTTTTCAATGACAAGTACTTTCCTAAAAGTATTCGTCATATGAAAGAGGTAGAGTTTATTAGACTGGAGCAGAACAACATGACGGTGTCCCAGTATGAAGCGAAGTTTACGGAGTTGTCCAGGTTTGCACCTCATTTGGTGGAGAATGAGGAACGAATGACGCGTATGTTTCTAAGAGGTCTAAAACCCGAGATTCGTCAATACCTTATCTCTCATAAATTTTCTCTGTATTCAGATTTTTTCAACAGGGCTCAATTATTAGAGCGAGATAATGAGTATGTTCAACCAAGGGACCACAATCGTCATCATACAATGGATGTGAATCATCGGAGCGATGATAACCAGGGGGGAGGAAAGAATACAGACAAAAGCGGTAACCACTCGGGTGGTAATCGTGGCCATAATAATAGGAGAGGTGAGTCAAGTGAAAATTTCAAAATGAGGAGATTCAACAATGACGGGAAGACATCAACAGAAGCTCCAGCATCAACTGTTGTTAGGGGAGGAGAACGACCACCGGTCGTGTGTTATAAATGAGGGAAAGAGGGACATATCAGCCCAAACTGCCCACAAAAATCCAAGGTATATTATAACTGTGGAAAGGAAGGACACATAGCTCGAGACTGTTCTGTAGCAAAACCAAGTTCAGCGGGGATGATGATTCCAAAGGCTGTCCCGGATAAGTCAAAATCAGCGGTTCCTGGAAGATCGTTTGTCGTGATTGGCCAAAACGCGAGAAACCCGAACGAGGTGATCACGGGTAAGCTTATCATAAACTCTTGCGAAGTTTATACCTTACTAGATACCGATTCTACACATTCTTTTATCTCTCCTGCTTGTGCTCAACGTTTGAACTTGACTCCGGAGAAATTAGACTTTGACTTATCTGTGGAGACTCCGTTAGGAGAAACTTTCGTCACATCCACTGTTTATAAATCTTGCTTGATCCAAGTTGGCACCATCACATTACCTGTTGACCTTATTTCTTTAAAAATACTTGCTTTTGATGTGATTTTAGGAATTGATTGGTTAACCACTCATCATGCCGAAATTGATTATTTTCGTAAGATTGTTAGTTTTCATATTCCTAACCAACCTGTTATACGAATTCAAACAACTAAACCACTAAAATTAGTCACTGTCATATCAAGCCATAAAGCTATTCGTTTATTAAAAAACGGATGTCAAGCTTTCTTAGACCATGTTATGGATTTGAATAAAGACAAGTCAGATTTGAATAATATTTCTGTGGTTAGAGAATTTTCTTATGTATTTCCTGAAGAACTTCCCGGTCTGCCCCCAGAACGTGATGTTGAATTATTTATTGACCTTGAACCGGGTACAAAACCCATTTCTAAAACACCATATCAAATGGCTCCTATTGAAATTCAGGAGTTAAAGGTCCAACTACAGGAATTGTTAGACATCGGTTTCATTCGTCCTAGTACATCTCCTTGGGGTGCTCCTGCGTTATTCATAAAGAAGAAAGACGGGAGTATGCGACTTTGTATTGACTACCGAGAATTGAACCATGTTACCATCAAGAATAGGTATCCGCTACCTCGCATTGATAACCTGTTTGACCTGTTGCAAGGAGCACAATTCTTTTCAAAGATCGATCTTCGTTCTGGATATCATCAGCTAAAGATTAAAACTGAGGATATTACAAAGATTGCCTTCAGAACTCGGCACGGGCATTATGAATTCTTAGTCATGTCTTTTGGATTGACTAATGCTCCTGCTGCTTTCATGGATATGATGAACCGAGTATTCAAGGAATATTTGGATCAGTTCGTTGTTGTCTTTATTGATGACATCCTCATCTATTCCAAAAGCCGTGAAGATCATGAGCACCATTTGAAGCTGATACTTGAGAGGTTTTGTGAAAATAAGCTATATGTCAAGCTGAAGAAATGCGAGTTCTGGCTTGATGAAGTAGCATTCCTTGGGCACGTGGTGTCAAAACATGGAGTATCTGTTGACCCGACGAAGATTGAAGCAATACAAAGTTGGGAGCAACCAAAGTCGGTGACCGAAGTACGTAGCTTTCTAAGCTTAGCTGGTTATTATCGGAGATTCGTGGAAGGATTTTCTCGAATCGCTACTCTGTTAACTCAGCTGACTCGGAAAGATGCAAAATTCGTATGGAGCGAGGAATGCGAGAAGAGTTTTCAAGAGCTCAAGAGGAGACTCATTTCAACACCTGTTCTGGCAATACCATCTGGTACGGATGGATTTGTTATCTACAGCGATGCTTCGGGCAAAGGGTTAGGATGTGTTCTCATGCAACATAGGAAAGTCATAGCCTATGCTTCGCGATCTAGAGTTGGCAGCAGTCGTTTTTGCCTTGAAAATCTGGAGACACTACTTGTATGGGGAGAAAGTGGAGATTTATACGGATCATAAAAGCCTCAAATATTTCTTCACCCAAAAAGAACTCAACATGCGACAACGACGTTGGCTTGAGCTGTTGAAAGATTACGATCACACTATTCAATATCATCCTATAAAAGCAAACGTTGTAGCTGACGCATTGAATAGAAGATCATATGCGAGTACGAGTGCAATGTTGTTAACACAAAGGCCTATTTTGTACGACTTGCAAAGGATGGAGATAGAGGTAAAGGCTCCAAGTACCCACGTGATGATGACAAATATAAGAGTAGAACCGACTTTAATTGATAAAGTTAAAACTGCTCAAACCACAGACCCGGAGATGATACGTATGAAGAAGAAAGTGCAAGAAGGTGCTATTCCGGAAGCAAGAATCGATAAAGAGGGAATACTTCGAGTCAACTCCAGAATTTGCGTTCCTAACGACTCTGACTTGAAGCATAGAATCATGATGGAGGCAAACAATACACCATTTGTAATTCATCCTGGAAGTACCAAAATGTATCATGATCTTCGACATACATTTTGGTGGAGCAATATGAAGAGAGAGATCGCGGAGTTTATCTCGAGGTGTTTAGCTTGTCAACGTGTAAAGGCAGAGCATCAAGTGCCAAAGGGTCCATTGCAACCACTTGAGATTCCAAAATGGAAGTGGGAACACATTACCATGGATTTCGTTACGGGTCTTCCCAAAATTTCTCAAGGCATAGATGTGATTTGGGTTATTGTTGATAGATTAACCAAGTCTGCTCATTTCTTGCCTATACGTGAGACTTATTCCCTTGAACGTCTTGCTCGTATATACGTACATGAGATTGTGAGATTGCATGGCATGCCAGTATCCATAGTTTCGGATCGTGACCCAAGATTCACTTCACGATTTTGGGTTAGCTTGCAGAAAGCTATAAAGCACGGATTTACTGATTGATTCGGGCATATCATCCTCAAACAGACGGCAAATCGGAAGGACTATTCAAACCCTTGAAGATCTATTAAGACTCTGTGTCCTAGATTTCAAAGGAAGTTGGGATAAGTACTTGTCATTGGTGGAATTCTCCTGCAATAACAGTTATCAAGCAAGTACAGGCATGGCTCCATTCGAGGCGTTGTATGGACGAAAGTGTCGTTCTTTAGTATGTTGGGACGAGGTGGGTGAAACAACGTTATTGGGACCAGAATTAGTACACATGACTACAGAAATGATTCAAATGATCCGGCAATGTATAAAGACCTCACAAGATCGACAAAAGAGTTATGCTGATCTTCATCGAAAGGACGTGGAATTTAATATTGGAGATCATGTACTGTTACGTATTTCTCCATGGAAGGGAGTTACAAGATTTGGGAAGAGAGAAAAACTCAATCCACGATTTGTTGGTCCATTTGAGATTCTTGACCGAATAGGAAATGTGGCCTATAGAATCGCATTACCTCCAAACATGTCTTGTGTTCATAATGTTTTTCATATATCTATGCTTCATAAATATGTGAAAGACCCAAACCACATTATTGCGTTAGAACCAGACAAGATAGCCGAAGATTTAACGTACAAAGAGGTACCTGTCAAGATCTTGGATAGGAAAGAACATGTCCTACGAACAAAGGTTATACCACAAGTCAAGGTTTTGTGGAGGAACCATGTTATTGAGGAAATGACCTTGGAGTTAGAATCGGAAATAAAAGCGAGGTACCCTCACCTGCTCGACATTCCAGGTACGTACGTCAATTTCGAGGACGAAATTTCATAAGGAGGGGAGGTTGTTAGACCCCAACTTATTATAAATAAAATTAAAAATTTTTCTATTTATTATCTTAAAATAATAAGGTGATAATTTGATATAATACTTTAGTTATGGGTGAAATGTGCAAATTTTGCAAAATAAGCAAGTGGTTATAAAATATTCCTTTTGTCGGGGAATATTCGTTTGGTCGTGGTTTGTCGGGAATATCCGTACGACGGCGCAGTCAATTGTGGGCCCCATAACGGAATAACTGTCGGATGAAGAAAACGATAAAGTTTGAGTTTTATAAATAACGACGTAATTGTTACCGTTAACACTGTTGGAATACCTGGTGGTTAAAATACAGTAACACGCGTGGTTACACAGTAGCACACGGTATTGCACAGTATTGTTGAATTATTGATTCTTACGTAAGAAGTCACTACTCAATAATTGTTACAGTAGTTACTATTCAATATTTTTTTATTGATTCAATAATTGTTGCGTTGATATTTTATATTATTGTTGTTCAATAATTGTCACTACACAGTATTTCCATTATCAGATCAATAATTCATATTATTTGTGTAAGACCCCGAAATTTTTTTAAAATAAAAAGGAATTTCCTTTATTTATTATTTTGAAATAGTAAGGGTTGATTTGATTAATGTGGATAGTTAAGGGTTAAATACGCAAATATTTCAAAATAAGCAAGTGGTTATAAAATATTCATTTTTGTCGGGGAATATTCGTTTGGTCGTGGAATATTCGTGCTTCGTCGGGAATATTCGTGCGATGACATAGCGACCATGTGGGCCCCATAACTTGAAAGCGATTGGATGAAGAAAACGACAAATATAAGTTGGTTAAAAATAACTACGTAGTTATTCTGAGTTAAGACCGTTTTGGAATACCGGTGGTTAAAAATACGATGTCTGGCGTGGTTGCAAGATGAGCACGGTATTGCACGCAGTATTGTTGAATTATTGATCCTTACGTAAGAAGGCACTACTCAATAATTTTCACGATAGTTCTTTATTCAATATTTTATTTTATTGATTCAATAATTCTTTGCGTTGATATTTTATATTATTCTTTGTTCAATAATTGTCACGCGCACATTATCTCCATTATCGGATCAATAATTCATATTATTTGAATAATATTATTAGATAGCATTATTGGCAATGTCTAGAAAGTTACATCGAGGAGAGGTTTGGTCACCTAATTGTGCGCGCCAAGAAGGAGAAATCCTTATCTGAAAGCCCCTCTTTCTCGAGGACTACTGGTTGTCATAATTGTGATTCTATAATATTATTTGTGAATAATTAATTATTGATTCATATGATAAAGAAATATTTATTTTATGTGGATATAAATGATGGATTTATTTATGTGGTTATAAATGAAGAAATTATTGTTGAGGTGTTTTATCGATATTTTACCGTTGGAGGTATTAAAATTAAATCGGGGGTTTTGAGATATATTGCGGGGATTATAATTTTTAATCCGACCGCTGATTGTGGTAATTTTTGGATATGTTATACATATATAAGTTGAGTATATGTCCACAAATTTTGAACCGTTAAAATGTACGAATGATTTGTTATGAATTTTAAGAGGTGTCCGATTCTTAAATTAGGGTTATAATTGATTTTGATGGAAAATTCTAGAATTGAGTGGGCCCCACTTGTGGTTGGTGAAGAAATGTGCTGAATTTTATTTCAAATGTGGTGGGTGGCAATAGTAGCGGGTAAAAGCCATCAAGTAAGCAGTCAAGTCTGCTTGGTGGCTAACATTTTCCTATAAATAGAGGGCTAAGTTAGAATTGAAAATCACACCGAAACAAAGTTTTCTCTCTTCTCTCTATATATTGTTGAGCGTATTTTGTGAGTATTTAGATACTTTGAGAGTTCTTTGTTCAAAGATAAAGTTTCATTCAAAGATCACTTCCTACCTTTCCTTCCGGCAATCGATTCTTTGAGGTAAGGGATATTATTTTTTTCGTAATGATATTATTTCTTCAATATCATTATCTTTGAAATGTTGATCCGATGTTTTATCAAATTTGGAACTTTTTCATGTCGGGTTCTTTGTAAGACCCGACTTTTATAAATAAAGATGAATTTTTCTATAAATATTATTTTTGAATATTATGGAATAAATTTGATATAATGTTATAGTTGTGGGTAATATTTATAAATTTTGCAAAGTATGCAAGTTGTTATAAAATATTCGTTTGGTGGGGAATATTCTTTTTGTTAGGAATATTAAATACAATGGTTCAATCATTGGTGGACCCCACAACATTATTGTTTGGATTGAGAAAACGACAAAAATATTTTTATAAAAATAACTACGGAGGTGTTCACCGTTAAAAAGCTGTTGAACTACCCGGTGGTAAAAGTACGATGTCTGGCGTGGTTGCATAGTAGCACGCGGTATTGATTATTGATGCTTACGTGAGAAGTCACTCGGTTATGCTCAATTATTGCTTTCTGATAATTCTTTGCATCATATCTCTTATATTATTGATTCAATTATTGTCACAAAGATTATCATACATATAATATATTATAGTATTAAATCAATAATTGAGACGACAAGTTATAAATGATTAATAATTATTGAAAGATTAAATATGTGTTATGATTTGTGGTAAGTTTGATTATTTTATGGGGGCTCATATGTCATCATCTAAGAGTCTCTTCATCAATAGTATTTACCTTCGTCAATAGTAATTACCCTTGTGAATAGTATTTACCTTCGTCAATAGTAATTACCCTTGTGAATAGTATTTACCTTCGTCGATAGTAATTACCCTTGTGAATAGTATTTACCTTCGTCGATAGTAATTACCCTTGTGAATAGTATTTACCTTCGTCGATAGTAATTATCCTTGTGAATAGTATTTACCTTCGTCGATAGTAATTACCCTTGTGAATAGTATTTACCTTCGTCAATAGTATTTACCTTCGTTAATAGTAATTACCTTTACCGACGTCGAACCACTTGTCGTTTCACATTACGAGCGTCGAACCAAATTAATCGAAGCCACTTGCCTTTTCACACGGCGAAAAGTGCTAAGCTAGAAATCTTCTATAAATAGGGCCTGAGGCTTCATTATTTTTCACGAATTCATTCAAGCTATAGAGAGAGAAAGTATAGAGAGAATAAGAGAAAGAAGAAGAGTATTTTGTTACTACAATCTACTGCGATATTCAATCTCCTACCAAATGTAAGGGGTGTTATTCTTTCTTATTCATGAAGAGAACATTGTTATTCCATTGCTTATTATTACATTGGAATAACTTTTGTATAAGTGGTTTACCCTATACTTGGTGACATTCTTCTATTATTCTGCTGGAACATCCATGCATGTGTTTTACACCGACACGGTTCCAATCTTTATTATTCTCATTGGAACATCCTCATGCATGTGTTTTTACACCTGGACATGGTTCCGCTTTTTATTATTCTCGCTTGGAATATCCTATCTGTGTTTTTACACGGATCCGGTTCCATCTTTATTATTCATTGGAACATCCTGCTTGGTGTAATTTCACGACACAGTTCCGTTTATTTATTATTACATTGGAATAACTTTTATGCATGCGATCTATCGCATGCATGGTGATTTCTTTTGTTATTCCATTCTTTATTATACCCAGTTGGTTAAAACTTTGACTTCTATACTCCATGAAATTAGTAGAATATCCTTGATATTTGCGTTTCATCCATATCTTTTCATGAAAATATTCTTGATCATTCTTGAATTTTACTCTACAAAACAAAGATTATCATGTTGACAATTTGGGCGTTAATAATTCTGGATAAAATAATTCTTGAACTTGTTTTATTGAATTCTTATATCATTGTCATCATCCTCATGTTTATATTTTTTGAAAGTCATCTGTGGCACATAGTGCATAGATGGACTTGGTATGATTATGACCGAGAGACTATTCGGTGTAATCATGGTAGTAATGTTACAAATGATGTGATAAAAATCCTCGATTAGTAGTAGTGCATTGGTGGACGATTGTTGGCATGATCATGACCATTAATGAATACACAAATATTCTTGGCCGTAGTGCATGAATAATTGTGGTGGTGATACTAAAGAATATCCTTGGCAGTAGTGCGAGGGGTGATTCGATGATGTGAAATATTTATTAAAGTTTTGAGTCTCAAATTATAAACGATGATGAAAAACCTTTTAAAACCTAAAAGATAGTAGACTTTATTTTCTACTTGACTCTTTTAATGGATTGCATATTCACGCATTTAAACCGTTTGTCTATTGTATTTTATCGCTTTAACATTATTGAAGACTATTGATAATTTATTACGCATTATCTTAGTCATAATATTTCTTCTTGGGCTAGTTGAGCTCACCCTTTCTTTCACTTTATTCTCTTGAGAAATGATAATATAAATTTGGGACGAGTCGGAAACGAGTGATGGTCCTCGAAGATAGCATTAGTAGTCCTCACTATTCGTAAAAATAGTGTGATAATAATCGTAATGAGGACTTTTGTTTGAGTTTGTATAATATCTAGTAGGCGATATTTGTATTTAAACTCACGGTTTATGTCGTATTATTGTACACCACACGCTTATGTTAATAAGTTGTTTTTTTAAATTACATGCACCATGTAAGTGTGGACCCAAGATGGGTGATGTATACCTAATTTTGGGGGCGTCACAGTTACTATTCATGAGTTACTATTCACGAGTTACTATTCATGAGTTACTATTCACGAGTTACTATTCACGAGTACTATTCATGAAGCGTGAAGATGTTTTTGTGGAATTTCTATCTTTTGGTGTCGAATTTACTATTCATGTATACGGTACTATTCACGTATACGGCACTATTCACCAAAAAATAAAATTTCTTCTTTTTGTCCAAAACATCTATTTTGGATACTAGCTTTGATTGTATCCATGTTTTGATCATTCTTAAATTTTACACCACTGTGATTATTTTTGGGGTATTGTTGGACATGGATAAAACAAAGTACGAATCCTTAATCCTTAATCCTTGTCATTTTGTTTCACTGGATTCGTTCTTTAAAAATATTTTTCATCATCCTCAGTCTTAAATGATGATATTATTGAATATCTTTGGCACAGTAGTGCAAAGATGAATGATTTCAAGAATATCTTTGGCACATAGTGCAAAGATGAGCAGTGTTGAGATGAACATGATCGATCGATTAATATCTTTGGCTGTAGTGCAAAGATGAGCAGTGTTTAAATGAACATGACCAATCAATGAATATCTTTGGCTGTAGTGCAAAGATGAATATTTGATTCGGATGTATATTGATTGTTGTTACAGGATAAAAGATAGATGATGAACTTTTAAATTCATACATAGAAGATAGTAGTTTGCATTCTCTACTTAACTCTTCTAATGAATTATTATTTCATTGCGAATATTGATAGAAAATTTGTTGTCTATTGTATTCTATTAAATTTTTCCTGTTGAAGACTAACGATAATTTGTTGTGTATTATCTTAGTCATAATATTCTTCTTGAGCTAGTTGAGCTCACCCTTTTCCTTTTTTGTTCCATTCTTCTCGGGGGCGAGAATATAGCGATGCAGTGGGGTATGGAATGAAGGTTTTAGAAAGGATTGTTTAGTAGTCCTCACCATTTTGTAAAATAATGTATCAATAAATGTGATGAGGATTTATGTGAGTATAAATATTGTCTAGAAGATAATATTTGTATTTAAACTCACGAGTTTCTTGTTGTAATAATAAAGTTGTAGTTGTTTACATACCATGTATTGACAACTTTCGGAATGGGTGATGTATACCTATTTTGGGGGCGTCCACGGTTGGTATCGAGCTTAGGGATATGATCTCTGGCGGAGATCGGGAATAGAACTAGGAGGGAGAGCGAGTAAATCCTTCGCTAGTGTGTCCTACCTAAGCTTATTTGTTAGTTGGTCGATATATAGGGATATTATGTGATATATTGATTTCCTTAATTAACCCTTGTTTTATGACGATGTTGAGAATGTCGGCCGAGAATATTAATGATGGAGTAAATGAGGCCGTGGAGATGCTCAGATTTACCAACGAGGAGAGCGTCTGAACAGTGGCAATGTTCCTCCCGTGAACAACACCACGCGAGATGATGAACGAGGGATGTTTAGAAGCTTTTTGCGGTTCATGCAAAATCGACGAGGGAGACTCGTGTTCAAAATACTGAGGAGAAATGATAGCAATTCACGGGTTGTCACAATGACCAAGCGATTCAAAGAGTTGGGACCACGAAATTTAAGGAAAAAGCGATCCAATCATGGCGGAAACATGGGTCAAACAAATTACCAAGATATTCGATGTCTTGGGATGCGGAGGAGAACAGAAGGTTCCATTCGCCACCTTTATGTTCCGTGGCGAAGCGGACCATTTTTGGTGGGAGTCTCATGAAGCGTACCCCATCGAGCGCACTCAAAGCATGTCTTGGGAGACGTTTGAGAGACTATTTAATGACAAATACTTTCCTGAAAGTGTTCGTCATATGAAGGAAGTGGAGTTCATCGATTAGAGCAAAATAACACGACGGTGTCTCGATGCGAGGCAAAGTTTGCGAGTTATCGAGTTTGCACCTCATTTGGTGGAGAATGAGAACGTGTGACGGATGTTTCTTAGAGGTTTGAAACCCCATACGTCGATATCTCATTTCTCATAAACTTTCTCTTTATTCGAGATGTTTATAAGCAGGGGCTCAATTATTAGAATGAGATAACGAAATACGGTCAACGGTGAGGACCATAACCGAGGATCGTACCGGAGATAGCGATCAATGAATAATGATAACTGCGGAGAAAAGAAAGACGGACGAAATAAATTTACCACTCTGGTGGTAATCATGGTCATGGTCATAAAAATGTATAGAAGCGAGTCGGGAGGAGATTTTAAAAGAGGAGATTTAACAACGACTATGTGAAGACGAGCGGTCTTGCGACGAAGAATCGGTTCTAAGGGAGGAGAACGACCACCGGTCATATATCTACAAATGCGGAAAAGAGGGACATATCGGTCCAAACCGCCACAACAGTTCAAGGTATGCTATAGTTGTGGAAAGGAAGGACATATCGCTTTCGAGATTATGCAGAATGGCGAAACCTAGTTCAATGAGGGGACGGTGACTCAAAAAGATCGTCCCTGAAAAAGTCAAAGTCAACGATTCCGGAAGAAGCGTTTGTTGTGACCGGTCATAATGCGAGAACCCAAACGAGGTGATCACGGGTAAGCTATTTATAAATTCTTGCGAAGTTTATACCTTACTTGATACCTGGTGCTACCCATTCATTTATCTCTCCTGCGTGTGCTCAACGTTTAAACTTGACTCGGAGAAATTAGACTTTGACCTATCTGTGGAAACTCAGTTAGGAGAAACTTTCATCACATCCACTTTGTTTATAAATCTTGTTTGATTCAAGTTGGCACCATTACCTTACACCGTTGACCTTATCTCTTTAAAGATACTTGCTTTTGATGTGATTTTAGGGATTGATTGGTTAACTATTCATCATGCCAAAATTGATTGTTTTCGTAAGGTTGTTAGTTTTCATATTCCTAACCAACTGTTATGCAAATTCAAGCAACTAAACCATTAAAATCAATCATTTGTCATATCTAATCATAAAGCTATTCGCTTATTGAAAAAGCGGATGTCGAAGCTTTCTTAGCCCATGTTATGGATTTGAATAAAGACACGTCAAATTTGAATAATATTCTGTTGTTATTGACTTTCCGACGTATTTCCCGAAGAACTTCCGGTACCCCGTAACGTGAAGTTGAATTCTTTATTGATCTTGAACTGGTACAAAGCCCATTTCTAAAACCCCATATCGAATGGCTCTATTGAACTTCAGGAGTTAAAGGTCCAACTACGAGGAATTGTTGGACATTGGTTTCATTCGTCCCCAGTACATCTCCTTGGGGTGCTCTGTTTTATTTGTAAAGAAGAAAGCGGGAGTATGCGACTTTGTATTGACTATCGGAATTGAACCATGTCACCATCAAGAATAGGTATCCTCTACCTCGTATTGATGACTTGTTTGACCATTCAAAGGTACAATTCTTTTCAAAAATCGATCTTAGATTACGGATATCATCAAATTTGAAAATTAGAATCGAGGATATTCCAAAGACCGCCTTCGAACTCGGTATGGGCATTATGAATTCTTAGTCATGTCTTTCGGACTAACTAATGCTCCTGCGGCTTTCATGGATATGATGAACCGAAGTATTCAAGGAATATTTGGATCGGGCTTCGTTGTTGTCTTTATTGATGACATCCTTATATATTCCAAAAGTCGTGAAGATCATGAGCACCATTTGAAGTTGGTACTCCAAAGGCTTCGTGAAAACCAACTATATGCCAAATTGAAGAAATGCGAGTTCGGCTTGAGGAAGTAGCATTTCTTGGGCATGTGTGTCAAAACATGGAGTATCTGTTGATCCGTGAAGATTGAAGCAATACAAAGTTAGAAGCAACAAAAGTCGGTGGTCAAGTCACGTAGCTTTTGGGCTTAGAATTGGTTATTATCGGAGATTCGTGGAAGGGTTTTCTCGAATCGCTACTCCATTAACTCAAATTAACTCGGAAGGATACAAAATTCGTTTGGAGCGAAGAATCGCGAAAAAAGTTTCCAAGAGCTTAAGAGGAGACTTATTTCGACTTGTTCTAACAATACCATCTGGTTCGGATGGATTTGTTATCTCAACGATGCTTCGAGCAAAGGGTTAGGATGTGTTCTCATGCAACGTGGGAAAGTCATAGCCTATGCCTCGCGACAAC
This sequence comes from Panax quinquefolius, assembly GCA_020205615.1. Lineage (NCBI taxonomy): Eukaryota > Viridiplantae > Streptophyta > Magnoliopsida > Apiales > Araliaceae > Panax > Panax quinquefolius. The sequence goes on along the minus strand of CM035157.1, from coordinate 132,783,020 downwards.
TTAAAGAGTATGAGAGGAATTATCCTACTCATGATCTAGAGTTAGCGTGATCGTTCGTTCGCTTTAAAGATATGGAGGCACTATCTATATGGGGAGAAAGTGGAGATATATTCGGACCATAAAAGCCTTAAATATTTCTTCACTCAAAAAGAACTCAACATCTGGCGGCGACGCGTTGGCTCGAGCTATTGAAAGACTACGACCACACTATTCATTCAATACCATCCCGGTAAAGCGAGCGTGGTAGGTGACGCGTTGAGTAGAAAGATCATATCGGAACGAGTGCGATGATGTCAAGTATACGCATAGAGCCAACTTTAATAGAAAAAGTTAAGGTTGCTCGAGCCACCGGCCGGAGCGATCGCGTATGAAGAAGAAAGTACAAGAAGGAGCTATTAGGGCGAGAATTGATGAAGAAGGAATACTTGAGTCCACTCTGAGACTTTGTGTTCCTAACGACTCGATTTGAAGTACAAGATTATGATGGAGGCACACAATACACCATTTGCAATCCATCTCGAAGTACTAAAATGTATCGTGATCTTGACATACATTTTGGTGGAATAATATGAAGAGAGAGATTGCAAAGTTTATCTCGATGTGTTTAACTTGCCAACGTGTAAAGGCGGAGCATCTAGTACCTAAGGGTCCGTTGAAACCACTTGAGATTCCGGAATGGAAGTGGGAACACATTACCATGGATTTCGTTACGGGTCTTCCTACGGTTTCTCAAGGCATCAATGCTATTTGGGTTATTGTTGATTGATTAACCAAGTCTCGCTTTCATTTCTTGCCGATCGGAGACTTATTCTCTTGAGCGTCTTGCTAGTATGTAACGTAAATGAGATCGTGAGGTTGCATGGCATGCTGTATCCATAGTTTGGGATCGTGACCCAAGATTCACTTCAAGATTTTGGGTTAGCTTGCAAAAAGCTATGAGCGCACAGTTTGCGATTTAGTTCTCGCATACCATCCCCAAACGGACGGACAATCGAGAGAGGACTATTCAAACTCTTGAAGATTTATTAAGACTCGTGTCCTGAGACTTCAAGGGGTTGGGATAAGTATTTACCATTGGTGGAATTCTCCTACAACAACAGCTTATCGAGCAAGTATAGGTGTGGCTCCATTCGAAGCATTATATGGACGAAAATGTCGTTCTCCATATATGTTGGGATGAGGTGGGTGAAGCAACATTGTTGGGACCCGAGTTAAATGCGTATGACTACACCGAAAAGATCCAAATGATTCGACAACGTATAAAAGCGGCTCAAGATCGACAAAAGAGTTATCGCGGATCTTCATCGAAAGGACGTGGAATTTAATGTAGGGGATCATGTATTGTTGCGCGAGTTGCTCCATGGAAGGGAGTTACAAGATTTGGGAAGAGGAAAGCTCAATCCACGATTTATTGGTCCATTTCAAATTCTTGACCGAAGTAGGAAATGTAGCCTATAGACTTGCGTTACCTCAAAGTATGTCTCGTGTTCATAATGTGTTTCACATATCGTACTTAAATAAATATGTGAAAGACCCGAACCACGTTATTGAGTTAGAACCGATTTGAGATAGCCCAAAGACTTAACGTGTATGAGGAGGTACCTATCAAGATCTTGGATAGGAAGGAGCATGTCCCTACTGCCAAGAAAGGTCATACCACAAGTTAAAGTTTTGTGGAGGAATCATGCTATAGAGGAAATGACACAGGAATTGGAAACGGAAATGAAAGCGAGGTATCCTCACCTTTTCAAACACCAGTGCGTCGTCGTCAATTTCGAGGACGAAATTTCATAAGAAGGGAGGTTGTAAGACCTCAAATTTTTTAAAATAAAAGGAATTTCCTTTATTTATTATTTTGAAATAGTAAGGGTTGATTTGATTAATGTGGATAGTTAAGGGTTAAATACGTAAATATTTCAAAATAAGCAAGTGGTTATAAAATATTCATTTTTGTTTGAATATTCGTTTGGTCGTGGAATATTCGTCTTCGTCGGGAATATTAATGCGACCCAAGCAAACCATGTGTGGGGCCCATAACGAAAAAGCGATTGGATGAAGAAAACGACAAATATAAGTTGGTTAAAAATAACAGCGTAGTTATTACCGATTAAGAATTGTTGGAATACCCGGTGGTTAAAATACAAGAATATCTGGCGTGGTTGAGCAGTAGACACACGGTATTGCAGCATTATTGTTGAATTATTGATCCTTACGTAAGAAGGCACTTACTCAATAATTTTCACGAGAATTCTTATTCAATATTTTATTTTATTGATTCAATAATTCTTTGCGTTGATATTTTATATTATTCATTGCTCAATAATTGTCACCGCACATTATCTCCATTATCGGATCAATAATTCATATTATTTGAATAATATTATTAGATAGCATTATTGGCAATGTCTAGAAAGTTACATCGAGGAGAGGTTTGGTCACCTAATTGCGCGCCAAAGATGAGAGAAATCCTTATCGGAAAGCCCCTCTTTCTGAGAACTTTCGGTTGTCATAATTGTGATTACATAATATTATTTGTGAATAATTAATTATTGATTCATATGATAAAGAAATATTTATTTTATGTGGATATAAATGATGGATTTATTTATGTGGTTATAAATGAAGAAATTATTGTTGAGGTGTTTTATCGATATTTTACCGTTGGAGGTATTAAAAATTAAATCGGGGTTTTGAGATATATTATGGGGATTATAATTTTTAATCCGACCATTGGATTGTGGTAATTTTTGGATATGTTATACATATATAAGTTGAGTATATGTCCACAAATTTTGAACCGTTAAAAATGTACGAATGATTTGTTATGAATTTTAAGAGGTGTCGATTCTAAATTAGGGTTATAATTGATTTTGATGGAAAATTCTAGAATTGAGTGGGCCCCACTTGTGGTTGGTGAAGAAATGTGCTGAATTTTATTTCAAATGTGGTGGGTGGCAATAGTAGCGAGGTAAAAGCCATCGGTGTGGCAGTCAAGTCTCGCTTGGTACGGCTAACATTTTCCTATAAATAGAGGGCTAAGTTAGAATTGAAAATCACACCGAAAACAAAGTTTTCTCTTCTCTCTCTATATTGTTGAGCGTATTTTGTGAGTATTTAGATACTTTGAGAGTTCATTGCTCAAGACAAGTTTCATTCAACATCACTTCCGCCTTTCCTTCCGGCACTTGATTCTTTGAGGTAAGGGATATTATTTTTTTTTAATAATGATATTATTTCTTCAATATCATTATCTTTGAAATGTTGATCGATGTTTTATCAAATTTGGAACTTTTTCATGTCGGGTTACTATTCATGAGTTACTATTCACGAGTTACTATTCATGAGTTACTATTCACGAAATTCTTATTCACGAGTACTATTCATGAAGCGTGAAGATGTTTTTGTGGAATTTCTATCTTTTGGTGTCGGATTTACTATTCATGTATACGGTACTATTCACGTATACGGCACTATTCACGTATACGACACTATTCACCAAAAAATAAAATTTCTTCTTTTTGTCCAAAACATCTATTTTGGATACTAGCTTTGATTGTATCCATGTTTTGATCATTCTTGAATTTTACACCACTGTGATTATTTTTGGGGTATTGTTGGACATGGATAAAACAAAGTACGAATCCTTAATCCTTAATCCTTGTCATTTTGTTTCACTGGATTCGTTCTTTAAAAATATTTTTCATCATCCTCAGTCTTAAATGATGATATTTTTGAATATCTTGGCCTGTAGTGCAAAGATGAATGATTTCTGAAGAATATCTTTGGCCTGTAGTGCAAAGATGAACAGGTGTTGAGATGAACATGACCGATCCGATTAATATCTTTGGCTGTGGTGCAAAGATGAATGGTGTTTAAATGAACATGACCAATCGATGAATATCTTTGGCTTTAGTGCAAAGATGAATATTTGATTCGGATGTATATTGATTGTTGTTACAGGGATAAAAGATAGACGATGAACTTTTAAATTCATACATAGAAGATAGTAGTTTGCATTCTCTACTTAACTCTTCTAATGAATTATTATTTTCGCTGCGAATATTGATAGAAAATTTGTTGTCTATTGTATTCTATTAAATTTTTCCCTGTTGAAGACTAACGATAATTTGTTGTGTATTATCTTAGTCATAATATTCTTTACTGAGCTAGTTGAGCTCACCCTTTTCCTTTTTGTTCCATTCTTCTCGGGAGGCGAGAATATAAATGCGAGACGCAGTTCTGGTATGGAATGAAGGTTTTAGAAAGGATTGTTTAGTAGTCCTCACCATTTTGTAAAATAATGTATCAATAAATGTGATGAGGATTTATGTGAGTATAAATATTGTCAGAAGATAATATTTGTATTTAAACTCACGCTTTTATCTTGTTGTAATAATAAAGTTGTAGTTGTTTACATGCACCATGTATTGACAACTCGGAATGGGTGATGTATACCTATTTTGGGGCGTCACAATTTGAATAATATTATTAGATAACATTATTGACAATGTCTGAAAGTTACATCGAGGAGAGGTTAGATAATCTAATCATGCGGCAAGAAAAAGAAAAATCTTTATTGAAAGCCCCTCTTTCTTGGGAACCTGCTGGTTGTCATTATTGTGATTCTCGTAATATTATTTGTGAATAATTAATTATTGATTTATATGATAAGAAAATATTTATTTTATGTGGATATAAATAATTGATTTATTTATGTGGTTATAAATGAAGGAATTTAGCATAAAAAAATTGTTGAAAATTTGGCATATTTTTATGGAATTACAATTATTTCTCCGATAAATTATTCATTCAAATATATTATTATAATATATTATAATTGTTTAAATCACCAAAATTTCACTTGAAATCAGTAACAAAAGGCTGAACAAAAATACCCTTTTAAACCCAAACTTTCTTTTACATAAATCTTCAAGAGAAAGCTCTGACTGCTCTCAACTCCAGATAGTTATACACAATACACAATACACAATACACAATACACAAAAGTTTAAAAATTGGAGACATACCAAGATTAGGGCTTGTTTTGGAAGCACATGAGAGAGAATCGGATAAGGGAAGGGGTCGAGAAAATCGAGCTTCTCTTTGCTATTACTCGCTTCGTTTTAAGGGGCTTCAGATTTGGATCTGATTATCGCTCGATTTTTCCAGATGAAGATGGAATCTTAGTTCGCGTTCCTTTCAGATGAGAAAAATAAGAGGGGAGAAAATAAGTCGCGTTATGTTTGAGCGAGGAGAGAGAAATTAGTAAGAGACTTGGCTTTTATAGGTAAGCTGGGTAAGCTCAATAAGGGTAAGCCCCTGATCCTTGCTATATTTTATAAATATATTGTTTACAAATTTGGACAACAAGGTTGCATAAGTTCGAATCTATATGTAGGGTTTGTAGCAATCGATTTTTTACTATCCGAACTGCAGAATTACCTAAATTAGCCAAATTTCTAGATGCAAATCTAGAATCTTAGGTTGATGCTGCTTTTTCTACCAAAATTAATATAATTATTATTTTATTATTATTATTATTATTATTATAATCATTATTTTATTATTATTATTACTAATTATTTATTAATAAAAAAATTAGAAAATCAGTATATACTGGTCCGGTTCGATAAAACCGAACCATAAATAAAGTAAGATCAAATCTGATGCAGAAAAAACCATATATCTACCGATTTTTTGTACCGAAACTAGAGGTTCTTTTTATACCGAACCGACCGGTTCGGTCCGGTCCGAAAAATCATAATTTGAGTTGTCAACCAGTTTTAAAATAGTACAATTATATATGAACATTTTATTCTCATAATTAACACTTATACTCAATTCCATTCTTAAAATTTATTTATTTTTTCACAATTTTAAGTCGTGTGTTATTCACGAGAATTTAATAAATATATAATTATCTTTAATTTAACTATATAAAACTAAAGTATTGAAGCCTCTCGAAGTCTGGAACAACTCTTTAACATGGTGAAGCACATAAACTAAATTAAATAACGAAAAACAAAAATATTTTAGGCCGGTGTTGCTTAATCATGTAGTCTCTCGTTTTTTAATATAAATCGTTCTAGAGTTGTGCATACTATTAATTAAGGAAATAATTTTATAACATTATATATAATATCAATTATCTACTATATTGCCTTTGAATTGAAAAAAAGAGAATGTTATTTATTGAGTAAAAAATAATGAGAGAACTAAAGTTATATTTATTATTTGGGATAATATTGGAAACTAAGCAATTAATGCTTATTTGAAATTCTCAAACAACTTATATTAAAGAACAAAAATAATTCTTTAAAATAATTTATATTAAGGAGCGGAGGGAGTAGTCAACTACGTACGGTTGATTATTAAAGCTAAATTAATTCTAAACATTAATCATAACAATTTATAATTTTTTTCAAAAGAAACATGCATGGATATATATAGTTTTGATGAAGGCAATATATGTACTATATATTCATTGAATATATCCAAAGGCATTATTATATATATCAGCATGCCATAGTCAACCCTATAATAATGATTAATGAGTCTAATTTATATGTGGTCAAGAACTGTGAATATATATATATATATATATATATATATATGTATGTATGTATGTATGCGTGTGTATTATACTTTAATATTACTCATGACTTTGTCCATGATTAATTTGTATAGAGATAGATTTGGTTAATGAATTTCTTCACAATGTATCAGGATTGATTAGATTCTGTCTTTTGATTTATAGTTACTCTAGATATATATTGTATTCATCAAATGAACTCATCTTCAATTAGTATCAATTAATATTTGATATTAATTAATTATTTTTATTGAGATCTAAAAGTAGATTAACTGAATAAAGGACCAAAATATACAATATATATATATATATATATATATATATATATATACTAGCATAGATTCATCCGTCATTCCTCCCACACTATTTAGTTTTGAACTTGATTTATTTTAAACTTTGGGAGGTCCTGATGATTTTTGATTTGAGCGAGAAATTCAAATTAAGTTGTGTTTTGTTATATATATATATATATATATATATATATATATATATATATATATAGGTTCCATCCATGATGGCCAGTTTCATGGTGGAAGCCCCTTTTTAGCCTGCTCAAATTTAGGTTGGAGCAAAAAAAAAAAAAAAATCAATGGGCGAAAAAGGATTCACAACAACCTATTCTTTGTGGATGGAACATATATATATATATATATATATATATATATATATATATATATATATATATATATATATATTCATTCCATCCACAATCCCATTGTTGAGGGAAGCAACCCATTTTGGCCAACCGCTATAATGCATGCTAAATAAAAAAAAACTAAGTAACAAGTCGCTACAGGTTGTAGCGGCTGAGCCAAAATGGGTTGCTCCCCAACAACCGGTTGCTGGGGATGGAATCCATATATATATATATATATATGGGATTAATCCGTGGCAAACGTTTGCTCGAAACACTGTTCAGCAAACAAGCTTATATTCGTTGATCCTTGCAATGAAAGGCTCAGATTGATCGGTATTTATCCCTGCCGCTACAAGCTGTAGCGGCATTCTATCTGCCATGTAAAATGATGGTTTATTACATTACTGCCCCTAATAATTTAACCTGACCTACCGCTACAAGCTTCTACGGTAGACATTAAAAATATATTCACCACCTTTTCAACTTTATGACAAAGGTGACAGGCTTTTTGACCACTTTTTAACTTTATGACATAACGGTAACCGGCTTTTATGATAATTTGAAAGCTTTAATGCTGCACGCAATTTGATGACTGCCGCTACAAGCTGTAGCGGCAGGGATATTTTTTTTAAATACCATGCTCACTTCTTCAGTTCTTGAATTATCTCTCAAACCTTTCCTCTCACAGATATCATGTCTTAGTTTCCTCTCGATATTTTTTTCCTTTTTTAAAGCTTTGATTTTTTGATTGACATAGTTGCCCACTTTTAATCTAAAGTCTAAACTGAAATTCTTATCCGGCGTTTCTTCCTTCTTATTTCAGAATGGCACACAACATACCTGCTCATAAAAGGTTTGTATCAAGTTCTTCAGATTCTGTTGCTAGCTTAAATTGTGAAAATACATCTGAGTTTGTAAGTGAAGTTGAAAGTAGTAAATCTGAATTGGTGCCATACGTTGGTCAATTATTTTCTAAGTTGGAAGAAGTTGAATTTTTTACAATTAGGTATGCTAAAAAAATGGTTTTGAGATTAGAATTGCAACTAGTCATAAACATCTTTGGTACTAATAATGTGTCGCCTAGGTTGTATGTTTGTAAAAAGTCGGTTTTACCAAATTACTCGTAAAGATTTTGCCTGATGATGAAGATGGTAGTAAGAAAATAACTAGACAACGAGACTCTATAGGGCCTATTATTATGCAAAGCTAGAATATTTGTTGTTCATAATAAGAAAGAAGACAACAGGCGTATTTCTCTTTGTTGAATTAGAGCACAATCATCACTGATGACCCCTACCAAGGTAGATTTGATTGAGACACATAGAAATATTACTCCGGTTGCAAGAAAATTAATTGACACTTTAAATAAGTCTGGTATTGGTCCTAGTAGGATGATGAACGTTTTGAGCACAATGGGTGGCGGGTTGCAAAATTTTCCTTTTTCTAATGTTAATGTTCAGAATATGGTGAGGGATTTAAGACGTGATTCTGCGGATGAAAATGATGCACAAGCTGCTGTAAATTATTTGCAAAAACTTACATCCAAGAGTTCAAGTAAATTTTTTTATCGTGTCAAACCAGATGTAACAAATCGCATAGCATGCATTTTGTGGGTTGACGCCCAATCAAGGTCTATGTATCAACATTTCGGAGATGTTGTGACATTTGACAGTACGTATAGGACAAATAAGTATGACATGTCGTTTGTTCCTTTTACCGGGGTTAACCACCATTTTCAGTCTATATTATTTGGATTTGCATTGTTAAGGGATGAGACAGAGGACACTTTCGTTTGGGTATTAGAGACATGGCTCGAAGCCATGGACTACAAGATGCCTATAACCATCATCACTGACCAAGACAAAGCCATGAGTAATGCTATTGCCAAGGTACTCCCTTCTACTAATCACTTATTATGTTCTTGGCATATTAGCAACAAATTTCCTGAGAAATTGCATCATGTTTATTCTGAGCACCCATCCTTCAAGGAGCATTTTAACAATTGTGTGTATAATTCATTATCCATTGGGGAGTTTGTAGAGCGTTGGCAGATTCTGTTGAGGAATTATGAATTGTATAACAATGAGTGAATTAGAAGTTTGTATGATGTACGAGAGAAATGGATTCCAGCATATACAAGGAGATATTTTGCCGCGGGAATGACAACTACCGGAAGAAGCGAGAGCATGAATAATTTTTTTGATGAGTTTGTCAATGCTTCAACGGGCATGAAAGAATTTGTAGCGCAGAGTCAGAAGGCTATAGCAAAATAATTTATCAGAGAGAGGAAGGCCAACTTCATAATACAACATCGAAAAAGGAATATGGTACTCGGGTCATCTTTGGAAGTGCATGCTGCGCAGGTGTACACAAAAGAGATGTTTAGACGTTTTCAGCGTCAATTCGTCGATTCGATGAAGTACAATGTTAGTAAAGTTAGTGAGTTGTGTGGCCCTGAAATAAAGGTTTATGCAGTGTATAAGACAGATGCAGCTGAAAATGGTGAAAGATATAAAGAAATCGTCAATAATCGTCAGCTGGGGTCGGTAACATGTAATTGTCAATTATTTTCACATTCTGGTGAATTGTACAGGCACATCTTGATATATTTCTTGGCTAAGAGTATCTCCCAAATTCCGAACGACATGATTCTGTCTCGTTGGACAAGAAACGCGAACAAAACTGATTTTGAAGAATTAATCTTTAGCCCAACAACTGCTGACTTTGAACAAGATCAAGCAATGCGTTTAAATCATTTGATGACTGATTGCACGGAGTTGGCCAGTAAAGCTGCTTGCTCAGTTCGAGGTTACAAAACTCACCTTAAGTTGAATGCACGAGGAAAAACGTTAATTGACCAATATGATCCGGACGAGAATGTTACTGAGTTGGCAGACGATGACATTGATTGCACTGTCGGTGATACGCAAACAATGGTGTGAGACCCCAGATTTTATCAATAAAGATTTAAATTTTATCGAATTTTTTTTTTAATATTATGGTGTGAATTTGAGATAATATTATAGTTGTGGGTAGTATTTATAAATTTTGCAAAGTATGCAAGTGGTTATATTATATTCGATTGGTCGGGGAATATTCGGTTTAGCGGGGAATATTCGTCTGTAAACGGCTCAATCATTGGTGGACCCTACAATGTAATTATTATTGATCGATTGAGAAAATGACAAAAATATTTTATTGAAATAACGGCGGAAGTTTTACCGTTGATACTGTTGAACTACTCGGTAGTAAAAGTACAGTAATACGTGTGGTTGCATAGTAGCATACTGTATTGATTATTGATGCTTATGTGAGAAGTCACTCAGTTTGATTCCATTATTGTCGATTAATAATATGAATTATTATAGCGATAATGACGTTTTGTTTTATTCAGATTATTAACGTAATAAAACAAAAAACATCTTTTATATAAAATGAATACTTTATTAAAGTTATTCTATAAATAGAATATATTATATTTTATTATGCATAGTGTTGCGTAGTGTTTTGCATAGTGTTGCATAGTGTTTGCATAGTAAAATGTTTTATATAAATAGAATATATGATATTTTATTTAAAAGATTTTACTTTAAATATGGACCGTCGATTAAAGTAAATCAATCGGACCGTTCATGGATTAATTACTATGCATTCTATTTTCCTATAAATAGAAACTCATTCCTTCATTATTTTCTTACGAATTCACCGAAACTCTAGAGAGAAAATTATGAGAGAAGCTATAGAGAAAATCTATAGAGAGAAAGAAGAAGAGTATTCGGTACTTCACTACTTTGATATCCGAAAGTGTCTTTTACGCTAAGGGTATTATTTGTTGTACTTCGTAAGGGATATTATTTGTTGTACCAATTAAAGGGGTGTTATTCTTTCTTATTCATGAAGAGAACTTCGTTATTCCATTCATTATTATTACATTGGAATAACTTTGTAAAAGTGGCATACCCTATACATAACTTTGTATCACGCTGTGGCGTACCCTATACTTGGTGAAATCCTTATATTATTCCATTCTTATTTATTACATTGGAATAACTCAGATATCTGCCGAATCCCCTATACTTGGTGATCTTCTTCTATTATTCCATTCTTTATTATTACATTGGAATATCCTCATGCGTGTGTTTTACACCTGACTGGTTCCATTGTTTATTATTCCGCATTTATTATTACATTGGAATATCCTCATGCGTGTGTTTTACACCTGGACTGGTTTCCATTGTTTATTATTATTCATTTATTATTACATTGGATCATCCTATCGGTGTGAATTTCACCGACCGTGGTTCCGTTATTATTATTACATTGGAATAACTTTGTCATGTCGCAAAGCGTGCATGGTGTGATTTCATTTGTTATTCCATTCTTTATTATACCAAATTGGTTAAAACTTTGACTTCTATACTCCATGAAATTAGTAGAATATTCTTGATATTTGCGTTTCATCCAAAGATATCTTTTCATGGAAATATTCTTCCGATCATTCTTGAATTTTACTCTACAAAACAAAGATCTTGTTGACAATTTGGGCGTTACTAATTCTGGATAAAATAATTCTTGAACTTGTTTTATTGAATTATTATGTCATTGTCATCATCCTCATGTTATAATATGTTATCTTTGGCTTACGTGCATAGATGAACTTAGTATGATTATGACCGAGGATCATTCGGTATAATCATGGCTTGTTATAAATGATGTGATAAAAGTCCTCGATGACACAGAATGCAAGATGATGGATAGTTTTTGGTATGATTATGACCAGGGGTGATTCGGTATAGTTATGACCATTGATAATTTGATGAAAATCCTTGACTATGGTGCGAGGATGATTAGATATTGTGGTTTATTCATTAAACCGAGTCTTAGTGATAAAAATTTATGAAAACCTTTAAAACCTAAAAGATAGTAGACTTTATTTTCTACTTGACTCTTTTAATGGATTGCATATTCAACTGCAGTTAAACTGGTTGTCTATTGTATTTTATCAGTTTAACACTGTTGAAGGCTAATGATAATTTATTCTGCATTATCTTAGTCATAATATTTCTTACTGGGCTAGTTGAGCTCACCCTTTCTTTTCACCGTTCTCTCTTGAAATGAGAACATAGCCGGGATGAGTCGAGGAGCGGAGTAATGGTCCGAGGATAGCATTAGTAGTCCTCACTATTCTGTGAAATAGTGTGATAATAGTTGTAATGAGGACTCCTTTTGAGTTTGTATAATATCTAGTAGACAATATTTGTATTCAAACTCACAGTTTATGTCGTATTGTACACGAAAGTTATGTTAGTAAGTTGTATTTGAATTTATGTACCATGTAAGTGGCGACCCAAGATGGGTGACGTATACCTAATTTTGGGGGCGTCACAATGGGCTATGGCAATGACGATGAAGATGCAGAGGAAGAAGTGGAAGAATATGAGTTTTTGACACCAGTTATTTCTCAAACAAAGGGCCGCAAAAAACAATCAAGGTTAAAGAGTGCATTCGAAAAAATGGTTGGTTCTAAACCGCATCGAAAATGTGCAATTTGTGGCTTTGAAACCGACCATGATAAGCGTAATCACTATCGAGTGTTAGGGATTCCTGAGCCTAAAAAATAGATCTCGGTTGTATTGTGTTTGTATTTATGTTTGATTGTATTATGTAAGCTATGTTTGTATTAAGGCTCGGTTGCATTATGTAAGCTATGTTTTTATTTATTTATTTATTATTATTATTATTATTATTATTATTATTATTGTTATTATTATCATGATTATAATAATAATGATGATAATAATAATTATTATTATAATAACAATAATAATTATATCAATAAGAACAATAATAATAATAATCATGATAATAATAATAATAATAATAATAATAATAATAATAATAATAATAATAATAATAATAATAATAATAATAACAACAACAACAACAACAACAATAATAATAATAATAATAATAATCATGATAATAATAATAATAATAATAATAATAACAATAATAATAATTATAATAATAATAATCATGATAATAATAATAATAATCATAATAATAATAATCATAATAACAATAATAATAATAATCATGATAATAATAATAATAATAATAATCATAATAACAATAATAATAATAATCATAATAATAATAATAACAATAATAATAATAATCATGATAATAATAATAATAATAATAAAAATAATCATAATAACAATAATATTATTATTATTATTATTAAGTCCATTATCGTCACATTATCCGCCATGTCAGAGCGGCAAAGGTCTCTTCTTCTCACTTTAGCTTCCGTGCAGTCACGTACGTTTTGGCTTCCGTGCAGTCACGTTTTGGCTTCCGTGCAGTTAATTTTGGCTTCAGTGCGTTAGTCAAAATAAATTTAATGCTCTATTTATGCCTTCGTGAGTAGCTGTGAGTGGTGATCAATGGTTAAAATGCTCGGCCTTTGTATTATTATTATTATTATTATTATTATTATTATTATTATTATTATTATTATTGTTGTTTTTATACATGTTGTTGTTATTATTATTATTATTATTATTATTATTATTATTATTATTATTATTATTATTATTATTATTATTATTATTGTTGTTGTTGTTGTTGTTGTTGTTGTTGTTATACATTATTATTATATCATTATTATTATTGTTGTTATTATTATTATTATTATTATTATTATTATTATTATTATTATTATTATTGTTGTTGTTGTTGTTGTTATACATACATGTTATTATTATTATTATTATTATTGTTGTTATTATTATTATTATTATTATTATTATTATTATTATTATTATTATTATTGTTGTTGTTGTTGTTGTTGTTGTTATACATGTTATTATTATCATCATTATTATTGTTGTTTATTATTATTATAAAACGCAATAATTATAATAATAAGCATAATAATAATAAAAATAATAATAGATACACTAACAATTGATAAAATAATAATAGACATCTAAAGAGTTCCCAATAATAATGTAGCTAAATATCATCCGCAGGAAGAAGTCTAGCTTGACATCTAAAGAGTTCCCACGCAATTCTGTATCGAAATACCATTAAATCGTCTGAGGACCATTTTTCTCGACGAATATTAACACTGTTCCTGACAAAGTAGTCGACATATTTGCAGACGAAAATACCACAGTCATACATGTTTGGCTGCATAGGTCTGTTCTTTGGTATTACCACACGCGGTTCCTGTGTTGGCCACTCACGCTGTGGATCACCAATTCTCAAATAAACCGGTATCAATTTGACCTGCATGCACAAAGTAATATTAATAAAGGATATACATATATAAAAGTACAACACTAACAATTAATATACATACCGCAACTTTAATAAATTCTCTATACATTTGTTAGATGGTCATATACGGGGTATCATCGTATAGAGGGTCAAAGATAGTGATTGCCCATTCGGGCACCGAGAATACAAACAGGATAAAATGCTTGATATCTTGAGTACACACTGACATGAATATATACGTGCATTCGTGTAATGCCGGGCCCACATCTGGGTAGACATAAGGGTGACAAAAACTCTCTGCCGCATTCGCCTGGCTTGGGGATACAATGTTCTTGCCAAGATGCATGAAGAATGATTCCATGAAGCCAAAATTTGCCCACCTTCGAATTCCCTGTGTCCTGTAGTACTCCTCTCTGTCGTGATAATAGCATATACTGCGTCAACGAATGCTTGAAAATCCAAGATGCGGGGCTTAAGGCCTTGAATGCTTGTAAGTGATGCAAACAGTATACAATTTTTGCGGATGTATGACAGGAAATATTAGTGGATGAGAAAGTGTGTTCCCAAACAAGTGAGTATTTATAAAATCTATTTTGTATTCCCTCAGCTTTTTGGTCGGAGATTTTTTAGCACCATAAGAGATATTTCGTTCCAACACAGTCTCGAATGCCTAGTTAAATATATTGATAAACATAAAAATATTATTAATAATTATTACTAATATAAATATTTTTAAGTAATAATATTAAGAGTGATTTCATAATAATAACATGAGAATAATAGTACCTATTTACCAGCTTGTTCTATGAAGCCAGTCTCGAATGCCTGGGTGGTGGGACTAGAACTTAGTACTTGAAAATATTACTAATATTACTAATATTACTAATATTAACTGCCTCTTTACAACATAAAATTAAGAGGGAATAATACCTGTAATTCTGTCTGCTCTATAAAGCCAGACTCGAATGAGTAGGATGACACATAAGCCTGGGTGGTGGGGATGTACCCTTCAGCTAGATCTTGGTCCTAAATAATATTAAGCATGATAATCACTATTATTATTATTATTATTATTATTATTATTATTAAGTAATAAAATTCTTATTAACATTCATACTCCAATTACCTGAACGTTTGTCTTCTCTGTGAAGTCAGCCTCGAATGAATAAGAGGGAACGTAAGTTTGGGTCGTGGGGATGTAACTCTCTTGTACCGCATCATTACTTGGCTCCTCACCATTGTTCCCTCTGACTTCAGAGTTGTATACACCGTAAAGATGGTCCTATACCTGTTTCTCAACTACATAGTCCGGAGGCATCTCAATAAAAGCAAAGCACTTATCAAGTAAGGACTTTGCACTCTCAACCTGTCATGTAAGATAAAAGTACAATATTAGTATTATTAATAAACAAGATAATATGTATTAGTATTAAAATATACAAATGTTAGTGTACCATTTATATAAGATGATGTTGTTGGCTGTAAACAGTCCCAGGCTCGTATGTAGGGTCTGGGTCACCTTCCCGTCGAGGGCGATGCAATTTTCTATGTGTAATCTTCCTATACCAAGCCATGTATGAATCAATTTTCACATAATTGGTAATTTCATACTGCTGTCCCTTCAAATGCTCCATGTAGGCCTCCCAATGTGCGATGTACACTCTCCTCAAGGCCATGCAATCAACGACGATAAATCTATCTTCTTTTTCCTTTCTAAGTTCTTTATGATTTTCTGCCGGAGATGGTATACCTTGTAAGAACCCATACTGTCTCATCACCCTGTCTGGCATCTGGTATTCTACAATATCAAAATGGATCAAGGGGATTCTACCAGATCCCAACAATCTTCCTTCAAAATTAAATCCATTCATATTGTCATCCCACCCCGCGTAAGGGCGCCAAACTACTTGCCATTCAGGCTGGACATCTAACTCCCCTCGGTAAAATTTCAAATGATGATGGGGATTTTGTCGTCGATCAGGGTAGCTGTGATTTTGTCGTCTATCGTTAAGGACACTTGGGTCAATTGGTCCATAAATCCAACGGTCCATCTAGTACCTAAAAAAATAACATAAAAGGTTTTTCATATTTTTAATAACTATGTAACACAATTATATCTATATCCCATTAATCAGAAAAATGACTTCATTTTAAACTAATTTTGATAATTCTTTTTTTTGCACATATTCATAATAATTAATTATTATTAGTAGACATTCATAATAAAATAACTCAGTTTATGAAATCAAAATAAACATACATAATAAAATAAAACAACACTCCATTGCAAATATTAAGCAAATAATTTATTCATCCGTCAAAAATTATAATAACTACTTCACCACAAAATTTTTTAATTACCAAACACATAAATGACATGCTAAAAAATTTAAACTCACATGCATATATGTAGACATAGTAATAATTGATAATTTTCCTTTAAAGTTTAAACTTCTATATTTCTAGACATACATTTTAAAAAAATAATTATAATATTTGAAAAATAAATCTTATCAAAATAATATTTGAACTTGAAAATTTTTTATCATTCTTTATAATCCAATTGACACAAATTTTTATTGCTTAATGAATTTCTACCGGTGAATTTCTTGAAAAATAGATCTGTTTTGCTGCTTGAATGGTATATGATTTAGGCAGGTGAGGGAGAGGCTGTAGCGGCAGGGAAGAAAAAAAGGTTCTGAGATGGAGATGGAGAGGAGCGACAGTGGGTTAAAAAGAGGGGAGACTGTCGCTACAAGCTGTAGCGGCAAGGCATCAATGCTCCGGCTTCCGTGCGTTACAGTTTCAGTCTGTTGTTTTGGAATGCGTGCCAGTCAAAGGGAGACTACCGCTAGAGCCTGTAGTGGCAGGCGATATACATTTTTCACTATTAAAACAAGGGCAGCTTGGTAATTACACACGGATTTTGGAATAAAATGCTTGCCGTCAGAGCCTGTAGCGGAAGGACAATATTTAAGCTTTAATCTCAATCTTTTATATCGCAGATCTCTACGGTGATAAAACATTTCTTTGAATGTCAGTTTGAACAAACGTTTGCCACGGATTGACTCATATATATATATATATATATATATATATATATATATATATATATATCATGCATGTGCAGCTAGCTTAGCTAATATGAACAAAAGGTAAATATATATACAAGTCTATCTGGAAAGCTATATATCATCGTGCTTGATTATATATATTGCTTAGAATAACTAATAGTGCGGTCGGCAGCATAAAAACTACTAATTACTAGTTATCACAATTCTTGTCTAATATATAAAAATATCAATTTCATGACATTGCTAAGCCGGAATTATGTATTGTACTGTTATATGTAGTAAATTTAGAGGTATTTAATATTTTTAGCTTGAAAATAAATTAAGTAGCTAGCTAGGAGGAACATTACACCCCATATATACAACATTTGTCTCTTTGGAATTGTGTCATCAAACTGAAATTCCGAATCTGCATGCATGCATGGATGCTTTTCTTTTCATGGTAAAAAGAGTCAATTATATAAATATTTGTCTTTCAACTTTCAAGCACATATATATAGAGGATACTTTTCTTTTCATATATGTTGCTACAATGTCAAAAAGAATATCAACAATATTTCACATTATTCGTTTTAAATTATAAAATCATTATTAAGTTATAAATATTTTATGACCTAAAATACAGGCCAAATTAAAATCAATTTTGACTCTCATTTTTGGGCATAGATATTGTGGTTGTACTACTACTCGAGTTTTCTAATTTAAAATCATGCATAGACAAAGTTAAATAATTATTGTGATAAAATCTATATATATATATATATATATATATATATATATATATATATATTCAAAAATCATGTTCTAGCTATAGCTAGGTATACATAGGTATTCAAGTAGCATTTTAATTTGATTCCGGCCGGTAAAATGGATGGTATGAGCTCTTCTGTTTTGTAGTCCTTTCAATAGTTTCTAATTTTAACAGAAGAACTATATAATAGCATGAACCATTGAATTTCTATAGGTTTTAAAACCACAATCATCCTACATCCCACAAAATTAATTAAGCTTAGACCACCCAACTAATCCAATTAAGATTGTATAAGTAGGGTACAAGGGAAACACAATTAATTTGTATATAATTAACGAATTAATTAACAAGATTGATTTCATCATCATCATCATCATGTCGTCGTCGAGATTTTTTTTACTCTTTTCTTTATTTATTTTCCTTGCCTTAATTACTCAACCCCAACTCACCGAGCAAACAGGTGTGTTATTCCATGATGGAACCACCAAGGCTCTTATTACAACGGCATGCAGTGCATCCTCTGCGCCACCCCTTTGTTACAATGTTCTAAATGTGGTGGCCAACAACCCTTATTTAGACCCTTGTGACCTAACCATTGTTGCCGTCCAAGCGGCCTCAAAAGCCTCAATCGCCACCTTCGATTTCATCAACATGACGCTCACGATTAAAGCTCAAATCATAGCGGATCCAGACTTACGAAAAAGCCTTGTGATATGCGCCAAAGAGTATAAAAATATACTTGATTTGCTCGACAAAACAACCACAGCCTTGACCCAAAAAGTTGATCAACCCAATATTCCCGAATATTTGACCTCTGCCGTTGCCGCCGTCGCCAAATGCGACGCCAGCTGCGTCAAATTTACCAACAAGGTTGTGCATATATCTACCAAGAATATTGATTGTACCAAATTAATCAAAAATGCTTTGAATATTTATCAAGTTTTTGCTGAATATACTGTTAACCCGAACCATGACCCGAAAAAGAGCACAATTAAATCAGCCCCAAATACAAAGACCCCAACCACCCCAAACATGAAGTTCTCAATCCCATTCTTTGGTGGTGGTTCTGCACAAGGCCCAACCTCGGACCATGATGACGGTGCAGATAGACCAAGCGCAAGCCCAAGCCCAAGCCTAATCCCAAGCAGTCATGGCATGAGGTTCCCATTCCAAAGCTATGGAACTGCAGAGGGCCCAACGCCGGACGATAGCGATGGAGATAGCGATGGACTTGGAGATAGCGCCAGCCCAGGTCCAAGCCCAAGCAGTGGTGGCTTCAAGTTCCCATTCCCAAATTTTGGCGGCGCCAAGTTCCCTTATCAGTTAAACTGATCAATTAAATTCCTTACTTAATTTGATTTCACATGATAACATATTATTCCTTTTCTAATAGCTCAATGGTGAACCCACACAGAGACTGAATTGAGACGAATGCGATATTTAGGATTTGTAGTACTACATTTTAAAAGTTATGGGGAGTAAATTGTATATTTACTACTAGTAGTTATGGTACATCAGGCTTATTTGTATGTAACAACTGGTGTAACCTTCCTGTCACATATGGCATGGTTAAAAAAATAAACTGTACATATAGTATTGCAGTATATAAATAAAAGGCAAGATTTTTACCATGATATTTTTTTCTCATTTATTTTCGTGGAAGTATTTTTTTGAAAAATTGATATTTTTACAAGTGAAAATATTAGTTTCACAATATTTTCTCTTACATGAGAGTGGACCCCACTTATTATTCATGTGAGAGGGATCTTGTGGAACTAAAAAAAAAATATATATATATATATAGGAAAAAAATGTGTGTCTGTTTGTTGTGTATTACATGATAAGCTATGACGACGGTTTTTTTAATATATATAGCGACGGTTTCACCCGTTATCATAGTTATTCGAAATTATAACAATAATTTCACCATCACCATATTTAAAAATCTGTCATTATAGTTACTTATGTAATATGTATACATAATATATATATATATAATATATATATATATATATATATATAATGAACAAGATGTGCATGGGAATAAGAACAGAATACTGCTCGTAGTATGTTTGAAACTTGAATAACTATAAGGAAAAGTATGAAAAGAAAATAAAAATAAATGTAAAAATGAGAAAAAAACTATATTAATTGTTAAAAAAGCCTTGACAAATGGTTAAAAAGGCCCTAACAAATGTTTCTTCTTTTGTTCGTATTGAAGAATTGCTCAGATCTTTGTATTTGTTATACTTTCAAAATATGATTATATCAGGAGTATGTCTAGTGTCCACTGACTGTTACTATAATTGACCATTTTATCTGATTATCTGTTATTATGTTTGAAAGAATTAATATTTTAAATTTTTTTATTGTTTTTGTAGTAA
Source organism: Panax quinquefolius (assembly GCA_020205615.1). Taxonomy (NCBI): domain Eukaryota; kingdom Viridiplantae; phylum Streptophyta; class Magnoliopsida; order Apiales; family Araliaceae; genus Panax; species Panax quinquefolius. The sequence goes on along the minus strand of CM035157.1, from coordinate 132,762,298 downwards.
TTTACAGTTTCATATATTTTAGTCGATTTGATAAAAAAAAAAAGAGTCATTAAAATATACTCTATAAAAAGGATCACTTGTTTTTGTCGACTATATTATATTGAACAAATTTTATCATATTTGATTCAATAATTTGATTCAAAATCTAAAAACAAATTGAATCAAAATACATATAACAATTTACTTGTCAAACTAACAATTTCTGTTTTTTTTTTAAAAAATTATATAATATTATATGGCATATATGTATATATACGATATACACAGTATTCACATGAAGAGGACTATAAGGATCGGATTTTTTTGGGTTATGGCGACGACCAAAATTGTCGCCATTGTCTGTAAATAACTATGATGACTAAGTAAACCGTCATGATAAGCTAAAAATTGTCGCTATATCCGATGTATATATACACAATCATATTCATTTTTTTTCCGATAATATTTATAATAATAATAATAATAATAATGTGGAAATTTACATTCTTCCAAAAAAATCACGTGAAAAATGTACACCTCCAAACTTTACAACAAAATCTTCCACTTTGCATGGTAATAGAAAAGAAACAAAGAAAATATCTTCTACATGCACATCACCAAATTCCAATGCCTTCTATAATGTTTTTTCTGACAAATTTACCCTTTGATGAAGGCAAAAAATAACTAATAAGCCCTTAATTTAAAGCCAAAAAGTCCCTTACTTACAATACGTACTTTCCTGCTTTTTCATGGTTTTTTACTTTTGACCTTTTTTTACTTTACTTCTCTCCCCTCAGTCCAGAAAAAGACGGTTGATTATTGATAGTTTTTTTTTTTTACCATATTGGTCCACACCAAAAAAAACTCAAAGATCTCTAACCATTTCTTTTCTTCCCTTTTTTAATTTTTAATTTTAAAAAATAACCAACATTCAATCACAGCCACACATCTCAGCTCTCACCCAAACTATCCCATCCGTCAATTTCAGCTCGATATTTTCAAACCCCCATCCCATCCTACAAAGGGCTCCCCTCTTATTATCTCGTGTCGTGAGATTCAGTTTTGAAACCAGGGCATCCTCAAATGACTATGTTGCCCCTACCGTTGGAAGTTACTCGAGCAAAAACTAGGAGGAAAATGAAAAAGACTTGAGGGTATTATTGGAATGATACAACCTTTTCCTCTGAACTCTGAAGTCTGAATTGCAGCTATTGCTGTTTTCTGCAAGAAAGTAGTACTGTAGTAATACTGTAAATAGAAAAGCCATTCAAATCGAAAGCGCTTGTTTGGCGCGTGATATGTTTTCTAATCAACTACTACTAATTATATCACCGCTTTACTTTAGAAAATTCAAATTTATTGTCAATTCTCTACTTGAGTGTATTTATCTTCAAGTAATTTTTACTCATTTAATTATAAACAATAATTATTTCAAATTTTTCATGTTGAAAATATTGTGGCCAACATGCCTATTAGTAAGTGTCGTGTACTATATTTGTGAATGTTTGTGTTAAATTTTTGTTATTAATTACATGAGTAAATAAATATTAGTGGTAACCTTGTTTAGAAATGTCATCTGTTATAATTTTATTCAATATCCACAATTGTAATTCGAAATAACTTGTGTTATATTTAGTAAGGCATGACCCACTATAATTTATATTTTATTGCATAGACATTATAAGATTATATATTCCATAGATTATATTTAGTCTATATGACATCAGCAGATATTCTTCAGTCTTCAATCCTTCTAGTAGATGGACCATTCCGTGGACTATAATATAAAAATATTAAAATAATCAATGAATTCAAAAAAACTTAAATTTAGCTATACTTGAAATTATAGTCCACCAAATTTTAGTTTCTTGATATAGTCTATAAGTTTCAACGAAAAAATTCATTGACTAAATTTAGGCTGATGAAGTAAAATATGAATCTTAGACTATATTTAGATAGTGTTTGATAAAATTAATTAATTAAAATATGAATGGTTAATACATCTTAATAAATTAGATCATCTAAATGAAATAACATCTGAATCTAAAAAATTATTTGATAACTAAAAGTGTAAAATATCTAAATGACACTATTTTATCATTTTAACCCTCTTAGTTATTTAAAAATTTTATTTGAATAATTTTAAAATTTGAAATTGAAATAGTACAATATTTATTGAGGCTATTTTTGTCCATAAATTTTAAATAAAGTATTAAGAGGCAACTCTTAATAGTTAAGATTTGAGTTTCTGTCTTAACGATTAATAGTCAATTTTTTTTAGCCAAACAAGATTTGTCTCTGCCCGAATCAGAGATAGATGAATTAAGAGGCATTCAGACACAAACAAACACCACCTTAATTTAGAATTATTGCTTTTCGGACCTGTTGGAGATGTTCCAAATGAATCACAATATACAATTAATTGCCAAAGAATTATTTCTCAAGCAATTGTTTTTTTGTTGAATGTCCTAAATCCTAATAAAACACTAAATATGATAGAAAACAAAACAATAATTAGTAGTACCTTTTATTTGAACTAGCCAAAAGGCACGCGTGAATACGCGCGTCTAATGAAGATGGACAGTGATAAAACACCTAGCAGGAAGATAACTACGTCTGTACTCTACAGACAAGCCACAAAAATTAATTAGAGCAAGAGAGATAAAATAATCAAAAATAAAAAACAGAAAAACAGAAAAAAATTAAAATTAAAAATTAAAAATTAAAGATCGAGAGATAGAGGGATGAAGGGCACTTTACTACTTTTTTATGTTGCACGCATCCATGGCAGAAACACAGGAGGACAGAGTATTTACAAGAGAAAGATAAGAGAAGATCAGCCAGAAAAACCCAGCTATCAACCCCCCTCATAGAACAAGAAGCAATAAGCATGAGGCTGTGACATATATAGTACATATTGCTATATCTATGTCTATGTATATATATTATATATCTATATTATTTATGAGAGGAAAGTTTAATTAGTTTTCTGTGAGTATGGTGAAATGGGTCATGCATTTAGCAAGGCAGAAACTTTGATTGAATGCAAAAGCTCAGACCTTTACTATCTTTTCTGATTTTTCTTTTTCTTGAAAAAAGATTTGTTCTTGTGGGTTTTCTTTGAGCATTTCATTTACTTGGTTTAGAGTTTTTTTGAATAACATTTGGGTGGTTGTTTTGGGATTCTTGAAATCTGGAGAGAGATTGTGGGTTTTTAGATGAAGGGGATGCCCTTACCCTTTGATTTTGAGGGGAAGGGGGTTTTAGAGCTTGTTGCTGCAGATTATACTTTACTATTATCTTCTTCAGATCCATATTTTCAAAAGTGGGATTGTGAGGGTAGAGTTCTTGAACCCACCTCTGTTCTGGATAATATCACTAGTCCAAACCCTCCTACTTCCACTTCAACCCTGTCTTCATCTCTAGGCGGCGGCGGCATAGGAGGTGGTGGTTGTGGTTCTACCGACACCGAAGTGGCGGCGGTTTCTGGTAACCCCTCTTCGAAATGGCCGCCGGTAGCAGGTCAGCATGAAGCTAGCAGCTCCATTAATGTAGCTGGTGAATCAGGCTGTGTGATTTCAGACCTCCAGCCAGTGCCTCCAAGTTTAGAGATCGGCGGCGGTCACGGCAACGCCGACACGGGGGCGGCGGAGAAATGCGGGCTGGGGATGGAAGACTGGGAGGGTGTTTTATCGGATTCGGTTGCGGCCTCACCAAGCCAAGAACAATCTATACTCCGCTGGATCATGGGAGATGTGGAGGATCCCTCTTTGGGGCTGAACAAAGTGTTGCAAATTGGTGGTGGTTCGGCGGCGGATTTCGATTTTAATGGTGCGTTTGGTGTTGTGGATCAACAAGCTCTTGGGTTAGACCCAGTTGGTTCGAGTGCTGGAAATTTGATGACTGCAATGAATCATCCTAATTCTCTCATCAATTCAGGTTTTCACCACAAATTACCTCCAAACCCACCTCCAAATCTTTCTAATTATAAGTTCCCTAGCCCTCAAAACCCCATGTTTTCACCATTAGCTAACAACCTTGGACTTGGACCCATTTCTCTGAATCAACCTCAACAAGCACCATTTGAGAATTCAGAAATGAAACCGCAGATTTTTAATCCGCAAATGTTGATTAACCAACACCAAGTGCAGCATACTCAAAACCCGGCTTTTTTCTTGCCAGTTTCATATAATAACCAACAAGAGCAGCTGCTCATGCCACACCAATCCAAGCGGCATAACTCTGGGAATCTTGAGCCCAGCTCTCCGATCCCAAAAGGGCCGTTTCTTGATTCTGGGCAAGAGCTATTTCAAGGGATTCCACATTTTCCGCAACAGAGGCCATCAATGGTAGCTAGGCTGAAAATGGTTGGGGATGAAATGGGGCACCAACAACAGCAGCAGGCTATAATTGATCAGCTTTACAAGGTGGCTGAATTGGTCCAGTTAGGGAATCCGGTACTCGCGCAAGGGATATTGGCGCGGCTCAATCACCAGCTCTCTCCAATTGGTAAGCCTTTTCAAAGGGCTGCTTATTACTGTAAGGAGGCACTACAATTACTCCTCCAAACAAACAACTTCAATCCCTCGACGGCCAGTACTTCGCCATGTAGTCTTATATACAAGATTGGTGCTTATAAATCTTTCTCTGAAATTTCGCCTTTCTTGCAATTTGCCAATTTTACTTGCAACCAAGCCCTCCTTGAAGTCTTGGATGGCTTTGATAGGATTCATATTATTGATTTTGATATTGGGTATGGTGGGCAATGGGCTTCCCTTATGCAGGAGCTTGCCTTAAAAAGTGGGGGTGCTCCTTCACTTAAAATCACTGCATTTGCTTCTCCTTCCACGCACAATCAGCTTGAGCTCGGCCTCACCCGTGAGAATTTGAATCATTTTGCTAGTGAAATCAATATGGCATTTGAGTTTGAAATTGTGAGCCTTGATGCTTTGAATTCTACTTCATGGTCATTGCCTCTTCATGTCTTGGAGAGTGAAGCAATTGCGGTGAATCTCCCCATTGGTTCCTTTTTCAGCTCCCAAGTGTCTCTGCCTTTGGTTCTTCGTTTCATAAAGCAGCTCTCTCCAAAAATTGTAGTCTCTGTGGATAGAGGTTGTGATAGAACCGACCTCCCATTTCCTAATCATGTTATCCACGCCCTGCAGTCGTATTCAAACTTACTCGAGTCTTTAGACGCTTCAAATGTGAACCATGATGCACTACAGAAGATTGAGAGCCTCTTGCTCAAACCGAGTATTGAGAAAATCATAATGGGTCGTTATCGTTCCCCAGGAAAAACGCAGCACTGGAGGACCTTGTTTTTGTCATCTGGGTTCTCCCCATTAACTTTTAGTAACTTCACCGAGTCCCAAGCTGAATGTGTGGTGAAGAGGACTCCCATACGAGGTTTCCATGTTGAAAAGAGACAGTCTTCTCTTGTTCTCTGCTGGCAACGGAGAGAGCTTATCTCGGCTTCGGCTTGGGCTTGGAGATGCTGAGCAGCAGCAGCAGCAGCAGCAGCTTGATATTGGATTTGCCAATTCATCCTCGTTGAAGGTGCCTCATATGTTATTACTCTCTGCTTTAGTCTATGATTTTCTTGAAATTTACCTTCCTATGATTACCCTTCTGCTAATTGTCTTTGAGGCTTAGGCAGATTGTTTTCAAGTTGAAAAAGAACCAGACGTTTTGGTAACCGGATGGTCCGGATGTTCTAGTATAGTTGCTTCTTTTAATGTCTAATGTTTAATATGGGTATTACTGTTGTGATGCTGTCATAGTATCAGATGCTTCTAGTTATGTTGGCAGTCTGTTTGTTGTACTCTTGACAACAAAGTAAAACTAGAAATGGAAAAAGAAAAGAGAAGAATTTAACCCTTCAAATTGATGTCTTTTCTTATATGATTAAAATTCTGGGTTGAGCTATCATAACCAGATGTTATGACGTTATTTATCTAATACATAGCCAATTTGAACGCTCATAAACACTGTGTTAAATTGTTACGTGACTGTGCAAGTATTGTTTGTCAAATTTCTAGAGTTGGATTTGGATTCAGTTATTTTTTACAATGCTCTTCACGTTGAATATTTTTGGGATCTTAATTGGTCTTTTCCGAATGTACCGTGATTAAATTCCACTCGAAGCATCTTTGATTTGTAGGACTCACTCTTACCCACCCGACATACAGTCAAAGTTCTGCATACCTCTGCTCAATGATAGTTCAGTTAGGCCTCAATTTGTTAGCTAGATCTAGTTCTTTAATCTTATTAGTTTTTGAGTTTCTCTTTAGTACCAAGTTAGCATTCCTCTCAAAGTTAAACCTATAATCAAGTTGTGATGTATAACTGGAATCTCTCTAGTCTCTTCTTGATGAGAGATGCTACAGTTTCAAATAGTAGCTGTTTATGCACAATGCTTTAGTTTTTATGTGCCTTATTTATGGATTGTGCCATTGTTGTGTTGATCAAACTTATGCACATAACTACAGCCAAACGCTCCATTCGTTCACTGAAATCTGCACTCTAGATTAATGAAACCTCATTTGATCCCTTCTTGTTCCACGATAGTGTATAATATTTGGACGGCGGTGTCCGTATTTTTCGCACATTGCAGGTCTCAATGATAGGATGTTGTCCTAAATTCCATGTAGTACATGCATCTGTAGGACTTCATTGTTGCTTGTAATATTTTTTTGCTAATTATTAGTTAAGGTTGGTGCATTAGACTATTGTTCGGTTAATATTTTAATCATATAGTTATACATTTCATAATCTATCTAGTTATTTATGGATGCCAACACTTGTATAATTATTCATTGAATTTGATGTTTAATTTGTTGAGTTTTTTAATGACTCCCCTAATCAAATCACATGGGACTTGTACTATTGGACCCTCACATAATTAGTTTAATCTCTTCTTTTTCCCCTTCTTGGAAGCTCTTCATTCATTATTTTATTATGGTTATTTTTAAAACACAAGAATAATATTAAACTAGCAAGGCCATGTTGTTTGAGAGATGGAAAGGGTGATGTTTGGCTTTCTATTACTATAATTATTAAGGAATGCCTAATACGTCAGCAGCTCTATTATAACAAATTAATACTCTTATAGCTTGGCAGACAGGCCTTTTTATTATAATTAAGTAGTTTAACCTACTATAAGCTTAATAATATATATGATATGATGTTGTATATACTAATGTGTGGAAGAGCTCAACTACCTTTTTTTTTATAATGGGGTTTCATTCAATATTAAGGGAAGAAAAGGACATAACTGCCCCTTGGATCATGCTGCACATGCTAAGTAATGGACAACTGGGGCACACTGCTCTTTTTCATCACTACCCTCCTCCCTTTTTATCTGATGGGTCTGTACATAATTTGGACATGGCAGGAAAATGAAAACCATTTCTTCTTTATAGCATTTGTGATGAGTGAGCCCTTTATTGTTAACATTGCTATCTTAACATTGCTAGTGAATTCCTTGATTTTGCTCCATTTTTCTTGAAACAAATGTGGCATATGGTATTTGGCCGAGTGGTATGACTCGTCTCATGGTTTCATGAGGTGGGAGGGTTCGATCTTCGGTAACAGTAAAGAGGGTCTGGCATAAATTTTGTGATATTATTATTATTATTATTATTATTGTGTTTTTGATTGGAAATGCAATGAAACAGAGAGTTGTGTGATTTTGATGAGGCTGGAAATGTTAAATATTTCTGACAAGCTCACAAGTGGATGGCTTAATTGATGTTTAAGGATGTTGATTAAAGTAATGACATTTCTTTATTCATTATACAACTTTAGTCACAGACAGATAGATGGTGACAGACTGACATGACTTCTTTACCTCTCATCTCACTCAAAGAGACTCATATTTCATCTTACTATCTGCATTTATATGAGCTTTAACTTTTGTGTAAAGCACTCACACACAACTTGCAGTCAGATGAAAAATGTAAAACCACCCAAAAAGGAACATTATCTTCTTCTCATCTCATGGCTTTGAAATATAAACCATCGTTGGTTGGTTACGTTTTTATTTCATATATATGCCTGTGACTCGGGCACTACGGACGGTGAGATTTATCTTAAATTTTAGACGACTCAAATGATTTATTAGGATGGACAAAAAATTCAAAATTATTTATATTTTATTATATAAATATGTTCTATTGTTGGCTTCTTTTCGCCAACTGGATATCATGTTTGGAGTTAAAACAAGATATTTATTGTCTTAAATGATTTGGAGTTAAAACAAGATATTTATTGTTTTGACTTGTATCCGGCTTGGGGTTGACGATAATGGTTTTTTGAGAATTTTATTAAATTTTAATTCATTTAATGGATTAATTACATATTTTAAAAGTTTAATAGTGTAATACTTAAAATTAGACAAATTTCGATGTAAGGCACCTTTTTTATAAATAAAGATGAATTTTTACATAAATATTATTTTTGAATATTATGGAATAAATTTGATATAATATTATAGTTGTGGGTAATATTTATAAATTTTCAGAAAGTATCTGATTGTTATAAAATATTCGTTTGGTGGGGAATATTCTTTTGTTAGGGAATATTAAATTATGATGGCTTCAATCATTGGTGGACCCCACAACATTATTGTCGGATTGTGAAAAACGACAAAAATATTTTATAAAAATAACTTGGCGGAGGTATTCTGCAATTAAAAAACTGTTGAACTACCCTTGGTAAAGAAATGCGATGTCTGGCGTGGTTTGCGTAAGTAGACACGCGGTATTGATTATTGATCTTTACGTGAAAGTCACCAATTATCTTTCAATTATTCTTCACGATAATTCTTTGCGATCATATCTCTTATATTATTGATTCAATTATTGTCACAATATCATCATATAATATGTTATAAAGATTAAATCAATAATTGAGGCGACAAAGTTATAAATGATTAATAATTATTGAAAGATTAAATATGTGTTATGATTTGTGGTAAGTTTGATTATTTTATGGGGGGTGCTCGTATATGTCATCATCTAAGAGTCTCTTCATCAATAGTATTTACCTTAAATCGATAGTAATTACCCTTGTGAATAGTATTTACCTTCGTCGATAGTAATTACCCTTGTGAATAGTATTTACCTTCGAATAGTAATTATCCTTGTGAATAGTATTTACCTTCGTCGATAGTAATTACCCTTGTGAATAGTATTTACCTTCGTCAATAGTATTTACCTTCGTTAATAGTAATTACCTTTACCAGACGTCGAACCACTTGTCGTTTCACATTCTGAAAGCGTCGAACCACTTTGTCGTTTCACATTCTGAGCGTCAAACCAAATTAAATCTTCGTCAATGAAACTTTTTCACACGACGACGGTCTTAGCTAGAAATCTTACATAAATAGAGGCCTGAGAACTTCATTATTTTTCACGAATTCATTCAAGTTTATAGAGAGAAAGTATAGAGAGAATAAGAGAAAGAAGAAGAGTATTTTATTCTTCTGTTCTTCGCGATATTCAATCTCCTACCAAATGTAAGGGTGTTATTCTTTCTTATTCACGAAGAGAACTGTTGTTATTCCATTGCTATTATTACATTGGAATAACTTTTGTATAAGTGGTTTACCCTATACTTGGTGACATTCTTCTATTATTCTGTTGGAACATCCTGTCTGTGTGTTTTACACCGGACCTGGTTCCGTCTTTATCATTCTGTTGGAACATCCTGTCTGTGTGTTTTACACCGGACCTGGTTCCGTCTTTATTATTCTGTTGGAATATCCTATCTGTGTGTTTTACACCGGATCTGGTTCCATCTTTATTATTCTGTTGGAACATCCCGTCGATTGTGAATTTCACGACGACCGTTCCGTTATTTATTATTCTGTTGGAATAACACATGCATCTGCATGCGATCATCGCATGCGTGGTGATTTCTTTTGTTATTCCATTCTTTATTATACCCAAATTGGTTAAAACTTTGACTTATATCTCCATGAAATTAGTAGAATATCCTTGATATTTGCGTTTAATCCAAAGATCTTTTCATGGAAATATTCTTCCGATCATTCTTGAATTTTACTCTACAAAACAATGTCGTATTGTGATTTGGACGTTAATAATTCTTGGATAAAATAATTCTTGAACTTTGTTTTATTGAATTCTTATATCATTGTCATCATCATCATGTTTATATTTTTTGAAAGTCATCGTGGCACAGTAGTGCATAGATGGACTTGGTATGATTATAATTGAGAGACTATTGATTGTAATCATGGCCGTAATGTTACAAATGATGTGATAAAAAAAAATCCTCGATGGTAGTAGTACATTGATGATGGGCGATTGTTGGCATGATCGTGACGACCATTAATGAATACACAAATATTCTTGGCAGTAGTGCATGAATAATTGTGGTCGTGATACTAAAGAATATCCTTGGCCGTAGTGCGAGGGTGATTCGATGATGTGGAATATTTATTAAAAGTGAGTCTCAAATTATAACGATGATAAAAAAAACCTTTTAAAACCTAAAAGATAGTAGACTTTTATTTTCTACTTGACTCTTTTAATGGATTGCGATATTAAGTGCGATTAAACCGGTGGTTTATCATTGTATTTTATCGGTTTAACATTATTGAAGACTATTGATAATTTATTACGTTTATCTTAGTCATAATATTTCTTCTTAAAATGGGCTAGTTGAATTTCAATCTTTTTTCATTTATTATCTTGAGAAATGATAATATAAATTTGGGACGAGTCGAAGAAACGAGTGATGGTCCTGAAGATAGCATTAGTAGTCCTCACTATTGTAAGACCGAATTTTATGAAATAAAAGTATTCAATTTTTCTATTCAATGTAATTGGTTAAATTGATAAAAGTTAAAGTTAAGGGTGATATATGAAATTTTTTCAAAATAAGCGAGGGGTATAAAGTATTCATTATTGTTTTAGAATATTCGTTTGGTGGTGGAATATTCTTTTCTTTTGGGAATATTCGTATTAATGCGGCGAAGCAGACCATGTGTGGGCCCCATAACGGAAAGCGATTGGATGAAGAAAACGACAAATATAAGTTGGTTAAAAATAACGTAGGCGTAGTTATTCACAGTTAAGACATTTGGAATACTTTATTGGTTAAAATACGATGTCTGGCGTGGTTGCTTACGATAGCACACGGTATTACAATATTGTTGAATTATTGATCCTTACGTAAGAAGGCTACTACTCAATAATTTTCACGATGAATTCTTGTTCAATATTTTATTTTATTGATTCAATAATTCTTTGCGTTGATATTTTATGTTATTGTTGTTCAATAATTGTCAACGCATTATTATCTCCATTATCGGATCAATAATTCATATTATTTGAATAATATTATTAGATAGCATTATTGGCGATGTCTAGAAAGTTACATCGAGGAGAGGTTTGGTCACCTAATTGCGGCGCCCAAGAAGGAGAAATCCTTATCGGAAAGCCCTCTTTCTGGAGCGGCACCTGGTTGTCATAAATGTGATTACGTAATATTATTTGTGAATAATTAATTATTGATTCATATGATAAGAAAATATTTATTTGATGTGGATATAAATGATGGATTTATTTATGTGGTTATAAGTGAAGGAATTAATGATGAGGTGTTTTATCGATTATTTGTCGAAATGGAGAACAAAATATGGGATTTTCGGAAAAATTAGTTTATTACTTGATTTTGTAAAATCCATAACTCTTTAATGTATAATGAGTTAAGAGATGAGCCATATATCAAAAGAAAGCCCTAGAAGTAAGCTAATCTGTAGAAATTTGAATCACCCAAAAATTCTTTGTAGATATTTCGTGGTGAAATTTTGAATGAAATCGGTCCGAATGACTAATAGTCCAAAAAAATCGGTGTTCTTCACTATATTAAGTGAGTTATAAATTTTGATCCGACCGTTGGATCGTTGTAATTTTTGGATATGTTATACATACATAAGTTGAGTATATGTCCACAAATTTTGAACCGTTAAAATGAACGTATGATTTGTTATGAATTTTAAGAGGTAAATCGATTCGAAAATTAGGTTTTGGTGGAAAATTCTAGAATTGAGTGGGCCCCACTCTTGGTTGTTGGGGAAGATGGCTGATTTTTGGTGGGTGGAATAGTAGCGAGTAAAGCCATCGGAGTTGCGGAGTTAAATCCGCTTGACGTGCTTAACATTTTCCCTATAAATAGAGGCTAAGTTAAATTGAAAATCACACCGAAAAACAAGTTTTCTCTCTATATTATCGAGCGTATTCTTGTGAGTATTTTGAGTATACTTTGACTATTGTTAGACGGTGCAAGCTCCTTTCAAAGACTATATCCTGTGTTTCAAACTAATCTTGCCTTTTCGAGGTAAGGATAGTAAGGGATGTTATTTTCTTCTCAAATGATATTAATTCTTGAATATCATTATCTTTGAAATATTGGTTGGTACTTTTTTTATCAAATTTGGAACTTTTTCATGTCGGGGTTACTATTCATGAGTTACTTATTCACGAGTTACTATTCATGAGTTACTATTCACGATTCTTATTCACGAGTACTATTCATGAAGCGTGAAGATGTTTTTGTGGAATTACTATCTTTTGGTGTAGAGTTACTTATTCACGATATCTGGCACTTATTCACGTATCTGACCTATTCACGTATCACGGCACTATTCACGAATCGGCACTATTCATAGAAAAATGAAAATTTTTCTTTTTCGCTCTAAAATATCTATTCGGATACTAGCTTTGATTGTATCCATGTTTTGATCATTCTTGAATTTTACACCACTATGATTATTTTTGTGGTATTTTTGGACGTGGATAAAACCAATGCAAAGATGAATGATTTCTGAAGAATATCTTTAGCCAGCAGTGCAAAGATGAATTATTGATGAATATCTTTTGCTCGTAATGCAAAGATGACTGTTGTTGAATATCTTTGCTTTGTAGTGCAAAGATGAATTATTGATGAATATCTTTGGCTTGTAATGCAAAGATGACTTGTTGATGAATATCTTAGCCTGTAGTGCAAAGATGAATTATTGATGAATATCTTTGGCTTGTAATGCAAAGATGTCCCGTTGTTGAATATCTTTAGCCTGTAGTGTAAAGATGAACTGTTGATGAATATCTTTGGCCCGTGGTGCAAAGATGAATTATTTAGTATGATTATGAATAGGAACTGTGATTTGGTATAACCATGATCTTTGATGTTTCAGGTAAAGACAAGTGATGAAAATTATCTTTGTCTTGGATGAGGAAAGGAATTTAGAACTACAATTACGATTATGAAGTTATACACGTGATTGTGGACAAGAATTGTTGATTGATGTTACGAGGATAAAACATTGTTGGTGGATTTTTAACATGGAGAAGACAATAGACTTTATAGTCTATTTGACTCTTCTAATGGATTGCTTCATTCCACGCAACTATGGTTGAAAAGTTTTATCATCTACCATATGTTCTAAATCTACGATTTATTCTTGATGAAGACTATTGATAATTTATTTATCTTTAGTCATAATATTCTTTCTTGAGCTAGTTGTGCTCACCCTTTTGTTTCACAATTCCTTTCGGGTAATAAAAGTGTAAATGGGTCGGCGCGGGGGATAGCGAGGAATAGAGTGGTGGTCTATAGATGTTGAGGGTGAGGTGAATTTAACTTGGAATGGTGTTTTGTCACTATCATACAAGATGTCTAATGACATCTGACCTCGTGTTATCATAAGACATGGTTGTGCTCATCCACTTCTTGAGTATATTTACAAGCACTACCTATATAATCTTGGTGTTTGTTTGGAGTATAATACCCAATTAGAGACAGTGGAGATAATGATATGTCGAGAGAAGACTCACCATTGGGAAGAATATGATAGTAATCTTCTCGTTTTTCTTTGGGGTTTATTGGGTTAACGAGGATAATTACAGCGCCATATGATATCTACCATAACCTAAAAGCATGGCCTCCCATGTATGCGAAGGTTTTCTTGAGCACTTCCCAAAGTTTCTAATTTCTAAAATTTTTTGTACCTTTACCTTTATGTAAGGTGTCATGGTAACGTGTTATCCAGTTGGTGTCGAGTTACATTTGGTATATATTGGTATCCAAACTCACGACATATGTGTTGTTTTATTTTGCACGACAATTGTTGTAATAAAGTTGTAGTTATTTCTGTACCATGTATTTAACGACTCAGAATAGGTTGGATGGAATGGACCTATTTTGGGGTTGTTACATTTGGTATCAGAGCTTAGGGATATGATCTGGCGGAGATCGGGGAATAGAACTAGGAGGGAGAGATGAGTAAATCCTTCATTTAGTGTGTCCTACCTAAGCTTATTTGTTGGTCGGTCATAATATCGAGATATTATGTGATATATTAATTTGCTCAATTAACCTTTGTTTTGAAGTCGTATTCTAGAATGATATCTGAAATACAGGAGATGAGCAATGGAGAAATCATGATGACAGGGGAGATAGAATCTGAAATGAAAACAAGGTATTCTCAACTCTTTGAAATACCAGGTACGTAAATTTCGGGGACGAAATTTCATAAGGAGGGGAGATTGTAAGACCCCGAATTTTATGAAATAAAAGTATTCAATTTTTCTATTCAGTAATTGGTTAAATTGATAAAAGTTAAAGTTAAGGGTGATATATGAAATTTTTTTTTCAAAATAAGCAAGGGGGTATAAAGTATTCATTATTGTCGAGGAATTATTTGGTGTCGGAATATTCTTTACGTCTTGGGAATATTCGTACGACGGTAAGCGACCATGTATGTGGCCCCATAACTGAAAGCGATTGGATGAAGAAAGCGACAAATATAAGTTGGTTAAAAATAACGGCGTAGTTATTACTGAATAAATCTTGTTGAATACCCGTGGTTAAAATACGATGTCTGGCGTGGTTGCACACGATGGCACTTCAGTATTGCACAATATTGTTGAATTATTGATCCTTACGTGAAGAAGGCACTACTCAATAATTTTCACGATGAATTCTTGCTTCAATATTTTATTTTATTGATTCATAATTGCTGCGTTGATATTTTATGTTATTGTTGTTCAATAATTGTCAACGCATTATTATCTCCATTATCGGATCAATAATTCATATTATTTGAATAATATTATTAGATAGCATTATTGGCAATGTCTAGAAAGTTACATCGAGGAGAGGTTTGGTCACCTAATTGCGCCGCCATGAAGGAGAAATCCTTATCTGAAAGCCCCTCTTTCACAGGAACTACCGGTTGTCATAAATGTGATTACGTAATATTATTTGTGAATAATTAATTATTGATTCATATGATAAGAAAATATTTATTTGATGTGGATATAAATGATGGATTTATTTATGTGGTTATAAGTGAAGGAATTAATGATGAGGTGTTTTATCAAGTATTTGTCGAAATGGAGAACAAAATATGGGATTTTCGGAAAAATTAGTTTATTACTTGATTTTGTAAAATCCATAACTCTTTAATGTATAATGAGTTAAGAGATGAGCCATATATCAAAAGAAAGCCCTAGAAGTAAGCTAATCAGAGAAATTTGAATCACCCAAAAATTCTTTGTAGATATTTCGTGGTGAAATTTTGAATGAAATCTGGTCCGAATGAATAATAGTCCAAAAAATCGTGTTCTTCACTATATTGCGTGAGTTATAAATTTTGATCCGACCGTTGGATCGTTGTAATTTTTGGATATGTTATACATACATAAGTTGAGTATATGTCCACAAATTTTGAACCGTTAAAAATGAACGTATGATTTGTTATGAATTTTAAGAGGTAACTGATTCGGAAATTAGGTTTTGGTGGAAAATTCTAGAATTGAGTGGGCCCCACTCTTGGTTGTTGGGGAAGATGGCTGATTTTTGGTGGGTGGAATAGTAGCAGGTAAAGCCATCGGGTTGCGAGTTAAAGTCTGCTTGACGTCTTAACATTTTCCTATAAATAGAGGGCTAAGTTAGAATTGAAAATCACACCAGAAACAAGTTTTCTCTCTTTCTCTCTCTATATTATCGAGCGTATTCTTGTGAGTATTTTGAGTATACTTTGACTATTGTTAGACGGTGCAAGCTCCCTTCAGCACTATATCCGGTGTTTCAACTAGAAGTACTGTCTTTCGAGGTAAGGGATAGTAAGGGATGTTATTTTCTTCTCAAATGATATTAATTCTTCAATATCATTATGCTGAAATATTGGTTGGTACTTTTTATCAAATTTGGAACTTTTTCATGTCGGGGTTACTATTCATGAGTTACTATTCACGAGTTACTATTCATGAGTTACTATTCACGAGTTACTATTCACGAGTACTATTCATGTAAGCGTGAAGATGTTTTTGTGGAATTCTTTATCTTTTGGTGTCTGAGTTACTTATTCACGATATATCGGACTATTCACGATATCGGCACTATTCACGTTATCTGGCACTATTCACGAATCTGGCACTATTCAGACTTCTAATCTAAAATGAAAATTTTTCTTTTAAATACAAAATATCTATTCTGGATACTAGCTTTGATTGTATCCATGTTTTGATCATTCTTGAATTTTACACCACTATGATTATTTTTGTGGTATTTTTGGACGTGGATAAAACCAATGCAAAGATGAATGATTTCTGAAGAATATCTTTAGCCAAAGATGCGGTGAAGATGAATTATTGATGAATATCTTTTGCTTTCGTAATGCAAAGATGACTGTTGTTGAATATCTTTAGCCTGTAGTGCAAAGATGAATTATTGATGAATATCTTTGGCTTGTAATGCAAAGATGACTTGTTGATGAATATCTTAGCCTGTAGTGCAAAGATGAATTATTGATGAATATCTTTGGCTTGTAATGCAAAGATGTCCCGTTGTTGAATATCTTTTTTCACGTAGTGTAAAGATGAATCTGTTGATGAATATCTTTGGCCCGTGGTGCAAAGATGAATTATTTAGTATGATTATGAATAGGAACTGTGATTTGGTATAACCATGATCTTTGATGTTTCAGGTAAAGACAAGTGATGAAAATTATCTTTGTCTTGGATGAGGAAAGAAATTTAGAACTACAATTACGATTATGAGTTATACACGTGATTGTGGACAGGAATTGTTGATTGATGTTACAGGGATAAAACATTGTTGGTGGATTTTTAACATGGAGAAGACAATAGACTTTATAGTCTATTTGACTCTTCTAATGGATTGCTTTCATTCCATTGCAACTATGGTTGAAAAGTTTTATCATCTACCATATGTTCTAAATCTCTGATTTATTACTGATGAAGACTATTGATAATTTATTTATCTTTAGTCATAATATTCTTTACTGAGCTAGTTGTGCTCACCCTTTGTTTCACAATTCCTTTCAGGTAATAAAAGTGTAGCTGGGTCGAGCGGGGGATAGCGAGGAATAGAGTGGTGGTCTATAGATGTTGAGGGTGAGGTGAATTTAACTTGGAATGGTGTTTTGTCACTATCATACAAGATGTCTAAATGACATACAACCTCGTGTTATCATAAGACATGGTTGTGCTCATCCACTTGCTGAGTATATTTACAAGCACTACCTATATAATCTTGGTGTTTGTTTGGAGTATAATACCCAATTAGAGACAGTGGAGATAATGATATGTCAAGAGAAGACTCACCATTGGGAAGAATATGATAGTAATCTTCTCGTTTTTCTTTGGGGTTTATTGGGTTAACGAAGGATAATTACGTGGCCATATGATATCTACCATAACCTAAAAGCATGGCCTCCCATGTATACGAAGGTTTTCTTGAGCACTTCCCAAAGTTTCTAATTTCTAAAACAGCTTTTTGTATGTACCTTTATGTAAGGTGTCATGGTGACGTGTTATCCAAGTTGGTGTCCGTAGTTACATTTGGTATATATTGGTATCCAAACTCACAAAGATATGTGTTGTTTTATTTTGCACGACAATTGTTGTAATAAAGTTGTAGTTATTTCTGTACCATGTATTTAACGACTCAGAATAGGTTGGATGGAATGGACCTATTTTGGGGTTGTTACAACTATTCTGTAAAATAGTGTGATAATAACTGTAATGAGGACTTTTGTTTGAGTTTGTATAATATCTAGTAGATTTATATTTGTATTTAAACTCACGGTTTATGTCGTATTGTACCACGGCGCTTATGTTAATAAGTTGTATTTAAATTACATACCATGTAAGTGGCGACTCAAGATGGGTGATGTATACCTATTTTTGGGGCGTCACGGTTTGGTATCGAGCTTAGGATGTGATCCTGGCTAAGATGTGAGAATAGTACTAGGAGGGAGACGGGGAATACCTTCGTAGTATGACCTACCTAAGTTTATGTCTTATTTTATTGGTTGGTCGGGAGATAAGGATAATTTGTTACATGTCAATTAACCTTTTGTTTTGTGGCAGTATCTGAAAATGACATCTGAGAATGTTGAGAATAGCAATGGAGCGCAGACGATCGTTGATTCACCACATATCAATAATCAAGATAATGTGCATCAGGAAGGCGACAATCCTCATGCAAACAACAACACTGACCAAATGACAAATGATCAAATGTTCGAGAGCTTTATGCGATTTATACAACAAAGAAAGTAGAGCGACTCACATCCAAAACGTAGGTGGAAACACGGAAAACTCTCGGGCGGTCACCGCTAAACAATTTAAGGAGCTGGGACCACCGGAGTTTAAGGGAGAGCCAAAACCACTTCTGGCGGAAGCATGGATAAAGCAGATTACCAAGATATTTGATGTCTTGGGATGCTCCGAGGAGCAAAGGTTCCTCACGCCTTTATGTTGCGCGCGGAGAGGCGGATTCTTGGTGGGAATCGGTAAACGTACTCAACCAATTTATCTTGAAGATATCTTGGGAGAAGTTCCAGAGAGTCGTTCAACGACAAATACTTTCCGAAAGTATTCGCCATACGAAGGAGGTGGAGTTTATCAAGTTGGAACAAAACAATATGGCCAGTGTCGCAATACGAGGCAAAATTTGCGGAGTTATCACGGTTCGTCCCCACTTGGTGGATAATGAAGAGAAATGGCGCGAATGTTTTTAAGAGGTTTGAAGTCGGGAGATACGTCAACATCTTATTTCTCATAAACCGTGTTTGTATTCGAGATGTTGTAAATAGGGCTCGATTAGTGGAGCGCGATAATGAGTCAACGCACTAAAAGAGAGCAAATGTGAAAATTATAATACCGGTGAGAATAGTCATCGAAGCGGTGACAACAAGCGTGGAGGGAATCAACGGGCGGATATGGTAACCACTTCGGTGGTAATCGGGGCCAAAACAATAAGAATGGACATTTCAAGAAAAGGAGATTCAACAATGATGGAAAGACGTCAAGACCAAAGACCCATTGTTAAGGAAGGAGAAAGACCACCTATCATATGCTTCAAATGCGAGGAGAGGGGACACATCACCAAAATCTGCGTCATGCCAGTCAAAGCATGTTATAATTGTGGAAGAGAAGGTCACTTAGCTCGATTTTGTCGCCATCAAGATAAATTCAAATAGGATGGAGGCACCAAAGGCCATCCCGTAAAATTCAAAACCGTAGTCAAGGGAGAGCATTTGTTGTGACCTCCCAAAGAGCAAGGAATCCGAATGAGGTCATCACGGGTAAGCTTATCATAAACTCTAATGAAGTCTATACTTTATTTGATACCGGATTACCCATTCTTTTATTTCTCTACTTGCGCTCATCGATTAAATTTGACTCTGAGAAATTAGACTTTGACTTATCTCAGGAAACTCCGTTGGGAGAAACCTTCATTACATCCACTTTTATAAGTCTTGTTTGGTTCAAATCGGTACCCTTCATATTACACCGTCGATCTTATTTCATTAAAAATACTTGCATTTGACGTGATTCTGGGATTGATTGGTTAACTACTTATCATGCAAAAATTGATTGTTTTCGTAAGGTTGTTAGCTTTCATATTCCTAATCAACCTATTATGCGAATTCAAACGACCAAACCATTAAAATCAATCACGGTCATCTCAAGCCATAAAGCTATTCGCTTATTGAAAAACGGATGTCGAGCTTTCTTAGCTCATATCACATGATTTAAATAAAAATACGCCGGTTTTAAACGATATTCCTATTGTTAATAAATTTCCGACGTATTCCCAGAAGAACTTCCCTGGCCTACCCCAGGCGTGAAATTGAATTTTGTATCGACCTTGAACCCCAGACAAAACCTATTTCCAAAGCCCCATATCGAATGGCTCTATTGAACTTCGTGAGTTAAAGACCCAACCGCAGGAATTGTTAGACATTGGCTTTATTCGTCCCCAGTACTTCTCCTTGGGGTGCTCCCTGCTCTATTCGTGAAGAAGAAAGATGGGAGTATGCGACTTTGTATTGATTATCGGGAGTTGAATCACGTCACCATCAAAAATAGGTATCCATTGCCACGTATTGATGACTGTTTGACGATTTAAGCAAGGAGCCAAATTCTTTTCAAAGATTGATCTTCGTTAGGATATCACCAATTGAAGATTAGAACCACGACATTCCAAAGACGGCTTTCGAACTCCGATGCGGGCATTATGAATTCCTAGTCATGTCCTTTGGATTGACTAATGCTCCCCGCCGCCTTCATGGATATGATGAACCGAGTAATCAAGGAATATTTAGATCACTTTGTGGTCGTCTTTATTGATGACATCCTTATTTATTCCAAAAGCCGTGAAGATCATGAGCAACACTTGAGGTCGACACTCCAAAAGCTTCGTGAATATAAGCTTTATGCCAAGTTGAAGAAATGCGAGTTACGGCTTGAAGAAGTAGCATTCCTTGGGCACGTGGTATCAAGTCATGGAATATCTGTTGACCCAAAGAAAGATTGAAGCTATTCAAAGTCGGGAACAACCTAAATCGATGATCCAAGTCGTAGCTTTCTCGGTTTAATTTGGTTATTATCGGAGATTCGTGGAAGGATTTTCTCGAATCGCTATTCCATTGACTCAAATTGACTCGGAAAGATACAAAGTTCGGTTGGAGCGAAGAATGTGAGAAGAGTTTTCAAGAACTCAAGAGGAGACTTATTTCAAAGACCTGCTTACGACAATACCATCCGGCTCGGAGGATTTGTCATCTACAATGATGCTTCGCAAAGGGGTTGGGATGTGTTCTCATGCAACATGGAAAAGTAATAGCTTTATGCCTCATGACAACTCAAAGAATATGAGAGGAATTATCCTACTCATGATCTAGAGTTAGCAAATTGTTGTCTTCTGCACTTAAAATTTGGAGGCATTACTTGTATGGGGAAAAGTGGAGATCTTTACGGATCATAAAAGCCTCAAATATTTCTTCACTCAAAAGGAACTCAACATGCGACAACGACGTTGGCTTGAACTGATTGAAAGATTATGATCATACCATCCAATACCATCCCGAAAAGCAAACGTGGTAGTAGACGCATTGAGTAGGAAATCATATGCAAGTACAAGTGCGATATTGTCAACGAAAGGCCCATTTTGTGTGACTTGCAAAGGATGGAGATAGAATTAAAGACTCAGGGGACGCGTGTGATGACAAATGAGTATACGAGTAGAACAGACTTTAATTGATAAAGTTAAAGTCGCTTTCAAGCTACGGACACTGGAGGCGATGCGTATGAGGAAGAAAGTGCAAGAAGGTGCTATCGCCGAAGCAAGAATCGATGAAGAAGGAATACTTGAGTCAACTCCGGACTTTGTGTTCTAACGACCACGATTTAAAGTATAATATCATGATGGAAGCGCATAACACACCATTTGCAATCCATCTCAGGAGTACCAAAATGTATCATGATATTCGGCTATACATTTTGGTGGAGCAATATGAAGAGAGAGATAGCAATGCTTTTATCTCAAGGTGTCTAACTTGTCAACGAAGTTAAAGCGGAGCATCAAGTACCAAAAGGTCCATTGCAACCACTTGAAATTCCAGAATGGAAGTGGGAGCACATTACCATGGATTTCGTTACCGGTCTTCCTAAGGTTTCTCAAGGCATTGATGCGATTTGGGTCATTGTTGATAGATTGACCAAGTCTGCTCATTTCTTACCGATACTAGAAACTTATACACTTGAACGTCTTGCTCGTATGTACATAAACGAGATTGTAAGATCGCATGGTATGCCAGATCCATAGTTTCGATCGAGACCCAAGATTCACTTCACGATTTTGGGTTAGTTTGCAAAAAGCTATGGGCACAGACTTTCACGATTTAGCTTCGGCATATCATCCTCGACGGACGGACAAATGGAGAGGACTATTCAAACTCTTGAAGATCTATTAAGACTCGTGTCCTTGATTTCAAGGGGAGTTGGGACAAGTTCTTACCATTGGTGGAGTTTTCCTACAACAACAGCTTATCAAGCAAGTATTGGCATGGCTCCATTCGAGCATTGTATGGAAGAAAGTGTCGCTCTCCAAAGATCTTTGGGATGAGGTGGGTGAAGCAACGTTGTTGGGACCGGAGTTGAGTACGTATGACTACGGAAAAAGATTCAAATGATCCGACAAACGTATAAAAACCTCACAAAATCGACAAAAGAGTTATCTTGATCTTCATCGAAAGGACGTGGAATTCGATATAGGAGATCATGTGTTGTTAAGAGTTGCTCCATGGAAAGGAGTTACAAGATTTGGAAGGAGAGGAAAACTTAATCCTCGATTCATCGGTCCATTTTAATCCTCGATCGAGTAGGAATCGTGGCCTATAGACTCGCTTTCCGCCAAATATGTCTCGTGTTCATAACGTTTTCACATATCTATGTTACGTAAATATGTGAAAGACCCGAACCATATTATTGAGTTAGAACCGGACGAAATAGCGGAAGATTTGACGTATGAAGAGGTACCTGTTCAAATTTTGGATAAGAAAGAATATATTCTACGCTCCAAGGTTATACCTCAAGTCAAAGTTTTATGGAGGAACCACGATGTTGAGGAAATGACTTGGGAGTTAGAATCAAAAATAACGGCGGAGGTGTTACCAAATAAAACTGCTGAACTACCCGGTGGTAAAAGTAAAAGTACGCTGATGTCTGGCGTGGTTGCGTAGTAGCACGGTATTGATTATTGATGCTTACGTGAGAAGTCACTCAAATATGCTCAATTATTACTACAGAATTATTAATTCTTTGCATCATATCTCTTATATTATTGATTCAATTATTGTCACAATATCATCACAGATAATATGTTATAGTATTAAATCAATAATTGAGACGACAAGTTATAAATGATTAATAATTATTGAAAGATTAAATATGTAAGACCCAAAATTTTTTAAATAAAAAGGAATTTCCTTTATTTATTATTTTGAAATAGTAAGGGTTGATTTGATTAATGTGGATAGTTAAGGGTTAAATACGCAAATATTTCAAAATAAGCAAGTGGTTATAAAATATTCATTATTTTGGGGAATATTCGTTTGGTCGTGGAATATTAAATGCTTTGTCGGGAATATTAAATGCAATGGTAGCGACCATGTGTGGGCCCCATAACGAAAGCGATTGGATGAAGAAAGCGACAAATATAAGTTGTTTTTAAATAACTGCGTAGTTATTCACAATTATCTTTGTTGGAATACGGTGGTTAAAACACACTAATAATGCTGTTGTTGAAAGCATTACACCAGTATTGCACCAATTATTGATTCTTACGTGAAGAAGGCACTACTCAATAATGGTTACGATAATTACTTGCTCAAAGATTTTTATTGAGTTAATAATTCTTTGTGTTGATATTTTATATTCTTTGTTGTTTGATAATTGTCATTACACAATATTTTTCATTATCGAAGCAATAATTCATATTATCTCGAATAATATTATTAGATAACATTATTGGCAATGTCTAGAAAGTTACATCTCTAAGGAGAGGTTTGGTCACCTCAATTGCCATAGGTGAAGAAGAAATTCTTATTGAAAGCCCTCTTCTGAGGCTGCGCAGGTTGTCAATATTGTGATTACATAATATTATTTGTGAATAATTAATTATTGATTTATATGATGAGGAAAATATTGATTTTATGTGGATATAGATGGAGAAAATTTTTAAAATGACAATTGTTAAAATTAATATTTTATCTTTTTCTTGATAAAATAATTCATTTAAATATATTATTTTAATAATATAATAATTGTGATATTTTACAACGAATGTGGGATATATGAGTATACGAGGAGGAAGAGTATTTTTGTTGCAATAAATGTTTAAAACATGTTAAACATGTCGGTGGACCCCATTTATTGACTGAAATTTGATTATAGCCTGTAAAATCGCCCGTTTGTGGATTTCGGTCGATTTCTGTTTGGAATTTGGAAAAACTTTCTTCTACAAAGTTGTAGAGAATTGAATTTCCTATAAAAACTCGCGAGATTCGAATTTTCTGATGAAAGGGCTATTTATTATGAATTATTGAAGTTCTGAAGCTCCGAAATAATTGATTTTTGAAAGTTTTAATTAATTTTAATAACAAAAACGTTTTTTTTGTTTTTGTCATTATTAGTGGCTGAATTCAGATGGTCAGATGGTCAGAGTGGGCGTAGGAATTTAATATATATTATATTAATATTTTATTAAATTTTACTTTTGGTGTTCTAAGCGTTTTCCTATAAATAGGGTCTTTAGGTTAGAATTGAAAATCACACGAAACTCAAGTTTTCTCTCTATATTATCGAGTGTATTCTTGTGAGTATTTTGAGTATACTTTGAGTATTTCTATACTGTGCAAGTTCGATTCAATTATTCCAATTCAATCTAGTCGCTTTTCTTTTTTCGAGGTAAGGGATATTATTTTTTTTTCAGTAATGATATTATTTCTTCAATATCATTATCTTTGAAATGTTGATCTGAAGTTTTATCAAATTTGGAACTTTTTCATGTCGGTTACTATTCATGGGTTACTATTCATGAGTTACTTATTCACGGAGTTTCTTATTAAGCGAAGTTCTTATTCACGATTCTTATTCACAAGTACTATTCATGAAGCGTGAAGATGTTTTTGTGGAATTTCTATCTTTTGGTGTCGAGTTACTATTCACGTATCTGACTATTCACGATATCTGACACTATTCACGTGTACTGATCTTATTCAATAAAAATAAAATTTCTTCTTTTAGTCTAAAACATCTATTCGGATACTAACTCTGATTGTATCCATGTTTTGATCATTCTTGAATTTTACACCACTATGATTATTTTTGAGGTATTTTTGACGTGGATAAAACCAAGTACGAATCCTTAATCCTTAATCCTTGTCATTTTGTTTTTCAATTGGATTCGTTTCTTTAAAAATATTTTCATCATCCTCGGTCTTAAATGATGATATTATGGAATATCTTTGGCACAGTAGTGCAAAAATGAATGATTTCTTAAGAATATCTTTGGCACGTGGTGCAAAGATGAATGATTTCTGAAGAATATCTTTGGCCGTAGTCTGAAGATGAACAGTGTTTAAATGAACATGACCAATGATGAATATCTTTGGCTCAGTAGTGCAAAGATGAATATTTGATTCGGATGTATATTGATTGATGTTACGAGGGAAAAGATGAGCGGTGAACTTTTAAATTCATACATAGAAGATAGTAGTTTGCATTCTCTACTTAACTCTTCTAATGAATTATTATTTCCGCTGCGAATATTGATTTAAAATTTGTTGTCTATTGTATTCTATTATATTTTTCCCTGTTGAAGACTAACGATAATTTGTTGTATATTATCTTAGTCATAATATTCTTTACTGAGCTAGTTGAGCTCACCCTTTTCCTTTTTGTTCCATTTTTCTCAGGAGGCGAGAATATAGCGAGTACGAGTCGGGGTATGGAATGAAGGTTTTAGAAAGGATTGTTTAGTAGTCCTCACCATTTTTGTAAAATAATGTATCAATAAATGTGATGAGGATTTATTTGAGTATAGATATTGTCTAGAAGATAATATTTGTATTCAAACTCACAGTTTTACTGTTGTAATAATAAAGTTGTAGTTGTTTCTGTACCATGTATTGACAACTCAGAATAGGTGATGTATACCTATTTTGGGGGCGTCACAGTTGGTATCAGAGCTTAGGGATATGATCTCTGGCGGAGATCGGGGAATAGAACTAGGAGGGAGAGCAGTAAATCCTTCGCTTAGTGTGTCCTACCTAAGCTTATTTGTTAGTTGGTCAAGATATAGGGATATTATGTGATATATTGATTTCCTTAATTAACCCTTGTTTTATGGCGATGATTTGAGAATGTCGTGAGAATATTAACAATGGAAATGAGACCGTGGAGATGCTGTACTCACCAACGAGGAGAACGTGCAACAGTTGCAATGTTCCTCCCGTGAACAACACCATTGAAAGCGAGATGATGAACGAGGGGATGTTTAGAAGTTTTTTGCGATTCATGCAAAATCGATTTGAGGAAACTTCGTGTTCAAAATCTGAGGAGGAAATGATAGCAATTCACGGGTTGTCACAAACCAAGCGATTCGAAGAGTTGGGACCACGAATTTAAGGGAAAGCGGATCCGATCATGGCGAAACATGGGTCAAACAAATTACCAAGATATTCGATGTCTTGGGATGCACGGAGGAACAGAAGGTTCCATTCGCCACCTTTATGTTCCGTGGCGAAAAGAGACTCTTCGGTGGGAGTCGTGAAGCGTACCCATCCAAATTAAGACTTTCGGCATGTCTTGGGAGACGTTTGAAGCTATTTAATGACAAATACTTTCCGAAAGTGTTCGTCGTATGAAGGAAGTGGAGTTCATCGATTGGAACAAAACAACATGGCGGTGTCTCGATGACGAGGCAAAGTTTGCGAGTTATCGAGTTTGCACCTCATTTGGTGGAGAATGAGGAGCGTATGGCGCGGATGTTTCTTAGAGGTTTGAAACCCGGCGTACGATATCTCATTTCTCATAAACTTTCTCTCTATTCGGATGTTGTAAGCATGAGGCTCAATTATTAGAGCGAGATAACGAGTACGGTCAACTGAGGACCACAACCGAGGATCGTACCGGAGATAGCGATCAATGAATAATGATAACTGCGGAGAAAAGCAGACGGACAAAAAAATGGTTACCACTCTGGTGGTAATCATGGCCATGAAAATAGAAGAAGCGAGTCGGGAGGAGATTTTAAAAGAGGAGATTTAACAACGATCATGTGAAGATGACAATCTGTCTTAAGTGACAATCGGTTCTAAGGGAGGAGAACGACCACCCGGTTATATGCTACTAAATGCGGAAAAGAGGGACATATCGGTCAAACGCCCACAACAGTTCAAGGTATGCTATAGTTGTGGAAAGGAAGGACATATCGCTCGAGATTGTCTGATGGCGAAACCTAGTTCAATGGGGACGGTGACTCAAAAGATCGTCCCGGAAAAGTCAAAGTCAACGATTCCGGGAAGAAGCGTTTGTTGTGACCGGTCATAATGCGAGGAACCCAAACGAGGTGATCACGGGTAAGCTATTTATAAATTCTTGCGAAGTTTATACCTTACTTGATCTGGTGTGCTACCCATTCATTTATCTCTCCTGCATGTGCTCAACGTTTAAACTTGACTCCGGAGAAATTAGACTTTGACCTATCTGTGGAAACTCCGTTAGGAGAAACTTTCATCACATCCACTGTTTATAAATCTTGTTTGATTCAAGTTGGCACCATTACCTTACCTGTTGATCTTATCTCTTTAAAGATACTTGCTTTTGATGTGATTTTAGGGATTGATTGGTTAACTACTCATCATGCCAAAATTGATTGTTTTCGTAAGGTTGTTAGTTTTCATATTCCTAACCAACTGTTATGCAATTCAAGCAACTAAACCATTAAAATCGATCACTGTCATATCTAATCATAAAGCTATTCGTTTATTAAAAAACGGATGTCAAGCTTTCTTAGCACATGTTATGGATTTGAATAAAGACACGTCAAATTTGAATAATATTCCTGTTGTTATTGACTTTCCTGACGTATTTCCCGAAGAACTTCCCTATTACTACCCCCGTAACGTGAAGTTGAATTCTTTATTGATCTTGAACTGAGTACAAAAACCCATTTCTAAAACCCCATATCGAATGGCTCCTATTGAACTTCAGGAGTTAAAGGTCCAACTACAGGAATTGTTGGACATCGGTTTCATCCGTCCTAGTACATCTCCTTGGGGTGCTCCTGTTTTATTTGTAAAGAAGAAAGACGGGAGTATGCGACTTTGTATTGACTATCGGGAATTGAACCATGTCACCATCAAGAATAGGTATCCTCTACCTCGTATTGATGACTTGTTTGACCGATTCTGAAGGGCACAATTCTTTTCAAAAATCGATCTTAGCTTACGGATATCATCACCAAAGATTAGAATCGAGGATATTCCAAAGACGCCTTGAAACTTCGGTATGGGCATTATGAATTCTTAGTCATGTCTTTCGGACTAACTAATGCTCCTGCGGCTTTTCATGGATATGATGAACCAAGAGTATTCAAGGAATATTTGGATCAATTCGTTGTTGTCTTTATTGATGACATCCTCATATATTCCAAAAGCCGTGAAGATCATGAGCACCATTTGAAGTTTGGTACTCCAAAGGCTTCGTGAAAACCAACTATATGCCAAATTGAAGAAATGCGAGTTACGGCTTGAGGAAGTAGCATTCCTTGGGCACGTGGTGTCGAAAAACATGGAGTATCTGTTGATCCGTGAAGATTGAAGCAATACAAAGTTAGAGCAACCAAAGTCGGTGGTCAAGTCACGTAGTTTTTGGGCTTAATTTGGTTATTATCGGAGATTCGTGGAAGGGTTTTCTCGAATCGCTACTCCATTAACTCAACTAACTTCGGAAGGATACAAAATTCGTTTGGAGCGAAGAATGCGAGAAGAGTTTCCAAGAGCTTAAGAGAGACTTATTTGGACTGTTTCTAACAATACCATCTGGTTCGGATGGATTTGTTATCTCTGATGATGCTTCGAGCAAAGGGTTAGGATGTGTTCTCATGCAACGTGGGAAAGTCATAGCCTATGCCTCATGACAACTTAAAGAGTACGAGAGGAATTATCCTACTCATGATCTAGAGTTGGCGGCGATCGTTTTTCAGCGCTTAAAAATATGGAGGCACTATCTATATGGGGAGAAAGTGGAGATATATTCGGACCATAAAAGCCTTAAATATTTCTTCACTCAAAAAACTTCAACATGCGGCGGCTGACGTTGGCTCGAGCTATTGAAAGACTACGACCACACTATTCATACCATCCCGGTAAAGCGAACGTGGTAGTGCGACGCATTGAGTAGAAGATCATATCGCGACGAGCGAGTGCGATGATGTCAAGTATACGACAGAGAGCCAACTTTAATAGAAAAAGTTAAGGTTGCTCGAGCCACCGAATTCGGGTGATGATCGTATGAAGAAGAAAAAGTACAAGAAGGAGCTATTCCTAAGCGAGAATTGATGAAGAAGGAATACTTGAGTCCACTCTAGACTTTGTGTTCCTAACGACTCGATTTGAAGTACAAGATTATGATGGAGGCACAATCGCCATTTGCAATCCATCCTGGAAGTACTAAAATGTATCGTGATCTTCTTGACATACATTTTGGTGGAACAATATGAAGAGAGAGATTGCAAAGTTTATCTCGATGTGTTTAACTTGCTTAACGTGTAAAGGCGGAGCATCTTGTACCTAAGGGTCCGTTGCAACCACTTGAGATTCCTAATGGAAGTGGGAACACATTACTATGGATTTCGTTCGGGTCTTCCTACGGTTTCTCAAGGCATCAATCTTTTTTGGGTTATTGTTGATAGATTAACCAAGTCTGCTCATTTCTTGCCGTCTGGAGAGACTTATTCCTTGAGCGTCTTGCTAGTATGTACGTGAATGAGATTGTGAGGTTGCATGGCATGCCTGTATCCATAGTTTCGGATCGTGACCCAAGATTCACTTCAAGATTTTGGGTTAGCTTGCAAAAAGCTATGGGCACGGATTTGCGATTTAGTTCAGCATACCATCCCCAAACGGACCAGACAATCGAGAGGACTATTCAAACTCTTGAAGATCTATTAAGACTCTGTGTCCTAGACTTCAAGGGTAGTTGGGATAAGTATTTACCATTGGTGGAATTCTCCTACAACAACAGTTATCAGGCAAGTATAGGTGTGGCTCCATTCGAAGCATTATATGGACGAAAATGTCGTTCACCAATATGTTGGGATGAGGTGGGTGAAGCAACATTGTTGGGACCCGAAAGTTAATACGTATGACTCACCGAAAAGATCCAAATGATTCGACAACGTATACAAAAGCGGCACAAGATCGACAAAAGAGTTATGCGGATCTTCATCGAAAGGGCGTGGAATTTAATGTAGGGGATCATGTATTGTTGCGAGTTGCTCCATGGAAGGGAGTTACAAGATTTGGGAAGAGAGAAAAGCTCAATCCACGATTTATTGGTCCATTTCAAATTCTTGACCGAGTAGGAAATGTAGCCTATAGACTTGCGTTACCTCCGAAAGTATGTCTCGTGTTCATAATGTGTTTCACATATCTCATACTTAAAGAAATATGTGAAAGACCCGAACCACGTTATTGAGTTAGAACCGGACGAGATAGCCAAGACTTAACGTGTGAGGAGGTACTGTCAAGATCTTGGATAGGAAGGAGCATGTCCTACGCCAAGAAAGGTCATACCACAAGTTAAAGTTTTATGGAGGAATCATGCTATAGAGGAAATGACACAGGAATTGAAACGGAAATGAAAGCGAGGTATCCTCACCTTTTGAAACACACAGTATCGTCGTCGATTTCGAGGACGAAATTTCATAAGGAGGGAGGTTGTAAGACCCCAAATTTTTTAAATAAAAGGAATTTCCTTTATTTATTATTTTGAAATAGTAAGGGTTGATTTGATTAATGTGGATAGTTAAGGGTTAAATACATAAATATTTCAAAATAAGCAGTGGTTATAAAATATTCATTATTTTGGGGAATATTCGTTTGGTCGTGGAATATTAAATCTTTGTCGGAGAATATTAAATGCGGACAGTATGACCATGTGTGGGCCCCATAACGAAAGCGATTGGATGAAGAAAACGACAAATATAAGTTGTTTTTAAATAACGGCGTAGTTATTACAGATTATCTTTGTTGGAATACCCGGTGGTTAAAACACACTAATACGCTGTTGTTGAAAGCGACAGTACACAGTATTGCACCAATTATTGATTCTTACGTGAGAAGGCACTACTCAATAATGGTTACGATAATTACTGCTCGATTATTTTATTGAGTTAATAATTCTTTGTGTTGATATTTTATATTCTTTGTTGTTTCAATAATTGTCATTACACAAGATTTTTCATTATCGAAGCAATAATTCATATTATCTGAATAATATTATAAGATAACATTATTGGCAATGTCTAGAAAGTTACATCTAAGGAGAGGTTTGGTCACCTAATTGCTTGGCCAGAAGAAAGAAATTCTTATTGGAAGCCCCTCTTTCTGGAACCGCTGCTGGTTGTCAATATTGTGATTCTCGTAATATTATTTGTGAATAATTAATTATTGATTTATATGATGAGGAAAATATTGATTTTATGTGGATATAGATGGAGAAAATTTTAAAATGACAATTGTTGAAAATTAATATTTTATCTTTTTCGATAAAATAATTCGTTTAAATATATTATTTTAATAATATATTAATTCGGTGATATTTTTACAACGAATGTGGGATATATGAGTATCTGAGGAGGAAGAGTATTTTTGTTGCAATAAATGTTTAAAACATGTTAAACATGTCGGTTGGACCCCATTTATTGATTGAAATTTGATTATAGCACAATAAAATCGCCTTGTTTGTGGATTTCGGTCGATTTCTGTTTGGAATTTGGAAAAACTTTCTTCTACAAAGTTGTAGAGAATTGAATTTCCTATAAAAACTCATGAGATTCGAATTTTCTGATGAAAAGGGCTATTTATTATGAATTATTGAAGTTCTGAAGTTCCAAAATAATTGATTTTTGAAAGTTTTAATTAATTTTAATAACAAAAACGTTTTTTTTTTTTTTGTCATTATTAGTGGCTGAATTCAGATGGTCAGATGGTCAGAGTGGGCGTAGGAATTTAATATATATTATATTAATATTTTATTAAATTTTCTGCTTTAGTGTTCTAAGCATTTTCCTATAAATAGGGTGCTTAGGTTAGAATTGAAAATCACACCAGAATCTGAAGTTTTCTCTCTATATTATCGGCGTATTCTTGTGAGTATTTTGAGTATACTTTGAGTATTTCTATACGGTCTGCAAGTTCGTTCAAATTGTTATTCCAGGTCAATCTTCTTCTTTCGAGGTAAGGGATATTATTTTTTTCGTAATGATATTATTTCTTCAATATCATTATCTTTGAAATGTTGATCTGAAGTTTTTATCAAATTTGGAACTTTTTCATGTCGGGGTTACTATTCATGGGTTACTATTCATGAGTTACTATTCACGGTTCTTATTCATGAGTTCTTATTCACGAGTTACTATTCACAAGTACTATTCATGAAGCGTGAAGATGTTTTTGTGGAATTTCTATCTTTTGGTGTCGAGAGTTACTATTCACGTGTACTGGCACTATTCACGTATACTGACACTATTCACGATACTCTGATCTATTCAATTAAAAATAAAATTTCTTCTTTTAATCTAAAACATCTATTCGGGATACTAACTCGATTGTATCCATGTTTTGATCATTCTTGAATTTTACACCACTATGATTATTTTTGAGGTATTTTTGGGCGTGGATAAAACCAAGTACGAATCCTTAATCCTTAATCCTTGTCATTTTGTTTCACCGGATTCGTTTTAAAAAAATATTTTCATCATCCTCGGTCTTAAATGATGATATTATTATGGAATATCTTTGGCACAGTAGTGCAAAAAATGAATGATTTCTTAAGAATATCTTTGGCCATGTAGTGCAAAGATGAATGATTTCTGAAGAATATCTTTGGCCCGTAGTGCAAAGATGAGCAGTGTTTAAATGAACACTGACTAATGATGAATATCTTTGGCTCAGTAGTGCAAAAGATGAATATTTGATTCGGATGTATATTGATTGATGTTACGGGGATAAAAGATGAGCGGTGAACTTTTAAATTCATACATAGAAGATAGTAGTTTGCATTCTCTACTTAACTCTTCTAATGAATTATTATTTCATTGCGAATATTGATTTAAAATTTGTTGTCTATTGTATTCTATTATATTTTTCCCTGTTGAAGACTAACGATAATTTGTTGTATATTATCTTAGTCATAATATTCTTTATTGAGCTAGTTGAGCTCACCCTTTTCCTTTTGTTCCATTTTTCTCGGGAGGCGAGAATATAAGCGAGTGCGAGTGGGGGTATGGAATGAAGGTTTTAGAAAGGATTGTTTAGTAGTCCTCACCATTTTGTAAAATAATGTATCAATAAATGTGATGAGGATTTATTTGAGTATAGATATTATGCAGAAGATAATATTTGTATTCAAACTCACAGTTTTACTGTTGTAATAATAAAGTTGTAGTTGTTTCTGTACCATGTATTGACAACTCAGAATAGGTGATGTATACCTATTTTGGGGGCGTCACAAAATATGTGTTATGATTTGTGGTAAGTTTGATTATTTTATGGGGGGGGCTCATATGTCATCATCTAAGAGTCTCTTCATCAATAGTATTTACCTTCGCCAATCGTAGTAATTACCCTTGTGAATAGTATTTACCTTCAATCAATAGTAATTACCCTTGTGAATAGTATTTACCTTCGTCAATAGTAATTACCCTTGTGAATAGTATTTACCTTCGTCAATAGTAATTACCCTTGTGAATAGTATTTACCTTCGTCGATAGTAATTATCCTTGTGAATAAGATTTACCTTCGCCAATAAGAATTACCCTTGTGAATAGTATTTACCTTCGTCAATAGTATTTACCTTCGTTAATAGTAATTACCTTTACCAGACGTCGAACCACTTGTCGCTTCACATTACAAAGGCCGAACCACTTGTCGTTTCACATTACATTAAAAGCCCAAACCAATGCCGCCACTCGCCTTTTCACACGACAAAAGCTAAGCTAGAAATCTTCTATAAATAGAGGCCTGAGGGCTTCATTATTTTCACTTAATTCATTCAAGCTATAGAGAGAAAGTATAGAGAGAATAAGAGAGAAAGAAGAAGAGTATTTTGTTACTACACCGCCGCAGATTCAATCTCCTACCAAATGTAAGGGGTGTTATTCTTTCTTATTCATGAAGAAGAACTGTTTGTTATTCCATCGCTTATTATTCTGTTGGAATAACTCGTGTATAAGTGGTTTACCCTATACTTGGTGACATTCTTCTATTATTCTGCTTGGAACATCCTGTCGTGTGTTTTACACCGGACCGGTTCCGCTCTTTATCATTCTGCTGGAACATCCGCATGCATGTGTTTTACACCGACTGGTTCCGCCTTTTATTATTCTGTGGAATATCCTATCGTGTGTTTTACACCGGATCCGGTTCCGTCTTTATTATTCTGTTGGAACATCCTGCCGGTTGTGAATTTCACCGACTCGGTTCCGTTATTTATTATTCCGCTGAATAACTCGTCTGCATGCGATTACATCGCATGCACGGTGATTTCTTTTGTTATTCCATTCTTTATTATACCCAAATGGTTAAAACTTTGACTTCATACTCCATGAAATTAGTAGAATATCCTTGATATTTGCGTTTCATCCAAAGATCTTTTCATGGAAATATTCTTCCGATCATTCTTGAATTTTACTCTACAAAAACAAGATCATGTTGACAATTTGGACGTTAATAATTCCTTGATAAAATAATTCTTGAACTTGTTTTATCAATTCTTATATCATTGTCATCATCCTCATGTTTATATTTTTTGAAAGTCATCCGTGGGTCTCAGTAGTGCATAGATGGACTTGGTATGATTATGACCGAGACTACTATTCGGTGTAATCATGGCCGTAATGTTACAAATGATGTGATAAAAAAAATCCTCGAAGGTAGTAGTACACATTGATGGGCAGTTGTTGGCATGATCACGACCATTAATGAATACACAAATATTCTCGGCCGTAAGCATGAATAATTGTGGTCGCGATACTAAAGAATATCCTCGGCCGTAGTAGTGCGGGGGTGATTCGATGATGTGGAATATTTATTAAAGTTGAGTCTCAAATATAATAAATGATGAAAAACCTTTTAAAACCTAAAAGATAGTAGACTTTATTTTCTACTTGACTCTTTTAATGGATTACATATTCCGCAGCGCTTAAACCTGGTTGTCTATTGTATTTTATCGCTTAACATTATTGAAAACTATTGATAATTTATTCTCGCATTATCTTAGTCATAATATTTCTTACTTTGGGCTAGTTGAAAGCTCACCCTTTCTTTCACCGCTTCTTCTGTGAAATGATAATATAAATTTGGGACGAGTCGGGGAAGCGAGTGATGGTCCTCAAGATAAGATTAGTAGTCCTCACTATTCGTAAAATAGTGTGATAATAATCAGAATGAGGACTTTTGTTTGAGTTTGTATAAATATCTAGTAGAGCGATATTTGTATTTAAACTCACGCTTTATGTCGATATTATACGGCAGCTTATGTTAATAAGTTGTATTTAAATTCTGTACCATGTAAGTGGCGACTCAAGATGGGTGATGTATACCTATTTTTGGGGGCGTCACATACGATGTGCTAATACCCCTTTTTGCTAGGCGTGTTAGCCGAGCACAGTAGCTCGATACTCGACTCGAGATCGGTTCATAAATATGATCCAAAACTCGAAGTTGAAGTTAATTCGAGTTGAATATGATTCATACTCATTTTTTATTTAATGATACACGAGTCGAATTTGAGTATACTAGTATTCGTTCAAATTAGGGTTCGA
This sequence comes from Panax quinquefolius, assembly GCA_020205615.1. Taxonomy (NCBI): domain Eukaryota; kingdom Viridiplantae; phylum Streptophyta; class Magnoliopsida; order Apiales; family Araliaceae; genus Panax; species Panax quinquefolius. The sequence goes on along the minus strand of CM035157.1, from coordinate 132,726,361 downwards.
GTAATTCATTTTTTTTTGAAACATACTTAATACCTGCTCGATGGATTATATTCGAATATTGATTTGATCTATACTAATAAGCTAAATATGTGATATTTATATCAATCTTTATAAGTTGTAGTATTAAATTGTAAAGTTTCAGATTGAATAAATCGTAGAATTAATTGTCAATTCAATTAGACATTTTTTAATTTCTTTACATAAATTAAAGTAAAAGACTTTTATATATAAACATTAGTTCAATAATCAATTTAGTATGTAGCGATTCAGTATTAAGTGAAATGGTTCATATTCGAAACTCGATTTAAAAGTTTCTGAAAGAATCTCGTTTTGTAACGAATTAATATTTACGAAATGAAGAGGCCTCAATAATAATTTGAGTTGAATCTGACACAAAATTAAAAATTTCTTATCAAATCGAATCTGAGTATTAAAGTATTTGTTGAAATTTGATTCATTTTTATCCTTTTTGCCCTTCTTACTTGATGTATGTGTGTTTATATAAAAATCTTGTTCATCTAAAAATATTTTATTTTAAACACAATTACAAAAAAATGTATGTACCCAAGCTTTTGAACGCAAGCACTAAGCGGAGTATGATGTGATGACAGCGACAATTGATTACCTTAACGAGTGGGACCCACTGAATTTGAAAATTTTAGACTAGTCCCAATCAATGGGGTTGAGCCACGTGTACGGCCGATGATGCAGAAGGGAATTTTGTTCGCAACAGACTTGACAATGCAGCCTAACAAAATCCAAAGATTTACGGAGGACGGTAAAAAAAAAAATTATAACAGTGAACACGATTGTGGGCCCCACGTAAGGCTTGAGAGTGGTGGGGTCCGTCCAAACGGCAGGAAAAGCAGATCACCCTGTTGTCCATTCAAATCAATCTCTCACACAAGCCAACCCCCCCCCCCCCCCCCCCCCACCCCGCTCCCCCTCTCCCGCCCTTCTTTCTGGTGAAAGGTCTTTATCAATTTTCCTAGTCGATCCTCATTTTTGTGTGGCAATTTAATCATTTAGACATGTTTATAATTGAGTTTTTAATAAGGAACACTAATTTTCTAAAACATTAAGAAAGTCAATAAAAAGGGATTAGAGAGAGAGAGAGAGAGAGAGAGAAAGTGATCACTTGCTTCACTCCACAAGGAAGTGTTTACAATTATATAAAATCATTTTCTACTTTCAATTTAACAAGTTAAGAATAAGCAACCTATTTTTTTATTTATTTAATTTAGACTTACTGTAACAGCTCAGTCTTATATCGAAAGATATAAAAAAAAATTATTTGTATATAAAGAATTAAATTATTAACAATAGTACATTCAGTCATAACTTTTTGAGTCAGTTTGTGGTGGTTTAAGACGACTCAATAAAATATTATTGGACGATAAATTTGATTCGATTCAGACTTAAAATTTAACCCGAACTCAAGATTTGATCCGAGTTGTTTCATTTAACTACGTAAAATACGAGTGAAAATATAAATATTTTTTTTTAACTAATAGAAAGAAGGACTGTGATATGATGACCAAGGATCCAAAATATTTACTTAAAATAATACTACTATCACATAAAAGGCCATATAACGCTTTCATGTATGATATCGCGCCCTACCACAGATCGGTAGTGAGCCCACAGTATGTATGTGAATATTATGTGAGTCTTTTTTATGTGATAGTAGCATTGTTGATCTACTTAGAAGACTGTGGGCCCTATACATGCAACTTGTCTCTACATATCATTGACGACTAATGAAAGAACAAAAAAACATTCTTTATGATATAGCCCACCAGGCCCAATTATTAACTTACCCTAACATAGCTTTATCAGTTACTCAGGCCCAATATCCCCTGTTCTATAAATTCCTCTCCAAAGAGTTCTCCAATGGATTGACAAAATGTATCCGTTGTTCAAGTCTTTGAACAACGGATACATTGTATCTTTAATAGTAAATACGTACTAAAATTTTTTGAAAATTTATCTTTTGAGTTTTTAAGCCAGATTTTGGGAATATCAAATGTAATGACCAAGAAAACATGAAAATTAAAAAAAAACTAATACAAATGTAATAAAACATGAAAATTAAAAAAAAAACTAATAGAGAGGCCTCTAAAGTGTTTAAGAGATTGTTCACTCACAAACTCATTATAGATCACAAGATGAATAAAACTTATTATTTCAAGAAATGACATGTTTTTTTTTTTTTTGAACATGAGAAAAAAAAGTCAAATGACATCTATCTCATCTCATTCAAGAGTCACAACTAATACAAATGTAGTTGAAGGAACACACACAAAAGGCCAAATTACAAATCTATTTTCTTAATGTATTGAAGGATTGAGATTGTACAAGTGCTTTAATATCCATGATTGGAAAAGCAAATGTGTATATGGTGGAGGAACAAAGGGAATTTCCTCATCCATAAATGTGCTTTAGAAAAAGCCATGGAAGACTCATTTTCCTAAACCATGTCCTCTTCTTCGACTCAAGGAAACTTTGTTCTTACTCACTTGAATTATTTACCCATGTATGTATATTTATAAAGAAGAAAGGTAAAGCTATCAAGCGGTCCAATTAGTCATAGACTCATTTAATTCAAACTAAAAATTTACCAAAATAAGAAAGAAGAGTTCGAGGAGTTAAAAAATGATATTTCCACACGAATTGAAGGTGGAACCCACTCACTATTCACTATTCACTATTCACTATTCACTATTCCCGTAGGAGGGATCATGTAGAAATACCAAATTTTTTTATGTGAAAATATTAGTTCCCAAAGTTGATCCTAATTATACTACACTACAAATAATATTGAATCATTTTATTTGAATTTGAAAGTCCTACATTCAAATCAACAGCTTGAAGACATTAAAATGAAGTCTATAATGAATAATTAGCTAGTGATAGATGTATGTAACCTTACAAAGGAGTAAAACTAATTAATGTCTTGTGACACTAGCCAAAAGTCATGAGGGTTTTCTTTTATATCTTATTTTCATGTAATATTTATAACATGATGAATGAAGATGAAAACACCAAAATTAGATCATTCATGTATTTTTGGGGTGATATGTCTAGGTTAGGTTGGTCCTCATAAATTGACCTATTTTTAGTTGGGGTGTAAAGAGAAAAGAACACAAGGAAAGGAATGGTAAAGAGACTTTCCCTTGTCACTCTCAAAGAAACAAACTAATACTATCAATTGCTCTTTGATGGACCTCCCATTGTTGCCTTTAGTCACCTCAATATTTCAAAGCAGATTCGTGTGTGTTTTCTTGTGTGTGTGTGTGTGTTTTGTGTGTGTGTGTGTGAGAGAGAGAGAGAGAGAGAGAGAGTCACCATGTAAGCATCTTAAGATATGGAGGGCAAAAAGTAGCAAACTTTTTACAAGCTCTAAAATAAAAACACCCTACCATAGAAAGTATAATGATAAAAGCAACTTTTTATTAAGGAATGGGGAACTTTTGTCAAGGAGAAGCCTCTCCTAGGAGTGAGGGATTTGGGTAGCATTTGAGAACATACAATATCAATTTATGCTCATGACCCCCACCAAACCCTAGACATTTTAGCCAGCTTCAAAGACACATGACGTCTTACTAGGGGTGGGTGAGTGGGTCACTAACTAAAGCCTAAATTTTGAATTGTCATGTCCATAGTCCACCCCTCTATTCTACCGGTGAAATCCACAAATCTACTTGCAATCACAAAAAGTTGAAAAGTACAAGAGAAATTTTGAAGCATTTCTATCAAAAATTTAAATATTAATAATAAAAAAAACCTATTAAAAATACTCAGAATTTACGATATAATAACACATTGTAATTGTCTGATATGTGTGGCGCTACAAATACTCAAAATTTACGATATATTAATGACGAGTTAAATGTAACGTGTGATCGAGGCCTATTAAAAAATTAGTGGTGAAATTAAAAATCAACAAGGGATAGGAGGAGCATCCAAGGAAATATGGGTAAGAAAAAGCAAAGGAAAAGGTGGTGTTGAGGTGGAGTGTGGTGGAGGGAAGTGTGTGTAGGCTCTCTCTCTCTCTCTCTCTCTCTCTCTGTACATATATAACTTTAGGAGATGCTTGGCCACAATATCTCCTCCTCCTCCTCCTCATCTCCTCTTTAAGTTTCCGTCATTGTTTTAGTCATTTTCATCTCTGTCAGCTTAGAAACAACGCTTTCTTTCCTCCCCACTTACACCAAAATCCAAAAGTAAGCACTCATGCTTGTCAAAAGCCACTTATTGTAGGACCCCATTTTAAAACAAAAACCAACACACAAGCCATGAATTGTCTTCCCCACTCTTCTATCCTTCACACACATGCACCACTTGGTTGGCCAAATCTTCATTTGCAATTAGGCTGCGCCCATATGGACGGTTTTCTTTTCTTTTCTTTTTATCCCAACTCTTCATTCTTCTTATCCTTTTCTAGAAAAATCTTCTTAAAAAAGGTCAACCCCAACACGCACAACTCACGTCTCTTTCGTAATCCTCGTTTCTTCATTTTCTATCCCTCTTTTTCCTCCTCCAAATCATATCAACTTGGCTACTATAACCACCCTAGCTTTCTATGGACAGTGATTAACATGAAGTTAATTTTGTTGATCGATTAATACAATGTTTACACGCACATCTCTCGCCATTAACACTGACGGCCAATTAATAACTTCTTTCGAATGTTGGATCCCTTTCCATGCATTCAACTAATAATAATTTGCCCTTAGTTCTCCATTTCTAAAGAGGATATTAATTTAAAAGATATATGAGTGCACAATGTGATGTGATGAAGCGTCGCACAATGATAATGATTTTATGCATTTGACAATCTGTCATTTTTAGCTAATGGTGACATTGATATAAAGACACCGACCAAACTGATTGAAGACAAGAAGGGGTCTAAATAAATAGACAAATCCATGTGTAATTAGAGGCTGGTGCACCTCTTTCTTTGGAGTTTGTCTTGTCTGATTGTTAGCTTAAAACATAATAATTGGTCGAGAGACCTTTCCTCTAATAATATATTTTGGCTTTCTCTAATATCAACACATACCATAAAGGGAGGTGGAAATGAACTCTGACAAATATCATCTCTATAATTGAAAAGACCACAAAGAGTTGAGAAACTTATAACAATTGATGGTGCAAATATTACCCATCAAGGATTCATGATTAGTTGGATTTAGACTCTTTCCAACTCTTATCACACACATCTACACTAGACTAGGTTGACTGCTTAAAGTTATGCATCACTTTGTGTAAGACCCCAGCTTTTATAAATAAAGATGAATTTTTTTATAAATATTATTTTTGAATATTATGGAATAAATTTGATATAATGTTATAGTTGTGGGTAATATTTATAAATTTTGCAAAGTATGCAAGTTGTTATAAAATATTCGTTTGGTTTAATATTCTTTTGTTAGTAATATTCGTATAATGAACCAATCATTGCATGGACCCCATGAATGTAATTATCATTTGATTGAAAACGACAAAAATATTTTATAAAAATAACTACGGAGCATATACTGCTAAAAAGCTGCTGAACTACCCGCCAGTAAAAGTACAATGAATGCCAGTAATTGACAAGAAGACACTAAGATATTGATTATCACGCTTACGCCGGTGAGAAGTCACCAATTTATGCTTTCAATTATTCTTCACGAGAATTCTTTGCATCATATCTCTTATATTATCGATTCAATTATCATCACAAAGATCAAATCAGATAATATGTTATAAGATTAAATCAATAATTGAGACGATGTTATAAATGATTAATAATTGTTGAAAGATTAAATATGTGTTGATGAAAAAAAAAATGATCAGTGGTAAGTTTGATTATTTTATGGGGCTTCATATGTCATCATCTAAGAGTCTCTTCGTCGATAGATTTACCTTCACAATAAGAATTACCTTCGTCAATAGTAATTACCCTTGTGAATAGTATTTACCTTCAATCGATAGTAATTACCTTCACAATAGTAATTACCCTTGTGAATAGTATTTACCTTCGCCATAGTAATTACCTTCGTCGATGGTAATTACCCTTGTGAATAGTATTTATCTTCGTCGATAGTATTTACCTTCGCTTAATAGTAATTACCTTTACCAGACGCCGAACCACTCTGTCGCTTCACATTACAAAAGTCGAACCACTTGTCGCTTCACATTACACAAGCGCCAAAACCAAATGTCAAGCCACTCTGCTTTTCACACTAAGAGTCTTAAGTTTGAAATCTTCTATAAATAGAGGCTCAGTACTTCATTATTTTCACTTAATTCATTCAAGTTATATAGAGAGAGAATAGATAGAGAGAATAAGAGAAGAAGAAGAGTATTTTATTCTTCTGTTTCTTTGCAAAGATTCAATCTCCTACCAAATGTAAGGGGTGTTATTCTTTCTTATTCACGTAGAGAATCGTTGTTATTCCATCGCTTATTATTCTGCTTAATAACTCTGTATAAGTGGTTTACCCTATACTTGGTGACATTCTTCTATTATTCTCGCTTGGAACATCCTGTCATGCGTTGTTTTTACACCCTGACCGGTTCCGCCTTTTATTATTATTCGCTGGAACATCTTGTCTCATGTGTTTTACACCGACCGGGTTCCGCTTTTTTATTATTCTCGCTTGGAATATCCTATCTGTGTTTTACACCGGATCCGGTTCCATCTTTATTATTCTGTTGGAACATCCACGCCGATTGTGAATTTCACCGACCGGTTCCGTTATTTATTATTCCATTGGAATAACCTCGTTGCGTCTACGCTCATCGCACGTATTGTGATTTCTTTTGTTATTCCATTCTTTATTATACCCAATTGGTTAAAACTTTGACTTTATACTCCATGAAAATTAGTAGAATATCCTCGATATTCAAGTTTCATCCAAAGATCTTTCATGGAAATATTCTTCCGATCATTCTTGAATTTTACTCTACAAAACAAAGATTGTCGTGTTGATAATTTGGACGTTAATAATTCTTGAACTTGCTTTTATTGAATTCTTATATCATTGTCATCATCCTCGCGTTTATATTTTTTTTTGAAAGTCATCCGTGGCCAGAAGGCAGCGTAGATGAACTTGGTATGATTATTACGACTGCAGACTATTCGCCAATAATCACGGCCGTAATGTTACAAATAATGTGATAAAAATCCTCGATTAGTAGTAGTGCATCGATGGACAAATTGTTGGCACGATCACGAATTATTAATGAATACACAAATATTCTCGCCCGTAAATGGCATTTAATAATTGTGGTCGCGATACTAAAAGAATATCCTACGTAGTAGTAGTGCGGGGATGATTCGATGATGAAAATATTATTAAAGTTCGAGTCTCAAATATAAACGATGATGAAAAACCTTTTAAAACCTAAAGATAAGAGATTTTATTTTCTACTCGACTTTTTAAATGGATTAGATATTCCACCGCAGCTTAAACCGGTTTGTCATTGTATTTTATCGCTTTAACATTATCAAGACTATTGATAATTTATTCGCATTATCTTAGTCATAATATTTCTTACTTGGGCTTGAGTTGAGCTCACCCTTTCTTTCACCGTTTCTTCTAAATGATAATATAAATTTGGACGAGTCGGGGAAACGAGTGATGGTCCTCAAGATAAGATTAGTAGTCCTCACTATTCTCGTAAAATAGTGTGATAATAATCAGAATGAGGACTTTTGTTTTGAGTTTGTATAATATCTAGTTGACGATATTTGTATTTAAACTCATGCTTTATGTCGTATTGTATACGGCATAGCTTATGTTAATAAGTTGTATTTAAATTACATCACGTAAGTTGTTTACCCAAGACAAGATGGGTGATGATACCTAATTTTGAAAAGGCCACACTTTGAATCAAGAAATGATGAAAGAAAGTACTCCCAAAAGTCAATAACTAATAACAGACACCTAGAAAAAAAATGGAACCCTAGGTAGAAGCCAATAAAGCTACACTAATGTAATCAATTATACTTGACTCGAAGGATATTTAAACCTTGGTAATTGATATTTCCACAAGTAAATTTGATAGTTCTACAAACTCCTTCTCATGTGAATAGTAAGTGGAGTAAGAGAGTGCTTGTGGAACTACAAGTTATTATAGTTTAATACAACTACAAGCAATAAATATGAAGCTCTATCATACAGGCCAAGCCCAAACATAATTGGATCAACATACAAGGCTTTGGAAACTCAGACTTGTTACTTTTAAGTCATCTATATATATTGTAACATAGGGATAAAAATGCACTATCTAGTTGAAATCTAGATTTGAACATTAAGAGAACCAGTTATTAACTGAACCTGGTCAAGTATACTAGTAGTAATCTAGTACCCTCTTCCAAATTACTATATTTTCTCTTAGCATGCATGTATTCCCCCACCAAATCAGGGATATCAATTCATGCAACATCTGCACAAAATAATCATAAAGATGAACTGCATTTTCATCTGTTAGCGCCTCTAATTGGAGAATCAAGAATTGAAGCTGCTGTTTTATTATCGCAAACTTAGCAATTTACCAAGGATTATTTCTATTGAGCAATACAAAAATTGACTCCATGTTTTGTTAATTCACTTATTCTTACACGGTTCAAATAACATTTTATGCTGGAAAACACTAATAGGCGTCAACCTTGAGAGCCTACCTCCCTCTGAAGCACGGGTCATGTAGATCAAGAATGAAGCATATTCCGAAACCTGGTCACGTCCTGTTCCCATTTCTGATATTTGACGAGGCGCAAATATTTATCCTGCACATTGCTTCACATCATTGAGTATATGCATTCTTGTGTTTGCTCCTAGTTTTTACAAAATGATGATAACACCAAGTTACACTTCCATTTTGGTCCCAGTATCAAACTCCATAAAGTGGTAGGAAGATTTTGACAAAAGAGTAAGCTAATGCACCCGTAAACATGTAGCTGTCCACCCTGTCTAGTATACCGCCTGCACAAAATAAGTCATAGGCTCATAGCAAAAATAAATTACCAGGTAGGTTATAAAATTTTGGAAGTAGGGCATGAGATTCATAACACAATCTTTTTTAGAGCTCAGATTATAAATCAAAACTATTTAAGATGAAAGAAGAGAAAGATTATAAAAATACGAATGGTTGATGCATGAGATCACATTTAGACCATTTAAGCTAGTAATAGAGTCAGTTCACCTATATTTTGTCAATAAACATAGAGTAACATATCTAGATGCTGGTAGCGTACCAAGAAATTCCAGCAAACAATAAAAACAAATTCTTAATATTGTGATTTTTTTTATGTCAAATAATAGAAAATCATGTTGACATGTTCGAAATAAAATCAAGCACCAGATGGTAGAGGCAGTAAATTGCAGGTCAATCAAAGAAATCACCATACACCAAGTACATATGTGAAAGAGATTGAGCAGCCAAACAGTAGTAGATAACAATGAAACAATTCAGTGCATGAATAAGTGTTGTAGGATGATTACCATGTCCAGGAATGAGAGACCCTGAGTCCTTGACACCAGCATCACGCTTGATCATCGACTCCAAAAGGTCACCAAAAAGAGATCCAAAGTAGTTTAGGAAGCCAAAAGCTAAAGCACTGTCCAAGAAAAAAAATCATGTCAGACACAGTAGTAAATGGCAAGCTTTTTAAAATTTTATTTTCTTACCAAACAATTCAAAGTTCATAGGACGTAAATAAATCACAATGGATCATTCCATCACATACAAAAAAGTATTGATGTTTGATATGAGGATTTCATTTCCATAAGACGTCTAGCTGTGTCCTCTTTTGGTTAAGTTTCAGGAACCTTCCAATTTTTTTTTACTAACTAGCTAATTATATACTAAATTCCCACAAAGGGTTTATATTGTTTACACCAACGATGACATTCTGGAAGTATGCTTATCCTTTTATTTGAACTACATGGCAGTTTAGATTGTTGTATACACAGCCTGCCAAAGCTGGTCTTAACACCGGATAATGTGTACACTCAGAACCATGCACAATAACCCACACTCTCTTACGTAAGACAGTTCAAAATAAAATGTCACAAGTCAGTCTGTTTCTGTGCTGATCTACCCACTTCAATATCAAGAGGAACAAAAGTTTTGGTAGTAACTAATAAGTAATAACTGCACAAATAGCCGAGACATAGAATTGTATACCTTAGCACAGATCTGGGCCAACAAAGAATTTTTGATAGTACAACAGAAGTGGCTATACAACCACCTAAGCCTGCAAAAGCTCCCTCCCATGTCTTCTTTGGACTAATATTTGTCAGTGGTGTCCTACCAAACGCCTGCATGGAGTTAAAAGTATTACATTTTCTCCTTCTCCGTCTAATACGTAATAGGTACTAACATAATCTCAACACATTCACTAACTTCACAAAGTAGATACTAACATGCAATTAACAAAACACCCCAAGTCTTCTAAATTCATAGCAGAATGCAACGAATAGACTTACAAAATCACTAGACTCTCCAGCCTTGGATAGGTGGAAAGTTTTGCTTACCTAATATCAGAAGATAATAGGAAAAAAATGAAATAAAATAAATTTCACAAGGTATACAACAGAAGTTACCAGTATCATTTTAATAAGAAAGCAGTGGGATGACTAACTTTATTCGGAGAATAAAAATGGAGGGAGGTGTTCAGAGTAAGTAAAGGAAATGAACCTCTTACTAAGGAAACAAGGTGGTGGAGTGAGGAGGTCCAAGTGGCTATTTGGGGGAAAAGAGAGTGTCATAAATGCTTATAGAAATGCATCAACTAAGAGAACATGCACATATATATATTGGCCAAAGACTCCTAGTAAGATATGAGGAGGTTATGGAAAGGCGGAGTTAGTCGAGCCATTTAACGGTTAGAGCGAACGAAGCCAGGGATAACTGAAGGATTTTTTATTTTTATTTTATTTTTGCTAATTAACTGAAGGATGGTTTTAATGATTGCTTATAGGAGATTTATGAATATAATCAAAGTATTCAAAGTTCAGGAATCCCTGGAGAAGATGAAACCATCCAAGTCCACGGGCCCTACAGTGTTCCTATTGAAATTTAGAGGTGCTTTGGGGGATTTGGCCATAGATTGTCTAACTTGAGTACAAAGATGCAAGAGTGAAGGAGTGTGTTAGTTCCAATTTATAAGAACAAGAGAAATATTCAAAACTGCTCAAACTACAAGTAGTTAAGTTCACAAGTTGTCTATTTCTCTCTTTTCACTTCTCTTAGTTTCTTTGTTTCATTTTAATAATTATTATTACTTTTTGTATTTATTTTTTTGATAAAAGAAAATTTCTTTATTGATTAGAAGAGAAAATTACAATACATGACCAGGACAAGTTCTCTCAAAAGAAATTAAAGAAAACAAGAGGAGAAAAATTTAATATTAATGAAGCACTGCCTGCCAATCTCGTTGAAGATTGGACAAAGAAATTCCTCCAAAAACTCTCAATGCGTGAACCCAAAAAGAAGCAAAGAAAGATATTCTATCACAAAACAACTCAATAATTATAGTCCGATCATAAAAAATTCTAATATTCCTCTCAATCCAAATTCCCCACAAACTAGCAAAACAAGCACATCTACAAATAATTCTCCCATCACTCGTATGGCCAAAATCCCTGAATTTGCATAGTAAAAGATCTTCCATCGAGGAGTGACATCCAACTTTCACCCATCACACTAAATAAACACCACCACAACCACCAAGCCATCGAACATTGAAGAAATAAATGAGAATAAGACTCATTATCCTTCAAACATATAACACACACATTTGGGGATAAAGATTTGTAAGGCCTAGGCCTCTGACGCATGTCATTAGTGTTAAGCTGACCAAGAGTTAAAGACCACATAAAAGCCTTAATTTTTGAGAGAGCCTTTACTTTCCAAATATAAGAGGCTAGAGATAAACGATGAATTGGACGATAACTATCACATAAGTTAAGGAGAAAATAAAAATCCCATGAAATTGAATCTCCCTTCCAAGGACGAGAAAAATCTAAAGAAAGAGGAGCATCTAATATCCAAATAGCGTCCCAAAACCGAATATTCATGCCATTACCAACTTGAAAACGAACAAGAAAATAAAAGGTCATATAACCTTGGGAGATAAATTCTCTATTCTTTTACTTTAAATTATTTATTTTATTCTTTTTTTATTTAATTTATATTATCTTTTTAGTTTTTTTCCTTCCTTTCTTATTTTACGCTTCTATACCCTGACTAATTTGGCATAAAAGAAGTAGTTGAGTTGATACAATGGAAGTTACTCCAACTTCTAACATATTAAAAGAAAACCACCAGAAGGAAAGGTCGTTCATATTAGATGATGGAAGAAATTAACCAGATACGAATATATAAATATTCACCAAAGAGAGATTTAATATCATATCACTTGTCATAAAAACATATTTTTTGGCATGTTCTTATTATAAAGAAAAATACTATAAATTCTAAAAACAAAACCACTCATATCCAAGATTTGTAGATGTACATCAATCTTCTAACCTTAGGTAGTATTTGATAAAACTATGTAATAAGAGCTTATTAAAATAGAGGCTCTGCTTTTTTTAAAACAAAGTTTAAATGTAAAAGATTTGTTTGATAACCAATTTTTGTTGTATGTCTGAATATAACATTTTACCAATTTACGCTTATATCAATTTATACAAACTTGGGGTGAGAATAAAAATATAATAAACTGTGTTACTCAGACTCGCTATTTTTGGCGAAGTACCCGTGTCGACATGAAACGACACTGGTACGGGTGCGGGATCCGTACGGGATACGGCCACAGAATCCGAATACGGTTGTTCATCGCGAATTGCAATGATCTATCCCCATCACGATGAAATTTCAAAGATTACCCGGGCCTGTCGGCCAAGGTTATAGACTCATTGAATACATCAGTGTAGCGCGCTTCCGGCTTCCACTTATCCTACACCTCTCAAGTCATTTCACAAAGTAGGATTGTTTTTTTTTTGTTGTGCACGTTGGGGGTGCACGGTTAGGCCGCTGGGCGCATATGAACATGGATATGAAACAAAAAAAGCGTCGGGAAGTGTGTTTGGAGAAGAAGAGACGAGAAAGGAGGAGGAAGAAGAAAGAGGAAAGACCGAAGAAAAAGGAGTGAGAACTTACCATCGTTGCCTTTTTCTTCTTCTTCTCCATTTGCGTGATGTTCTGCAACGAGTTTGGTCAAAATATCCTTGCAAAATTACAGTTAGGTACCCCATAGTTTTTATAATTTTTTAATTTAGTCCTTCAAATTTTCTGAAAGTTCAAAATAGCCCTTAGAAAATTACATATCAGTCCCTATACTTTTATTTTCTTTTATTTTAGCCCCTAAAATTTCAGTAGTTTCAATTTTGCCCCTGTTTCTTTATATTTTTGCACTTCAACCTCTGAAGTTTCATGATAAATGCATGTCTATAAGAATTTGGACAGTATAAACATTATTATTAAAAAATCATAACATACCGTATCCCCGCACCCGTGTCCAAATTTGGATCCATATCCGCGTATCCTCTATTTTTTGACTTCACGTGTCCGACACTTAGATTCGTACCCGCATCCGACACCCGACACCCGCACCCGAGTCCGAGTAACACAGATAATAAATATCAAATAATTAATTAAAATAAAATTACCAACAATATATAGTAAAATATTTATGTCTAATAAAACATGTGGATGGTGGTGAGCGGTGGTGATGGTTGGAGGGTTGGGGGTGGTGTAGTGAGAGAAGTGAAGTGAATAATTAAAAAAATGAAATTATGATAATGAGGGTAAAATAGAAATGAGAAACCCCTTTTTCTAAAAAGAGTAAGCTCAATGTTTCTTTTAAGAGGCAAAAAGAAGTTGCTAAAGTTTTTATCAAACAACTTGGTCTCAACGCGAAAAAAGGCAAAGCCAAAAAGAGACAATAAGAAGCTATCAAACACTACCTTATTGTCATAGAAAAGCAAAGCATTGAAAATTGTACCATGGCTCCATATTTTTACCATCCAGAAGATTCATCCTTATGTCATTCTGATCCATATCACAGGAGGAAACATTGTGCTGAATTCATTATTTTCCGTGTCAATTAAGAAAACTTTGACGAAGCACCTTAAACTATGTCATCTTTTAAGATAAATTGTCCGGCATTTTATATATTAACTTCATTTTATATTTATCAAAAGAGATATTCTTTCTGGATTTACAGAGTGAATGGTGGAATACCCAGCTTTATTAAGGGTTTTTTACTTTGCCAATTCCTACATTCCTGAGGATTTCTTGTCCTCTTCTTTTGTTTGTTCTCTATATTCTATAAATTTTCTTCTTTATCTAAAAAGAAAATAAGAAAAAGTTAAAGAAGAATAAAATGTTTTTTCTCGAACAATCCATCCTTTTGATCAATTACTCTTCTTATTCAAAACAAGCATTAGCACTACAAGCAGAGCACCTTGATTTTAATATAATCAACAAGTATCTAAAGACAGCGGATCAAACTGAAGCGGAAATATTTTGCATCATTCAATAATAACTTCATAAGATTTATTTGCGCTTAATTCGCTTGATCAAAGCGGATAGCACCCCTAGATTCACATGAAATACCATTTACATATGCAAATTAATTTAATAATCAAAGCAAGCTAACATAGCAGCAACGTAGGGAGAAATAAGGAGTCCAAATTACAAACAGTTTTTATGGTGCGTGAAATGATTGTAAGAGAATTAAAAAATTAAGGTATGCTATCGACTAATTTGATAATTTCAGAAGAAAAGACTACCTTTCCACCAACAAAAGCACATGTATCTGCTGCAATTATGCTGCTGAATGAAATTAAGGTGGCCACAAGACCTACTGTCCACTGAGCTTGGCCACCAAGAAGCACAGGCCATGCAGCTCCCACTCCTGCAAAAGATACCTAGTTAAGAATTGAGAATCAATAATGTAATAATGACAAACAGCAAAACCCTTGGATAAGGCATACATAGAAACTTGAGGAATCTATATTACTGGGAAACATGAGGGATTTGGTGTCTAATATATTTTGTTTTATCTTAATAGACTATCATCTGGGGTCTCAAGGGACAAATTATACTGTAACAAATTAGATAGGGTACTAATGTCTAAGGCTAGTAACCATGGGGAAACTGCATTTATGAGATAACCGGGGAAGTGAAAAGAGAATTACAAGCATGAAAAACAATTGTATTAATTAACATCAGAAAAGCCAAAGGGGGCCAAAAGTATAGAACTGTTGATATCAACTTTGCAGAAGAAACAAATCGTTAGTATAAACTTTGCTCCCCTTTTGATGTTAGATAAATTCAGTGAAACCGACACAAACTCAAGAACTATTTAATCAAACATACAGGAAAATCAAAATTATATAGCACTCAGGAAAAGATAATATATACCAAATGGACATTAGCATAATAAATCTAAATATTTATAACCTCTACCAATAGATAGCCTGAAATCTGGCAATTATAGATAACATATTCATAATGCCAGTTAGATTTCAATTTTCACATCTAATCTCGAGATGTTTCTAGATATATGATAGAAAGACACTGAAATACATCCTTGAGTACATATAGTATCAGAATTCAGAAACCACTAATTTATTCTTACTAGTATTTAAGGCTGGGGCTGCTAGACCACATCGAAGCTTAACCCAGAAACAAGGAAGATAGCCACAATAAAATAGCCCAAACATTGTACTGCTGAGCTGCGCGAAGCGAGGATTTCCTCTCTGCAATAGCAATGCCATAGCAACAATAAAAGCAGCAGATGTCACAGATACGTCAATTTGGCCCACATATCTGACAGTACATTACAAACACTGATCAGCATCGGAAACACCATAAACAAGTTCTAAACCTATGCATAAAAGATCAAAAATGAAACTAGCCGTTTGTCAACATCCTACCAACCTTATGATTAAAGATTTGAGAACAATTATATTGCATTTTGACAACTTATACAATTCAGCAAAGAGCGCCGATAAAAAGGAGCAAGTACTTTACAAAGAAACTAAGCAAGCACAAGTTACTAGGCAGATATAATGAACTCCAAAAGTTTCCATTTATCAACAAAGGAAAGTGTTTCAGAAAAAATGAATCCAATTACAACAGTTATCTTCATGGAAATACGAAGAAAACATAATCAGTGCGATGCAGAGTAGCAGGTTATATTGAAAAAATCACCAATAAACAGCAAAATCTGGAATGTTAGAATAGAGTTTTAGATTAATGGCCTAGGAAACCCCTAAATCTGGATATAATAATAAAAATTCAAATAAGCTGCTGTCTACAGACTTTAGAAAAGTTGTTTATACTACACATAAGGTAACCCTAGAATCCTAGCTCTTTATTTTAAACATATATTGCTTTTTAATCGTAACCCTACAATGTCATTAAAAAATCACATGCTAACCACATGTCCTTAAAAGACAAAAATGATAAAAGAACAGCTTTTAACAATAAAAATGCCTTCAATAATTAAAACATACAGGAGCAATTCGATATAATATCGCTAGTACACCAGAAAAAGTTGTATCTTATATGATATGATGCATGTATCCTACAATACGATTTACGATACGGTCAAAACATTTTAAGTAGACATCATCAGTGTTAAAATAATACATTAAAACTTCTTTTTTTAAGTAGAAGTGGTGTTCACTGATCTATACAGCAAGTCTTAAAATACTTCCTAGGATTTCTCATTTTTAAAAGGACTTTGTCTCCACTTTCATTTTTAATGTCTCATTTTCATGGAGACATAAATAAACATTCTAGAGTTACTTTTGCTCTACACTTACATGTTTGAGGGCACTTAGTTTATACTTATAGCACTTTAACGATATGAAATTAGGTGGGGTAAAAAATAAAAATTTTATAAAATTTAGAGGATTAAATATAAAGATAAATAAAAATAATATAAAAGGACAAAATAGTAATATAATTAAATTTGCAAGGGGAAAAGAGGGGAAAAAAAGTGTGACACGGTAAATTTTATTCGGGCAAAAAAAGTGATAAATATTTTTTCTTCCATAATTTAGAATAATTGTATTATGATGCGTGAAGAAACTCAAAATTTATATTCTTTAGTAAATATAGTCTTAAATCTAATATTGAAAAGAATATCCAAAAAATCTATTTAAATGTATCATAAATTTTAAATTTTACATAAAAAAAGAAAAGAAAGAAGAGAAATCAAACTCTATGAACTATGCAGTTACACTTGAACTTCAAATAAAATAATAAAATTAAATTTTATAATAAGTAATTATATTTTACCACAAAATTAGCCGTAAATATTCTCTACTCACATCCCTCCAAGCGCAACAACTTGATCCATTTGGAAGACTTTAAAACAAAGCCATTTGTTACATCGTATTTCTATCTACTATTTTTCTTCGTGCTGATGTTTTTTAGAGGAACGGAAGTGTGGCACGATTTGGAATGGTACTCACAAACTTGAATATGAGAACAGAGACTCATGGTGAGCAATGTGAATGGGTCATAGAGAAATAAAGTATTAGAAAGAATGCATTATATTCGGTGAAGGAGAAGAGTTTTTAAAAAGTCTTTAGTCTTATTAGAATAACTTCAAACAACAGTTATTGGATAACCTACAATAACTGCATAACCACGTCTTCTCTCGTCAGAACTGCATAACATGTCATTTTTTTTAATACTGTAGAAATATTGTTTGGGTAAGAAAGAAAGAGGCAAAGCGTGAGAAGTTGAATTTATTTTTAAAAGATAAGGTGTGACACAATTACACCAAAAAGCAGTTACTAAACTTGGAGGCCTTAAAATAAGTGAGAGATATAGATAAGTTAAAGCAGTGGCGAAGCTAGGAATAATTTTCAGTGGGTCAAAAGTATTACTATAAATAAATAATTTAGCAGGGAGCCATTTCTTTTTTTAATACTTTTGTACTTTCGAGTCTCACATATACATATATGTATGTATATATATATATATATATATATATATATATATATACTATATTACAATGACAATATAATAAGTAATAATATATGGTATATATACAATATATTGACTTATAATATATTTTTTAATCACAATTGTTCATAAGTAATTAATTAATTAATTATTTTAAAAATAATTTAAATTAGACTATTATTTAGTTTAAAATATTATATATATATATATAGAGAATATGAGTGATATGTGGTTAAAATTTGATTACAAAGCTATAAATTTTCAATTTGACCATGTATAATAGAAAATTTATAAAATTTTAGTGGGCTCAATTATATATAATACTTAAAAATTTTAAAAGTTACCTTACATTATAAAGAAATTATTTTTTTCAATGGGGTCAATTGACTCCACAATGGTGTATGTAGCTTCGCCCATGAGTTAAAGGTACGTATTTTTTCCTTGTTACTTCATAAATATTACGTAAATAATAGTGATTATTAATTAGGCTGCTAGTTTAAACTCTTCAAAGTATAATTTGTATATTTAAAGTTTGCTTGTGTGCATATTTGACTACTTTAAAATATTCTTAAGCTAGTATACGTTATTATCCATAATTAATTATTGAGTTTAGCATTTTTGTTTGTATTTACGAGACGATTCATGTTACGATACACTAACAATTCAGGATTTTCAATACACGATATAATTAACGATTTGACAACTATATTTGCATCACATCAATATGACGGGACGTATTTCAAGAAGCATGTTATGTTCCGTAGTTTAAAGATGAAACATGCGAGCAGCACTACAAGAAAATTAGCATCACGGGAAACAAAGCACAAAGTTACAGTAGAAAATGCTTGTACAAAACTATGGCTGGAAATTTTCCAAAGAGTCTATACACCTCAAAAGCAATATGAAACCTAGTCCCAGAGGTAAGCACAACAATATCTGCTAAGCAATGAAAGCAATTGAAGAACAGATCTCCCCTAACAGAAATGTTTCAATTCCATATGTATTACTGGTTATGTAAGATCATGCTGCAGATTTCCAAGGAAATTTTATTCACAAAAAGGGCATGAACAAGTACCACTGAAAAGAGGATTTATATTAGGTTTTTTCTTTCCTCCTCTAGAGAAAAGTCCACATATTTATTTAATCTAATATTTGGTACTTCAAACAATGAAAATACAGTATATCCACCTACTAGTTGCTAGATCTGTAAAGCTAGAAATAAAAGATCTACTACTACTCTACTAGCACCAAGGCATAATAAACACACAAACAATTTCATGAGCTTCAGATGTAGTTCGTTCAATAGGAATATAAATCTTACAGTGTGACTAAAGGCATGAGAGCGCATATAACAGAGCAAACTCGGGATACATATCGAGGAGGAGGTGTCATCCCAGCAGCAATTCCACGACTCCTAACCAGCTCAAAGTACTCCCTTGCACCAACAAAAACGGCAGCGGCAAGGGCAACTGTGAAAACCCATCCTCCAGCCAGTACCACGCCTCCAACAGAAACTCCAATGCCAAGTCCAAAGACAACCCTTTTCTTCAACTGACTTGCTTTATGTTGACGCTCAGAAGCTAATTCCTCCTTCATTAATAAAGTATAGCATTTGTTAACTTCTTATAATATACTCATTGGAGAGATTCCATTTCTGTCATCTACATAGGCTTGAAAAGAAAATCAGAATTTAATTGCAGTGACATTCACTAATAAAATCCTGAAAATCTATCTCATTTGGCTCTTCATCATATTAAAAATTTACCATTAATAACTAAATAATGCAGAACTTCCTTTCTGCGTACCAAATTACAATGAAACGACTACAAAACTAAGCAATATGGAATAGCTGGACCAAAAAAGAGAAATAAGAGAGGGAGGGGAAAAGGAGGTAATAGAGATGTGGGGGTCAGAGACTTACAACGATGGTCAGAAATTGATATGCACATATGCGGATTAATAACGCATTTTAGTTGAGTAACTATTGAAAAAAAAAAAAAAAAATTAACACTTTCTTCACTCTTTCATGCAATAAGGTTCTTCACCTACACAAAGTTCTAACAGTACACATATGAACTTAAAAAAACTCGTGTAGCATTGCATCATATATTGCGCATGAGTTGCCTTTCAAAGCTTCGAGTTTTAGTCAAACAAAAGACATTCATATTCAAATTGAGTATCATACAAGAGTTCATGTGGCAATGATCAATGACAAGCCAAAAGGGGAGATAGGGACTTATCGTAGTAAATCGAATAATAAAACAAACAATAAAAAAAGAGCATCAATTTCACGATTATATGTTTTAAGTCTGGTGTATTTGTTACGATAGTATCCAATTCAAATTGTGTTACACAATATTATGTTATGTCCATAATTTGATGAAAAATAATAATTCTTTACTTAGCAAAAGTTCAAACAAAAATTATCTTTAAATTCTCTATACATTTCCTCAACAGCTAATTACAAAACACACACTATATACACAATGCAATGCTGGATTTCACATACCTCCTTGGTTTTACCATCGTCAATACTCTCCGATTCAGCACTGGCCAAACCCTTGATTACCCGTCGATGATTTACAAATGTGCCGCGGGGAATTCGAAAACTACCTCTCGACTCACCAAAAACCAGTCTGAGATTGAAATTGGAAGAAGACTTTCTGCTGAAAATTAGGGATTTCGACGAAGAAGGACGAAGAGGGCGGCAAGTGCAGATAGAGGAGAGAGAAAAAGGGATGACATTACATCTATCCAATTCTATGAATGTAAATGAAGAAGCAGCCATAGTTTATTTTTCTAAGTATTAATTTGAGAATTTTTGCTAGTGTTTAAGTGGGCTAAGCGTAAATTATGAGAATTTTGGAGGGTATTGTTGGGTTTAAATTGAATTTAGGAAGAATCGCCATTGATAGAGAATGTGGAATAGAGGAGATTGTGAACAGGCGAGGTTTCGATAGTTTCAACGACGATGGTGCATTTTGTCAGTCGGGTCCTTTGCCACGTGGGCTCGTTTGGTAACTGTATTAGTAACTGTTTAAAATTAAATGAAAAAAAATACGATAACCTGTTTTTAATATCAATATTTGGCCAAAGATTGACAATGTATTTTGATTTTAAAAAAAAAAAATTAAATAATTAGGAATTTAATATTTTTACACGTTAAAATAATATTTTACACGAGTCTTGTGACGCCCCCAAAATATGATACATCACTCATCTTGAAATACCAAATACAATCTAGTCTGAAAATTCAATACAACTTATTAATACAACCGTCAAGAAAAATCACCAAACATATATCTTGAGTTTTTTAATATGAATATTGTCTTCAGGCGGTATTCAAACTCAAATGGAGTCCTCAATACATTTATTATCACACTATTTTATGTAATTGTGAGGACTACTAATGCAACTATCCTGACCGTCACTCCGCTTCTCCGATTAGTCTCAATTTACGCTCTCATTTCCTAAAGAGAACAATGAAAGCGTAAAATTTGATTTCAACTAAATTTATTAAGAAATATTATGACTAAGATAATGTAGAATAAATTATCGTTAGCCTTCAATGATGTTAAACCGATAAAATATAACAAACATCAAGTTTAACTGGTAATGAACAAGCGATCCATTAAAAAGAGAGTCAAGTAGAGAATAAAATTTACTATCTTTTATGATTTAAAAATATTTTTCATCATTTTTATCGAGATTTGAGACTTTTTAATAAATAATTCACATCATCCCTGCACTACGGCCAAGGATATTCATTAAGATCACGACCACCAATTATTCACGCACTACTGAGCCAAGGATATTCGTGTATTCATTAATGGTCATGATCATGCCAACAATCGTCCATCAATGCATTACGGCCAACGAGAACTTTTAAAGACATCATTTGTAACATTATGGTACGTGATTATATCGAATAATCCTCATTATAATCATACCAAGTCCATCTACATGCACTACGAAAGCCCATGAGATGACTTTCAACATAATATAAACATGAGGATGATGACAATGATATAAGAATTCAATAAAACAAGTTCAAGAATTAATTTATCCAGAACCAATAACGTCCAAATTGTCAACACGATAATCTTTAACATGGGTAAAACTCAAGAATGCTCGTAAGAATATTTTTCATGAAAAGATCTTTGGATGAAGCGCAAATATCAAGAATATTCCACTAATTTCATAGAGTATAAAAGCCAAAACTTTAACCAACCGAGTATAATAAAGAATGGAATAACAAAAGAAATCACCGTGCATGCGATAGATCAAGCATGAATGATTATTCCAATGAATAAATAAATAACGGAACCAGTCAAATACGTAAACGCATGCATGTGATATTCCAACAAAATAATAAATAATCTTAACCGTGTCAAAGTAAATTCGCAACCCATACGTGATGTTCCAACAAAATAATAAATAACGGAATCAGTCATGCGAACGCATTACACGGATGTTCCAATGAATAATAAAGAATAGAATAACAAAAGAATTTCACCACGTATGCGATGATTTTGCATAGATAGGTTATTCCAACATAATAATAAAGAATGGAACAACAGGAGAATTTCACCAAGTATAGGGAAGTTCGCGTATACAGGTTATTCCAACAGAATAATAAAGAATAGAATAACAGAAGTTCTCTTCATGAATACGAAAGAAATAATACCCTTTACCGTAAAAGAAGAGTATTCTGACATTTGTTAGGCGAGGATAATCTTGAAGAAAACTTGCACTACGCTTAAAACTCTAAATAAATACGCTCAAGATTATAGAAGAGAATTCTCTGAAATTTATGGTGTGATTTCAATTCTAACTAAGCATCCTATTTATAGGAGAATGGAAAGGATACTATTTGAAATTTTTTTTCACACGGACGCACAGAAGAAATCTCACGGATGCTCAACCAACTGATTTCGTTGAAAATTTAATTTTTACCATGCAATAAAATATTTTAATAAAACGAAAACTTTAATTAAAATATAATATATTCTAATTATAATCTAATAAAACAAAACTTATAAAATATATATATATATATACACATTTAAGTTATATATATATAATATATGTGACGCCCCCAACATTAGGTATACATCACCCATCTTGAGTCGCCAAATATATGGTACAAAATACAAATACAAACTTAATTATACAACTGTCGTGTAATATACGACAATACATATAAGCCGAGAGTTCTAATAGGAATATTGTCATCTGAGCAATATCCATACTCAAGGAGTCCTCATTACATTTATTGTCATACTATTTAATGTAATAGTGAAGACTACTAATGCTATCTTCTCGGACCATCACTCCTTTCCCCGACTCGTCCCCCAGTTATATTCTCATTTCAAGAAGAGAAAGTGAAAGAAAGGTGAGCTCAACTAGCCCAAAGAAGAAATATTATGACTAAGATAATGCGAAATAAATTATCAATAGTCTTCAACAATGTTAAACCGATAAAATACAATAGACATCAAGTTTAACTGCAGAGCAATAAGCAATCCATTAGAAGAGTGAAGTAGAGAATAAAACCTACTATCTTCTATGATTTAAAAATGTTTTCATCAACTTTTATCATTTGAGACTCGACAATAAATAAACCACATCTTCTAATCATCCTCATTATTACGAGCCAAGGATATTCATTAAATCATCCACGATCATGACTATACCGAATAATCTCTGGTCATAATCATACCAAAAACTGTCCATCAATGCATTACAGGCCACTAAGGACTTTTACCACATCACTTATAACATCACAGTTCATGATTATACCGAATGATCCCTGGTCATAATCATACTAAGTCCATCTATGCACGTAAGCCAAAGATGACTCTCGACATAATATAAACATGAGAATGATGACAATGTTATAAGAATTCAATAAAACAAGTTCACGAATTAAATTATCCAGGAACTAATATTGTCCAAATTGTCAACATGATACTTCTGTGTAGAGTAAAATTCAAGAATTCTCAGAAGAATATTTCCATGAAAAGATACTAGATGAAGCACAAATATCAATGATATTCCACTAATTTCATAGAGTATCGAAGTCAAAACTTTAACCAACTGAGTATAATAAAGAATATATGAAACTGCAAATGGATTTTCACCCGCCATGCGGTAATCCACGTATACAGATCATTTCCATAATTTAATAAGGAATAAATACAAAGGATCATTCACTATGCATGTGGAAATTCACGTAGGCAGGTTATTCCAACAGAATAATAAAGAATGGAATAACAGAAAGATTCACCATGCATGCGATAGAAACCGCATGCATGTGTTATTCCCAATAGAATAATAAATACGGAATATTAAATATGGAACCGTGTCGTGAAATTCACAAAGCGGTGATATTTCGACGTAATAATAAAGAACGAATAATAAAAGAATTTCACCAAGTATGCGGTATTTAGCGTAACAAAGTTATTCCAACATAATAATAAAGAATGGAATAACGAAAGAAGATCACCAAGTATTGGGTAAACCGCACATACAAAGCATATTCCACCAAGTATAGGTAAATCATGCATACATCTGAGTTATTCCAATAGAATAATAAAGAATGGAATAACATAAGGATTTCACCAAGTATAGGGTATGCCACAGTATACAAAGTTATGTATAGGGTATGCCACTTTTACGGGTTATTCCAATGAATAACAAAAGAATGGAATAAAATAAGGATTTCACCAAGTATAGGGTATCATGCGTATCTGAGTTATGTATAGGGTATGCCACTTTTACAAAGTTATTCCAATGTAATAATAAAGAATGGAATAACATAAGGATTTCACCAAGTATAGGGTATGCCACTTATACAGGTTATGTGCAGGGTATGCCACGTATACAGGTTATTCAAACAGAATAATAAAGAATGGAATAACAAAAGTTCTCTTTATGAATAAGAAAGAATAACACCCCTTACCGTAAAAGAAACTAGATATAGAAGTAGTGAAGTAGCAGAATACTCTTCTTCTTTTTTTCTTTATAATTTTCTCTATAGCCTTCTCTCTACATAATTTCTCTGTAGAGTTTCAATGAATTCGTAAGAAATAATGAAGGAATGAGCTTCTATTTATGGAAGAATGGAATGAATAGTAACTAATTCATAAACGGTCCAGATCGATTTACTTTTAAACGAACAGTCCAGGTCAATTTACTATTAAAACTTAAAGCAACGGTCCATACTGATTCAATATTCTAACATTTAAACCAGCGATCCATATTGATTCACTATTATAACTTTTTCACCAGCGGTCCATATTGATTCACTATTATAACTTTCCACCAGCAGTCCATATTGATTCATTCAACCAACGGTCTGAAAAATTAGCACATCTCCTCATGGAATAATATTGTACCCAAATACCCGAATGCACAATACTAGAGTGAATAGTAATCGGGTGAATAGTAACTCATGAATAGTAACTCATAAATAGTAACGCATGAATAGTAACTCGTGCATAGTAACTCATGAATAGTAACTCATGAATAGTAACTCGTGAATAGTAACTCCGACACAAAAAGTGTCCCAAATATTCGAGTGAACAATACTAGAGTGAATAGTAATTTTAATGAATAGTAACTCTGACACAAAAAAGTGTCCCAAATACTCGAGTGAACAATACTAGAGTGAATAGTAATTTTGGTGAATAGTAACCCGTGAATAATAACTCGTGAATAGTAACACCGACACAAAAAGTATCCCAAATACTCAAGTGAACAATTTTACCACCAGACATCAATTACTATCGAAATAGATGTCAATTTCTACTAACACAAATAATCCCAACACAATGAAACTATCAAATTCATCTTTAATCAACACGAACTTATCCATCATTAATATCATAACTCACAATATTTAACAACCAGGTTGTTCCCGGAAGCAGGGGCTTTCCGATAAGGATTTCTCCTTATTGGCGCCATGATTAGATTATCTAACCTCTCATTGTGTAACTTCTAGACATTGTAAATATTGCAATTTAATAATATGAATAACTTTGTCGTCTCAATTATTGATTTAATAAAATAGCATATTATGCACACGATAATCTTGTGACAATAAATGAATCAATAATATACGAGAGATATGATCAACAATTCTTTATGAGTAATAATGCGAAAGATAACCGAGTGACTTCTTACGTAAGCATCGATAATCAATACCGTATTGCTACTATGCAACCACGCCAGACATCTTTGTACTTTTACTACCGGGTAGTTCAACAAGATTAATGGTAAAACCTCCGTAGTTATTTCCATAAAATATTTTTGTCGCTTTTAACTACGACAAGATTTACGTTGTAGGGTCCACCAATGATCATTGTCATTGTAAATGCGGATATTCCCGATAAAAAGAATATTTTCCGACCAAACGAATATTTATAACAACTTGCATACTTTGCAAAATTTTCAAATACTACCCAAAACTATAACACTATTTCAAATCCACACCATAATATTAAAAAAAATATTTCGAGAAATTTAAATCTTTATTTATAAAATCTGGGGTCTCACAATCTCCCCTCCTTATGGAATTTCGTCCTCGAAATTTACGTACGTACCTGGTATGATAAAGAGGTGAGGATACCTTGAATACCTTTATCGTTGAAAACATTAAATTCATTTTTGCAATCCGGCCAAAGATATTCATTAGCAATTCATCTTTGCATTACAAGTCAATCAGATAACCAATAATCAATACTTCATCTTTTGCACTACTGAGGCCAAAGATATACAATAAAACCAATAATCTTTGAGACTCACTTAATAGTATCACGACCACGAATTATCCATGCACTACGTGCCAGGATATTCGTGTTTTCAATCTGATCGTGATTATATCGAACAATCCACGGTCATAATCATACCAAGTCCATCTATGCACTACGGGCCAAAGATGACTTTTACCACATCATTTGTAACATTACGGTCATGATTATACCGAATGATCCCTGGTCATAATTATACCAAGTCCATCTATGCACGTAAGCCACAGATGACTTTCAACACAATATAAGCATGAGGATCATGACAATGAT
Source organism: Panax quinquefolius (assembly GCA_020205615.1). Lineage (NCBI taxonomy): Eukaryota > Viridiplantae > Streptophyta > Magnoliopsida > Apiales > Araliaceae > Panax > Panax quinquefolius. The sequence continues at coordinate 132,699,284 of CM035157.1, read as the reverse complement.
ATAAAGATCAACCAAATGAGATAAAGGATAAATATTAAAAATTTATAATATAATTTATCCAGGGTTCAAGAATATCCCAATGTTATCAATCACTTAATAATCTCATAATCTAATATCATTAATATTATAACAATATTTTAATCACTTCTTAAACTTATAAACGATTTATTTCAATTGTTTACACTTTACCACATAATGCATTTAATCATTCAAAAATGCCATACTCATAAGATATCATCACCAATGATCAAATCACTCATCAAAAATATGCATATACCCTATATAGGATTCTCAAGCCATAAAATCCTATTTTCCAATTTTGTTACTTCACATAATATATTTAACTCATTTACTCATAACTAGATCATTTTCATGAAAAATACCAACTTAGTTCCAAAAATATTTATTTTCTGGGGTTTAGCATAATATGGTCCCGTAATGAAAAAATATTTTTCTCGAAATTTTTAAAATTCAATTACTATTTTTCAAAAATCAATTTCTAATTACTTCTTTAAGAAATTAGCAACCTCAATTTTAACTCCATAAATCCCCAAATCTTGGTAGGATCTTACACATGTTAACATGAGCTTCTAGTTTAAATTTCATGGTCATCGGAGTTATAGAACTCCGGTTATAGCGTTTTTCGTTGGAAAAATCTAAATATTGAAATGGTCATAACTTGCTCATTTTAAGTCAGAATGAGTTCATTTTTGGATAGGAGGTAATTTATACCATATACTTTCATGTCCCAAAAGGCTAGAATTTTTCTCACAAATTAAGTGGCCGAAACAGCCCCTTAAAGTTTCTGGGCAGTAGCATTTTTGATTTTTGCAGCTTTGCACTCCTTTGCTAAAATCAGTCCACACAAAAATCTACAACTCCTTTTCCAGTGATTCCACTTGGATAAGCTACAAAACTCATAGATCTAAATCTAGGACTTGACCACACTCAAAAATTCGAAATATAACAGGAGATATGGTCAATTGAATTTTATGTTCCGTTTTCACCAAAATCTGATTTTCAACCCTTTGTGATTTCTAAGAAACTTTCATATTTTCACATAATAACCAACATAACTCATCATAACACTTACTAATACTACATATACCCATGATTTTCATCAGTCCAGCGCTTTTATTAGGATTCACATTGCTCACCAATAGTAACTCGTGAATATTAACTCATAAATAGTAACGCATTAATAGTAACTCGTGCATAGTAACTCGTGAATAGTAACTCCGACACAAAAAGTGTCCCAAATATTCAAGTGAACAATACTAGAGTGAATAGTAATTTCAATGAATAGTAACTCTGACACAAAAAGTGTCCCAAATACTCGAGTGAACAATACTTTAGTGAATAGTAACCCGTGAATAGTAACTCGTGAATAGTAACTCCGACACAAAAAGTGTCCCAAATACTCAAGTGAACAATACTACCTCCAGACATCAATTACTATCGAAATAGATGTCAATTTCTACTAACACAAATAATCCCAACACAATGAAACTATCAAATTCATCTTTAATCAACACGAACTTATCCATCATTAATATCATAACTCACAATATTTAACAACCGAGGTTGTTCCTGGGAAAGAGGGGCTTTTCGATAAGGATTTCTCCTTATTGGCAATTAGATTATCTAACCTCTCATTGTGTAACTTCTAGACATTGTAAATATTGCAATTTAATAATATGAATAACTTTGTCGTCTCAATTATTGATTTAATAAAATAACATATTATGCATAATGAATCTTTGTGACAATAATTGAATCAATAATATGAGAGATATGATGCGTGAAATTCTCGTGTAGCAATAATGCAATTATAACTAAATGACTTCTTTACGTAAGCATCAATAATCAATACAGGTGTACTTCTTATGCGACCCACGCGTATTATTTTACTTTTACTACCGGGTAGTTCAACAGTATTAATGGTAAAACCTCCGTCGTTATTTCCATAAAATATTTTTGTCATTTTTTAACTACGACAGTACTTCTGTTGTGGGGTCCACCAATGATTGTGTCATCGTACGGATATTCCCGACAAAAAGAATATTCCCCGACCAAACGAATATTTATAACAACTTGCATACTTTGCAAAATTTTCAAATACTACACAAAACTATAACACTATCTCAAATCCACACCATAATATTAAAAAAAATATTTCAAAAAATTTAAATCTTTATTTATAAAATCTGGGGTCTCACAATCTCCCCTCCTTATGGAATTTCGCCCTCGAAATTTACGTACGTACCTGGTATGATAAAGAGGTGAGGATACCTTGAATACCTTTATCGTTGAAAACATTAAATTCATCTTTACAATCCGGCCAAAGATATTCATTAATAATTCATCTTTTTACACTTCTGGTCAACTCAGATAACCAATAATCAATGAGCTCATCTTTGCCTTTCTGAGCCAAAGATATACAATCAGAAAACCAATAATCTTTGAGACTCGACTTAATAGTATCACGACCAAGAATTATCCATGCACTACATGCCAAGGATATTCGTGTTTTTCAATTACTATCGTGATTATCTAGAAACAATACACCTCGTCATAATCATACCAAGTCCATCTATGCACTACTGGCCAAAGATGACTTTTACCACATCATTTGTAACATTACGGTTATGATTATACCAAATGATCCCTAGTCATAATCATACCAAGTCCATCTACGCATGCGTAAAGCCATGTATTGACTTTCAACACAATATAAGCGTAGAGGATCATGATAATGATATAAAGATCAATCATATGAGATAAAGGATAAATATTAACCATTTATAATATAATTTATCCTGGGTTCAAGAATATCCCAATGTTATCAATCACTTAATAATCTCATAATCTAATATCATTAATATTATAACAATATTTTAATCACTTCTTAAACTTATAAACGATTTATTTCAATTGTTTACACTTTACCACATAATGCATTTAATCATTCAAAAATTTCATACTCATAAGATATCATAACCAATGATCAAATCACTCATCAAAAATATGCATATACCCTATATAGGATTCTCAAGCCATAAAATCCTATTTTCCAATTTTGTTACTTCACAGAATATATTTAACTCATTTACTCATAACTAGATCATTTTCATGAAAAATACCAACTTAGTTCCAAAAATATTTATTTTGTGGGGTTTAGCATAATATGGTTCCGTAATGAAAAAATATTTTTCTCGGAATTTTTAAAATTCAATTACTATTTTTCAAAAATCAATTGTTAATTAATTTCTTAAGAAATTAGCTACCTCAATTTTAACTCCATAAATCCCCAAATCTTGGCAGGATCTTACACATGTTAACGTGAGCTTCTAGTTTAAATTTCATGGTCATCGGAGTTATAGAACTCCGGTTATAGCATTTTTCGTTGGAAAAACCTAAATATTGAAATGGTCATAACTTGCTCATTTTAAGTCAGAATGAGCTCATTTTTGGATAGGAGGTACTTTATACCATATAATTTCATGTCCCAAAATGCCAGAATTTTTCTCACAAATTAAGTGGCCGAAACAGCCCCTTAAATTTTCTGGGCAGTAGCGTTTTCGGTTTTTGCAGCTTTGCACTCCTTTGCTAAAATCAGTCCACACGAAAATCTACAACTCCTTTTCCAGTGATTCCACTTGGATAAGCTACAAAACTAATAGATCTAACTCTAGGACTTGACCACACTCAAAAATTCGAAATATAACAGAAGATATGGTCAATTGAATTTCATGTTCCGTTTTCACCAAAATCTGATTTTCAACCCTTTGTGATTTCTAAGAAACTTTCATGTTTTCACATAATAACCAACATAACTCATCATAACACTTACTAATACTACATATACCCATAATTTTCATCAGTCCAACGCTTTTATTATGATTCACATTGCTCACCAATAGTAACTCGTGAATAGTAACTCATAAATAGTAACACATTAATAGTAACTCGTGCATAGTAACTCGTGAATAGTAACACCGACACAAAAAGTGTCCTAAATATTCGAGTGAACAATACTAGAGTGAATAGTAATTTCAATGAATAGTAACTCTGACACAAAAAGTGTCCCAAATACTCGAGTGAACAATACTTTAGTGAATAGTAACCCGTGAATAGTAACTCGTGAATAGTAACTCCGACACAAAAAGTGTCCCAAATACTCAAGTAAACAATACTACCTCCAGACATCAATTACTATCGAAATAGATGTCAATTTCTACTAACACAAATAATCCCAACACAATGAAACTATCAAATTCATCTTTAATCAACACGAACTTATCCATCATTAATATCATAACTCACAATATTTAACAACCAGGTTCTTCCCAGGAAAGAGGGGGCTTTTCGATAAGGATTTCTCCTTATTGGCGCGCAATTAGATTATCTAACCTCTCATTGACAGAACTTCTAGACATTGTAAATATTGCAATTTAATAATATGAATAACTTTGTCGTCTCAATTATTGATTTAATAAAATAGCATATTATGCACATGATACTGTGACAATAATTGAATCAATAATATGAGAGATATGATGCGTAATTCTTCAGAGTAATAATGCAAAGATAAATGAAAGTGACTTCTTACGTAAGCATCAATAATCAATACCGTAGCTACTACGCTTACGCGACCAGACATTCTTTACTTTTAATACCGGTAGTTCAACAAGTATTAATGATAAAACCTCCGTCGTTATTTCCATAAAATATTTTTGTCGTTTTTTAACTACGACAATTATTTCCGCTATGGGGTCCACTTAATGATTGCGTCGTCGCATGCGGATATTCCCCGATATAAAAAGAATATTCCCCACCAAACGAATATTTATAACAACTTGTGATACTTTGCAAAATTTTCAAATACTACACAAAACTATAACACTATCTCAAATCCACACCATAATATTAAAAAAATATTTGAAATATTTAAATCTTTATTTATAAAATCTCTGGGTCTCACAATCTCCCTCCTTATGGAATTTAAGTCCTCGAAATTTACGTGCGATACTGGTATGATAAAGAGGTGAGGATACCTTGAATACCTTTATCGTTGAAAACATTAAATTCATCTTTGCAATCCTACCAAAGATATTCATTAACAATTCATCTTTGCACTACTGGTCAATCAGATAACTAATAATCAACAGCTTCATCTTTGACCACTACAGGCCAAAGATATACAACTGTATAACTAATAATGCTGAGACTCGGCTTAATAGTATCACAATCACGAATTATCCATGCAGTACAGGCCAAGGATATTCGTGTTTTCAATTACGATCATGATTATACCGAACAATCCCTGGTCATAATCATACCAAGTCCATCTATGCACTATGGGCCAAAAATGACTTTTACCACATCATTTGTAACATTACGGTCATTATTATACTGAATGATCCCTGGTCATAATCATACCAAGTCCATCTATGCACGTAAGCCACAGATGACTTTCAACACAATATAAGCATGAGGATCATGACAATGATATAAAGATCAATCAAATGAGATAAAAGATAAATATTAAACATTTATAATATAATTTATCCAGGGTTCAGGAATATCCCAATGTTATCAATCACTTAATAATCTCATAATCTAATATCATTAATGTAAGGCTCCAAATTATTAATAAATGAAATTTGTTTTCCTCTATTTATTATTTTGAAATAGTAAGGGTTGATTTGATTAATGTGGATAGTTATGGGTAAAATACTTGAATATTTCAAAATAAGCAAGTGGTTATAAAATATTCATTGTTGTTAGGAAATATTCGTTTGGTCGTGGAATATTCTTCTTTGTCGGGGAATATTAAATGCGACCAGTAGCTAAATATTTTGTGGGCCCCATAACTTGAAAGCGATTGGATGAAGAAAATGACAAATATAAGTGGTTTAAAAATAGCAGGCGTAGTTATTCACGATTAATATTGTTAAAATACTCGGTGGTTAAAACACGAGTAGAACACGGTATTGCACCAATTATTGATTCTTACGTGAGAAGGCACTACTTAATAATGGTTACGATAATTACTTATTCGATTATTTTATTGATTTAATAATTCTTTGCGTTGATATTTTATATTCATTGTTGTTTTGATAATTGTCATTACGCGATATTTTTCATTATCGATGCAATAATTCATATTATCTCGAATAATATTATTAGATAACATTATTGGCAATGTCTAGAAAGTTACGTCAAGGAGAGGTTTGGTCACCTAATTGCGGCGCCAATGAGGAGAAATTCTTATTGAAAGCCCCTCTTTCTGGAACTACACGATTGTCGATATTGTGATTCTCAGTAATATTATTTGTGAATAATTAATTATTGATTCATATGATGAGGAAAATATTGATTTTATGTGGATATAGATGGAGAAAAATTTTAATGTGACAATTGTTGAAAATTGAAATTTTATCTTTTTCTCGATAAGATAATTCATTTAAATGTGTTATTATATTTTAATAATATAATAATGGTGATATTTTTACAACGAATGTGGGATATATAAGTATACGAGGAGGAAAAGTATTTTTGTTGCAATAAATGTTTAAAACATGTTAAACATGTCGGTGGACCCCATTTATTGACTGAAATTTGATTATAACCTGTAAAATCACCCGTTTGTAGATTTCGGTCAATTTCTGTTTGGAATTTGGAAAAACGTTCTTCTGCAAAGTTGTAGAGAATTGAATTTTCTATAAAAAGTCACGAGATTCGAATTTTCTGATAAAGGGCTATTTATTATGAATTATTGAAGTTACAAGCTCAAAATAATTAATTTTGGAAGTTTAAAATATTTTTAATTACAAAAACGTTTTTAAAAGTTTTGTGAGGTGGGCTACTTGTGTTGAATGCTGAATTCAGTTGATAAAAGTATGCGTTAGAATTTAATAAATATATATTAATATTTTATTAAATTTTCTACTTTTAATGTTCTAAGCAATTTCCTATAAATAGGGTCTTAGGTTAGAATTGAAAATCACACCGAAATCAAGTTTTCTCTCTATATTATCGAGCGTATTCTTGTGAGTATTTTTAGTATACTTTGAGTATTGCTATCACTTGTCTGAGTTCAAGTCATAACCTATATCCTGTGTTTCAACTAGAAGTCTCTTGTCTTTCGAGTAAGGGATATTATTTTTTTCAGTAATGATATTATTTTTTCAATATCATTATGTTGAAATATTGATCCAAGTTTTTATCAAATTTGAAACTTTTGGTGTGAAGTTACTTATTCACGTATACTGTGACTTTATTCACGTATCGACACTATTCACGAATACGGACTATTCATCGAAAAAATAAAAAAGTTTTTTTCGGTCAAAATATCTATTTTGGATACTAGCTTTGATTGTATCCATGTTTTGATCATTCTTGAATTTTACACCACCGTGATTATTTTTGAGGTATTTTTGGGCGTGGATAAAACAAAGTACGAATCCTTAATCCTTAATCCTTGTCATTTTGTTTCACTTTGGATTCGTTTCTTTAAAAATATTTTCATCATCTTGACCTTAAATGATGATATTATGGAATATCTTTGTGACACCCCAAAATAGGTATACATCACCCATTCTCGAGTTGTCAATACATGGTACGAAAAAACAACTACAACTTTATTATTACAATAGTAAAACTGTGAGTTTAAATACAAATATTATCTTCTAGACAATATCTATACTCAAATAAATCCTCATTACATTTATTGATACATTATTTTACAAAAATGGTGAGGACTACTAAACAACTCTCTCTCTAGAACCTTCATTCCATACCCCAGGCTAAATACTTCGCTATATTCTCGCCTCCTGAGAAAAATGGAACAAAAAGGAAAAGGGTGAGCTCAACTAGCTCAGTAAAGAATATTATGACTAAGATAATATACAATAAATTATCGTTAGTCTTCAATAGGGAAAAATCTAATAGAATACAATAGACAACAAATTTTAAATCAATATTCGCAGCGGAAATAATAATTCATTAGAAGAGTTAAGTAGAAAATGCAAACTACTATCTTCTATGTATGAATTTACAAGTTCACCGTCTATCTTTTATCCCTGTAACATCAATCAATATATATCTGGAATCACATATTCATCTTTGCACTACAGGCCAAAGATATTCATCATTAATCATGTTCATCTAAACACTGTTCATCTTTGCACTACTGGGCCAAAGATATTCATCGAAATCATTCATCTTTGCACTACAGCCAAAGATATTCAATAATATCATCATTTAAGACCGAGGATGATGAAAAATATTTTAAAGAAACGAATCCAAAGAAAACAAAATGACAAGGATTAAGGATTAAGGATTCGTACTTTGTTTTATCCATGTCCAAAAATACCTCAAAAATAATCATAGTGGTGTAAAATTCAAGAATGATCAAAACATGGATACAATCAAAGCTAGTATCCACAATAAATATTTTAGACGAAAAGAAAAATTTTCATTTTTCGATGAATAGTGCCGTATTCATGAATAGTACCATACACGTGAATAGTGCCTTGATATCGTGAATAAGTAACTCCGACACCAAAAGTTCCAAATTTGATAAAAACTTCAGATCAATATTTCAAAGATAATGATATTGAAGAAATAATATCATTACGAAAAAAAATAATATCCCTTACCTCGAAAGATTAAGTCTTTAAATTAAAACCTGATATAAAGCATGACTTGAACTTGCACCGTATAGCAATACTCAAACTATACTCAAAATAATCACAAGAATACGCTTCGATAATATAGAGAGAAAACTTCATTTAAATGTGATTTTCAATTCTAACCCAAGCACCCTATTTATAGGAAATTGCTTAGAACACCAAAAGCGTAAAAATTTAATATAATATTAATATATAAAATTTTTCCTACGCACATTCTTATAAACTGAAATCAGCTCATTTCAATAACCAACCAAGCCCACCAAACATATCAAAAATGTTTTTCTAATTTAAATTATTTTAAACTTCCAAAAATCAATTATTTCGGAGCTTCAGAACTTCAATAATTCATAATAAATAGCCCTTTTATCAGAAAATTCGAATCTCTACAAGTTTTTATAGGAAATTCAATTCTCTACAACTTTGCAGAAGAAAGTTTTTCCAAATTCCAATCAGAAATTGACCGAAATCCACAAACGGGAGATTTTATAGGCTATAATCAAATTTCAGTCAATAAATGGGGTCCACCGACATGTTTAACATGTTTTAAACATTTATTGCAACAAAAATACTCTTCCTCCTCGTATACTCATAAATCCCACATTCGTTGTAAAAATATAACCATTATTATATTATTAAAATAATATATTTAAATGAATTATTTTATCAAAAAAAAAAAATATTAATTTTCAACAATTGTCATTTTAAAAATTTTCTCCATCTATATCCACATAAAATCAATATTTTTCTCATCATATGAATCAATAATTAATTATTCACAAATAATATTACGTAATCACAATATTGACAACCCAGCGCCTCAGGAAAGAGGGGCTTTCCAATAAGAATTTCTCCTCATCAAGCGCCATGATTAGGTGACCAAACCTCTCCTTGAAATGTAACTTTCTAGACATTGCCAATAATGTTATCTAATAATATTATTCAGATAATATGAATTATTGCTTCGATAATAAAAAATACCGTAATGACAATTATTGAAACAACAAAGAATATAAAATATCAACGCAGAGAATTATTAAATTAATAAAATATCTTTGAATAAGAATTATCGTAACCATTATTGAGTAAAGGCCTTCTTACGTAAGAATCAATAATTGGTGCAATACCGGTGCTACCGTGTGTTTAACCACCGGAGTATTTTAACAAGATTAATTGTGAATAACTACTATTTATTTTTTTAACAACTTATATTTGTCGCTTTCTTCATCCAATCGCTTTCCGTTATGGGGCCCACATGGGCTGCTACTTCAGTGCATTTAATATTCCCCGACAAAGATAAATATTCCACCACCAAATCTAATATTCCCCGACAACAATGAATATTTTATAACCACTTGCTTATTTTGAAATATTTGCGTATTTTACCCATAACTATCCACATTAATCAAATCAACCCTTACTATTTCAAAATAATAAATAGAGAAAATTAAATTTCATTAATAATAAGTTGGGGTCTTACAACCTCCCTCCTTATGAAATTTCGTCCTCAAAATTGACGTCACATACCTGGTGTTTCGAAAAGGTGAGGATACCTCGCTTTTATTTCCGTTTCCAATTCCCAGGTCATTTCCTCTATAGCATGATTCCTCCACAAAACTTTAACTTGTGGTATGACCTTTGCATGTAAGACATGCTCCTTCCTATCTAAGATCTTGACAGGTACCTCCTCATACGTTAAGTCTTCTACTATCTCGTCCGGTTCTAACTCAATAACGTGGTTTGGGTCTTTCACATATTTACTGAAGTACGATATGTGAAACACATTATGAACACGAGACATACTCGAGGTAACGCGAGTCTATAGGCTACATTTCCTACTCGGTCAAGAATTTGAAATGGACCAATAAATCATGGATTGAGCTTTCCTCTCTTCCCAAATCTTGTAACTCCCTTCCACGGAGCAACTTCGCAACAATACATGATCCCCTACACTAAATTCCACGTCCTTTCGATGAAGATCCGCATAACTCTTTTGTCGATCTTGTGCCGCTTTGTATACGTTGTCGAATCATTTGGATCTTTTCGGTGAGTCATAATACGTATTAACTCGAGTCCCAACAATGTTGCTTCACCCACCTCATCCCAACATATTGGAGAACGACATTTTCGTCCCATATAATGCTTGAATGGAGCCACACCTATACTTGCACGATAACTTTGTTGTTGTAGGAGAATTCTACCAATGGTAAATACTTATCCCAACCGCCTTGAAGTCTATGTTAGGTTTGTAATATTCATGTCAAAAATCAATCAAATTGCATAAAAAGTGCTAAGCGTGTAAAATCGAGTTTAAAATTTTTTACAAACCATATACCCGATCACCCTTTATGCACAATTATTAATTAAACGAAAAGATAAAGAATAAATCATACCTCTTGAAGATCGAGCTTCCTCAGGTACAAGTTCACCTCCAAATCCTTTCGCGTTCAATCTTGAATCCACCGGGTTTGGTTCCTTCCTTTGATCAACGTTAGCCACCCAAGTGTTTGGCCTCTAGAGGTGATCCACCAAGGAAAAATAAAGAATTCAAGAAGATGGTGTATTTGGCTCAAACCCTAGTTTTCTATCTCTATAGAAAAGGGTACTCCAACAAATTGGAATTATGTCGTTTGTTGAAAAAGTCAACCACCCCCACCCATAATAAGACTCCTCTTATTAATAGATGTGGGCAACCCACCTTAACAATTAAGGAATTGAGTTTTATTTAATTAATTAAATTCTTTTAATTAATTAAGCTCCCTAATCTTATTAGGGATAATTAATTAAAACTCCTTTAACTAATTTTCCTTCCTAATCCAATTAGGAATAAATGAGAGTACTTATATTAAATTAATTCCTAAACTCTTTAGAAATTAAAATAATAATAATTGTAATAATATTAATAAGACTCCTCTTATTAATTTATATTTAATATTTCTAAAATATTAAATAATAAATATTAAGCTATTTAATTTATTCTATCACCATAGATTAAATTAAATATACATAACATATTATTACGATTATGCCATTAACTTCTTAAATAATTATTCTTCCTTTTATGGTGTGACCCTTTAGGTTCTCCATATTAAACCTAATGTGAATAAATCAATTAGAACAATTCTAATCTTATTTAAATAAATAAATTAAATAATTAAGTTATTTAAATAAATAATATTTATTCTACAATAGGGATAAGCCTCCCTAATGATCAACGACTTTCCGGATAATATAAATATCAACATTAATCATAAAAGAACCTTTGAGTAAATAGTTACCGTGACAATTCAATCCTTCCACCATACAATGTCCCAATTAAATATAAGACATGGAATTCTTCGTCAAGTCTTATTTTATTTAATTATATGTATTTCGATCCTTAAATGCACAACTCAAATAATGCAAATTAGAAACTCCTTTCTAATTTCATTCGCTTCTTGCCAAGGACTACTAGGTTGTCATTTATCGAATCACATAGACATTTCTCTTTTTTTTATAGAAGTGGTAGATTCTTTATTGATCATACAATATCTCCATGTACAACTTATTATACCCAAGCATACCCTTTGATATACCCTAAGGGTCTTAAGGAATAAGTCAAAGTATACCTCATCATACACAAGATACTATGATGATCTCAAGTCTTACTTACTACTATCACTACAGAATTCCTATTGACAGTGCAATAAAACTCCATTAGGTATTCCTTAGCGAGCCAATGCTCAAAGAACTTATTCTCTAATAAGCACCTACATACTTGCTTTAGTGTTCCACACAAATGATCATGAGATCAATCATCCTCATCCAATGAAGCAAGCAACGTATGTACCAATCTATCCGATTCACTAATCCCCAATTTAGTAATCCAATGATTGAGAACTATTTTAGTTTTAAGCTTTCTAAGAATTTAGATCTCATTAGAATGATCATCATCATTATTCTAAAAGCATTGCTTAAAACTATGGGTTTATCACATATTATAAAAAGAAGATCATGTAGATAATTAAAAGCCTTTAATAAATTAATACTTTTATTAATAAATGAATAAGATTGTTACAAAGTATATGCTTTATCATCAAACATGATTGGCTTGTGTGCATACTACTTTCAATCTCCCACTTGCACTAAAAGCCAATCGTCATGGTATCTTATACTCTTCTTCTCTAGTGACGATTATCCTGCTGTTGAATAAGCTTTAGTTAATGGATATGTAATGTTGTTCTTGAGAGTCCACTATCTCTATAGTGATTTCCCATCTTTCAATGATTCTAATAATCAAATGAAAGTGCCACAACACATGTTTAGATCCAAGATGAGACTTAGGAACTATTCCTAGTTTCAGAATAAACTTTTAATCCAAACAATCAACTTGCGCCTTCATTTATAGCTATATACTTTGTCTTTATCACTAAACCAACAACTCTTTCTTTGTTTGGAACCTTTCCAATTCATCGCACCAATCGCTCAAGGTAACCCTTTTACCTTAAAGTGGATTTTTCTCGTCGCTTGTCTCATCTCGAAAAATTTGAGTCTCATTAAGCCCTCTAGTTTTAATTAATACCCACCATGAATATGATCACATCCTTAGTGTGCTTAAGCACTTTAAGATGTTTTCAACGACTCATAGTGAACTTCTCCATAATATGACCGATCAACATCGTCTCTCGTACATTTCATTGCATACATGATTGTCACTCATGCGACCTCTCTTTTCGAGTCTGTGGGGACTATTAAGAGATACACTCCATAGCTCATCAATATGAGACATCTCTTGAGTTTGCCATGCTAAACGACTTTAGCATCAAATGAATATACATTCCTTGGGTTAAGTCGAGCATCCTCTTAAATCTATCTATATAGATTTATATCCCCAATTAAGATACTCTTCCAAATCATTCATGGAGGAATGTTTAGAACAACTTTATCTTTACCGATTGTAGCATTGGTATGTCATTCCTTATCCGTAGTATATCAATATATAGTACTAGGAATGTCACGATGCTCCCACTGACCCTTTTGTACACACTAGGTTCATTCTTATTTTTGATAAAATCAAACTCTTTTGATTGCTCATCAAAACGAATGTTCCATATTTGAGAAACTTGCTTGATCCATTTCTCCGAGTGTCTACAACACTTACCTCATCGTATGTAATTGGATCATCATCTTCTATGATGTGTACCTCATCATCATCATCCATGATGAATCCATACCTCCTAGGTATCTTCTGATACTATTCCGTTTTATGATTCTTTGTGTGGTACAATAGGTTATCTACGTGTTCCTCTTATTTGACTTATAGTGTTTTGTGGTTCTTGAACTTTTTAAGATCTATTATCCTCCCACTAGCCCCTTCAATGATAAACACCTTTATCTTAGAAGGCGCGCGTGTTCGTAACAAACACCTTTTGCTAAGTAGAATTATAGAACATTTACCCTAAACTTACTTTAGGATGTCCCACAAATCAGTACTTGTCAAATCTTGTCCCAAGCTTATCCTTTGAAACCTTTTTCACATAAGTTGGACAACCCCTTATCTTAACATACTTAAGATTAGAATCCTCCCCGTCCATAACTTTTATGGAGTCTTGGGGCTTGATTTTGAGGTTACCATTTTCGTGAGATATGCACCCATTTCTAGACATGACCCTAGAAGGATACTTTGGAATGTCAGAAAATCATTATGGACCGCAACATGTCCAACAAGGTACGATTTTTCTTTCGTATACATCAATCAATTATTACGTATCATGAGGTGTCCATTATGAGAAAACTATTTGAGATGATCTAGAAACTTATTGCACAAGTATTTATTCCTCGATCTAATCAAAGAATCTTAATACTTTGCCAATTTGTTTCACTTCCAATTCTTTGAACCTTTCAAATAATTCACACTTGTATTTCAGCAAATACACACATTCAACTCTTTGAATGATCATCTCCTTTTCTTATACTAGTTTGTTCAATTTGCAAAATATATTTTTCACGTAAGTCAAGTATACAAAATCCATTAAGTAATATTCCAGTTCTATACAAAACATTATTATTATAAATAGAACAACAATTGTTCTTAATTATAATACCAAAGATTTCATTGTCCAACAATAAAATGGAAATAATATTTTTAACAAGAACTGGAATACAATAACAACTTATTGATTTAATAGATTTTCCCGTAGGCATTGCTTTAAACTATAAGTTTCTATAGCTAATGCAAAGAACCTTTGCTTCATTTTCCACATATAGATTACTTATCTTTGTTTAACTTTCTACTTACGCTTGGTCCCTTCATAAATCTATATTTATGATAACCAAAGTCGGTATCCAATACCCAAGTAGAACCTCGACTTAAAGAAAAATTTTTTTTAAATCATGAACAAATTTGTATTTATAACCAAACTTCACTAAGCTTCTTTGGTTAGCCTCTCGCAAGATACTTCTCGCAGCTTTCTTTCCAAAGTCCAGGGCTTATAGCGGTGGAAGCAAACTCCTTTGCTATCCGTGATCGCTTTTGTTCTTATTATCTTTTGTTTATGCCTTTCTATTTACCTTCTTTGAATCGTTCTTCTTTTCAGAAGATCCTTTGGCCCCTACCAGTAAGACATGGTCTTTCTTGGTTGGAAAGTGACTCTCAACATTTTTCAACATGTTAAGAAAATCAGCGAGGCTGATATCTAGCTTGTTCATATGAAAAATTCACAACAATTGTGAAAGGAGTCCGGGAGTGAGTGCAAGATCAAATCTTGGCTCAACTCTCCATCCATGAAAAAACCAGTTGTCCCTAATTGATCAATCAAATTGATAATGTTAAGGACTTTTATCTATACTGTAGTGTCATCGGTCATTCTAGATCGGAAGAGCTCCTTAGATATCTGATATCTATCAGTCCTACTTTCCTCACCATCAACTACTTGACGTGCAGGAGTATAGTAGAAGTATCCATAGTTTCAGTCCGACGCCAAGCTTGTTACTCATGGATACGAAGCATGATGCATCGAGCCAATCAGGCATCATCTTGCCACTTTCTAAAAGTAGCAATGTCTTCCTCGGAGGCATTATGTCGCAACCATTGCGAGGATAGGCGACATGGATATAAGATAGCTTTTCAAATTTATGAGAACTATTCTCAAATTCCTTAACTTATCCGCTTTAATTCTGGCCCCGTTAATTTAGCATCTAATATGCTTCGCAGTTGATAGTAATTTTAGACATTGTAAAATTCTCAGAAATGAATTTGTAATCAACAACATTTTAACATACATTCTTTATTAATTACCAAAATAAATTAGGTCTTGTTTTAAATTGGTATCTCCCACTATTTTCTTCAAACTATATTACCCTCACTTATATAGTTCGGCAAAATCAAATTAAAGATCTGCTAGCTAGTGAGAATAAGGATCCCATTTCAAATGTATATAGCCTTGTGGTGACACAACAAACTATATATAAATAAATAGGTAGACAACTTTTGTCAATTACATCAACTATGCAACTCCTTTTCTTTTGCCTCTTAGATTATTTTGATCAAGTGGTGGCACATCCGAATCAAAATTATCCAAGTTAAGTCCGACCTAGCACTCCATATATTCAAAAAAGAAAAATATCATCCTTGTGGTGACACAACAAAACAATATTGTTCAATTTTCTTTATAAGCATCAAATGTGATAAATTAACATCTTAAATACTTAATACTTGCCTTGTGGTGACACAACAAACTCATATTAAATATTTAATACTCTATTAATTTTATCATGCTAGAAAGCTTACGCTCGATATTCCAAATATCTTTAAACGCTTAGGACTTAATATAAAAAATTGAGGGGTTTGTTATTAATTTGTCTCATCTTGTTTAGCAGCATTTATTATATATATATAAAATACGCGTTATATTAATAAACATGCGAAGCATGTTTGCATAATATATAATATATATATAATATAGCATGCACATATAGAATACTATATTCTACCCTTGATTGATTATGGACTTTTATTCTAGTTTGGTTCACTAGAGCCACCAAGTGAACCAAAAGGTCAAACCCTAGGGGTGCAAGAAATAATATTTAAATATAACTATTACATTTAAACTCCGGGCTCCATTACAAACGGGTCTTCAAGCGCCTTCTTGCTCCTTGATCTCCAATTCTTCAAAATTAATTCTAACTATTCCTATTACAAAACTATTTAAAATAAATAGAAACCTTGATCGCCATCGAGGGAAGTACATGGGAGAGAGATAGAATTTACATTAAGAAAATTAGAGAAGACGCAGGTACGCAGACCCCTATTTAATAAAACCCATACATTCATGCATCCAACTAAAATAAAATCCAATCACATTGGTCAATAGTCCATAATCAATCCCATTTATTATCATACACATCACCATATGCATCAATAAATAACATTCATCTCATGAATAATAAACATTTAATATATATTGATATCATTTAATGGGCAAATTTAGTTAGTATAAAATCTATTTTTGAATCAAAATAAACTCCTTTATTTTAATCCAAATTTAAATCAAAATAAAACTATTTTATTTTAATTTATCTAATTTTGAATAAAATAAACTATTTTATTTTAATCAAAATCTTTAATCAAAATAAACTCCTTTATTTTAATTAATTATGGAATCCAATTCCATGTAAAAAAAAAAATAAACTTTTATTAAAGGAAACACTGATATTCTTTCCTATTCACAAATAAACTCCTTTATTTTGAATAATATGAAATCTTATTTCATATTTAAATAAACTCCTTTATTTAAGGAAATTAGGATTCTCTTTCCTATTCACAAATAAACTCTTTTATTTTGAATAATATGAAATCTTATTTCATATCTAAACAAACTCCTTTATTTAAGGAAAGATGGATTTACTTCACTATTCACAAATAAACTCCTTTATTTTAGGAAAAATAAAATCCAATTTCAACTCCAATTAGTTATCATGGAATCCAATTCCAACTCTAATTTAGTTAGCATGAAATTCTAATTTTAAAATTAAAATAAATCTTTTTATTTTAAGATTAAAATAAACCTTTTATTTTAAAATTAAAATAAATATTTTATTTTAATTATAAAATTATTATATATATATATATAAATATTACGTAAATATATATATATATTATATATATATATATATATATATATATATATAATATATATATATATCATATAATATATCATATATATAATATATAATATATTTAATCCGTGCATTCCTTTCTTGAAAAAAAAAAAATGATTCTTTGGATGTTTTAAAAAAAACGTGTATCCTGTTGAATGAATCCAACGTGGCCTCATGTTCCTGTTGCTTTCCCATAATGCATGACCTGCTAACTTAATCATTCCTTTTACCCACGATTTGAATAAAAAAAAAAAAAAAAGCATGCATGTGACTTTTCGGCAGGATAACATGCACGTGCTTCATTTTTTTTTTTATTTGATTTCCGGATATTAAGGAATTCCTTGTTGCCATCCTTTTTTTTTTTATTATTATTATTTAAATTTTATACAATAAAATTATGCCCAATTAAATTGTTCTAAACACATGTCAATATACATATCAAATCTGAACAATTAATAATTTGTATAAAGGTTTGGCTCTGATGCCACTGTTAGGTTTGTAATATTCATGTGCGCAATCAAATTGCATAAAAAGTGCGGCGCGTAAAAATCGAGTTTAAAATTTTTACAAACCATATACCCGGATCACCCTTTATGCACAATTATTAATTAAACGAAAAGATAAAGAATAAATCATACCCTTGAAGATCGAACTTCCTCAGTACAAGTTCACTTCCAAATCCTTTTCGCTCAATCTTGAATCCACCGGGTTTGGTTCCTTCCTTTGATCAACGTTAGCCACCCAAGTGTTTGGCCTCAGAGGTGATCCACCAAGGAAAAATAAAGAATTCAAGAAGATGGTGTATTTGGCTCAAACCTAGTTTTCTATCTCTATAGAAAAGCCAGTACTCCAACAAATTGGAATTATGTCGTCAGTTTGTTGAAAAAAGTCAACCCCCCCCACCCATAATAAGACTCCTCTTATTAATAGATGTGGGCAACCCACCTTAACAATTAAGGAATTGAGTTTTATTTAATTAATTAAATTCTTTTAATTAATTAAGCTCCCTAATCTTATTAGGGATAATTAATTAAAACTCCTTTAACTAATTTTCCTTCCTAATCCAATTAGGAATAAATGAGAGTACTTATATTAAATTAATTCCTAAACTCTTTTAGAAATTAAAATAAAAATAATTGTAATAATATTAATAAGACTCCTCTTATTAATTTATATTTAATATTTCTAAAATATTAAATAATAAATATTAAGCTATTTAATTTATTCTATCACCATAGATTAAATAAAATATACATAACATATTATTACGATTATGCCATTAACTTCTTAAATAATTATTCTTCCTTTTATTGTGTGACCCTTTAGGTTCTCCATATTAAACCGGTTGTGAATAAATCAATTAGAATAATTCTAATCTTATTTAAATAAATAAATTAAATAATTAATTTATTTAAATAAATAATATTTATTCTACAATAGGGATAAGCCTCCCTAATGATCAACGACTTTCCGGATAATATAGATTTCAACATTAATCATAAAAGAACCTTTGAGTAAATAGTTACTGCATACAATTCAATCCTTCCACCATACAATGTCCCAATTAAATATAAGACATGGAATTACTTTGTCAAGTCTTATTTTATTTAATTATATGTATTTCGATCCTTAAATGCACAACTCCAAATAATGCAAATTAGAAACTCCTTTCTAATTTCATTCTCGCTTTTGCCAAGGACTACTAGGTTGTCATTTATCGAATCACATAGACATTTCTCTTCTTTTATTAGAAGTGGTAGATTCTTTATTGATCATACATTATCTCCATGTACAACTTATTATACCCAAGCATACCCTTTGATATACCCTAAGGGTCTTAAGGAATAAGTCAAAGTATAACTCATCATACACAAGATACTATGATGATCTCAAGTCCAAGGATTACTTGACTACTATCACTACAGAATTCCTATTGACAGCAAATAAAACTCCATTAGGTATTCCTTAGCGAGCCACGTTCAAAGTGAACTTATTCTCTAATAAGCACCTACATACTTGCTTTAGTGTCTCCACACAAATGATCATGAGATCAATCATCCTCATCCAATGAGTAAGCAACGTATGTACCAATCTATCCTTTCCTTCACTAATCCCCAATTTAGTAATCCAATGATTGGGAACTATTTTAGTTTTAAGCTTTCTAAGAATTTAGATCTCATTAGAATGATCATCATCATTATTCTAAAAGCATTGCTTAAAACTACGGGTTTATCACATATTATAAAAAACAAAGATCATGTAGATAATTAAAAGCCTTTAATAAATTAATACTTTTTATTAATAAATGAATAAGATTGTTACAAAGTATATGCTTTATCATCAAACATGATTGGCTTGTGTGCATACTACTTTCGAGTCTAGGACACAGTAGTCTTAATAAATCTTTAAGAGTTTGAATAGTCCTTTTCATAACGATTGTCAATGTCCGTTTGAGGATGGTATGTCTTCAAAGCCAGATCCTCTCGATTGTCCGTAAATCTGTGCCCATAGCTTTTTTGCAAGCTAACCCAAAATCTTGAAGTGAATCTTGGGTCACGATCCAAAACTATGGATACTTGGCATGCCATGCAACCTCACAATCTCATTCACGTCATATACTAGCAAGACGTTTAAGGGAATAAGTCTCCGTGACGGCAAGAAATGAAAGCGGAACTTGGTTAATCTATCAATAATAACCCAAATAGCATTGATGCCTTAAGAAACCGTAGGAAGACCCGTAATAACGAAATCCATGGTAATGTGTTCCCACTTCCATTTCGAATCTCAAGTGGTTGCAACGCGGACCCTTAGGTACAAGATGCTCCGCTTTTACACGTTAACAAGTTAAACACATTGAGATAAACTTTGCAATCTCTCTCTTCATATTGTTCCACCAAAATGTATGTCAAGATCACGATACATTTTAGTACTTCGTGATGGATTACAAATGGTGTATTGTGTGCCTCCATCATAATCTTGTACTTCAAATCGAGTCGTTAGGGACACAAAGTCTAGAGTGGACTCAAGTATTCCTTCTTCATCAATTCTCGCTTAGGAATAGCTCCTTCTTGTACTTTCTTCTTCATACGCATCATGCTCACGGGCGGTGGCTTGAGCAACCTTAACTTTTTCTATTAAAGTTGGCTCTGTCGTATACTTGACATCATCGCACTCATTCCTCGCATATGATCTTCTACTCAACGCGTCATTTACCACGTTCGCTTTTCGAGGATGGTATTGAATAGTGTGGTCGTAGTCTTTCAATAGCTCGAGCCAACGTCATTACGGCCGCATGTTGAGTTCTTTTTTGAGTGAAAAAATATTTAAGGCTTTTATGGTCCGAATATATCTCCACTTTCTCCCCATATAGATAGTGCCTCCATATCTTTTTAGCAGCACGAACGATCACCGCTAACTCTAGATCATGAGTAGGATAATTCCTCTCATACTCTTTAAGTTGTCGCGAGGCATAAAGCATGACTTTCCCACGTTGCATGAGAACACATCCCAACCCTTTGCACGAAGCATCATTTGTAGATAACAAATCCATCCGAAGACGGATGGTATTGTTAGAACAGTCTTAGAAATAAGTCTCCTCTTAAGCTCTTGAAACTCTTCTCGCGATTCTTCGCTCCAAACGAATTTCAGATCCTTTCGAAAGTTAGCCGAGTTAATGGAGTAGCGATTCGAGAAAACCCTTCTACGAATCTCCGATAATAACCACTTGACCCCGAGCTACGTACTTGATCACCGACTTCGGTTGCTCCCACTTTGTATTGCTTCAATCTTCGGCCGTCCACGGATACTCCATGTTTTGACACCACATGCCCAAGGAATGCTACTTCCTCAAGCCGAACTCGCATTTCTTCAATTTGGCATATAGTTTGTTTTCACTGAAGCCTTTGGAGTACCAAATTCAAATGGTGCTCATGATCTTCACGACTTTTGGAATATATAAGGATGTCATCAATAAAGACAACAACAAATGATCCAAATATTCCTTGAATACTTTCGGTTCATCATATCCATGAAAGCCGCGAGGAGCATTAGTTAGTCCGAAAGACATGACTAAGAATTCATAATGCCCATACCGAGTTTAAGGCGGTCTTTGGAATATCCTCGCCTCTAATTTTCACCGATGATATCCGAATCGAAGATCGATTTTGAAAAGAATTGTGCCTTCAGAATCGGTCAAACAAGTCATCAATACGAGGTAAAGGATACCTATTCTTGATGGTGACATGGTTCAATTCCCGATAGTCAATACAAAGTCGCATACTCCCCGCCTCTTTCTTCTTTACGAATAAAAAACAGGAGCACCCCAAGGAGATGTACTTGGGACGAGATGAAACCGATGTCCAACAATTCCTCAGTAGTTGGACCTTTAACTCCTGAAGTTCAATAGGAGCCATTCGATATGGGGTTTTAGAAATGGGCTTTGTACTAGGTTCAAGATCAATAAAGAATTCAACTTCACGCTTAAGGGGTAGACCAGGAAGTTCTTCAGAAATACGTCGGAAAGTCAATAACAACAGAATATTATTCAAATTTGACGTGTCTTTATTCAAATCCATAACATGGGCTAAGAAAAGCTTGACATCCTTTTTTCAATAAACGAATAGCTTTATGATTAGATATGACGTTGATTGATTTTAATGGTTTAGTTGCTTGAATTCATACAACAGGTTGGTTAGGAATATGAAAACTAACAACCTTTACGAAAACAATTAATTTTGGCATGATGAGTAGTTAACCAATCAATCCCTAAAATCACATCAAAAGCAAGTAGCTTTAAAGAGATAAGGTCAATGTAATGTGATGGTGCCAACTTGAATCAAACAAGATTTATAAACAAAGTGGATGTGATGAAAGTTTCTCCTAACGGAGTTTCCACAGATAGGTCAAAGTCTAATTTCTCCTGAGTCAAGTTTAAACGTTGAGCACATGCGAGAGATAAATGAATGGGTAGCAGACTTTGATCAAGTAAAGGTATAAACTTCGCAAGAATTTATAAATAGCTTACCCGTGATCACCTCGTTTGGGTTCCTCGATTTTGACCACCACAACAAACGCCTTCCGGAATCGTTGACTTTAACTTTTCTAGGGATGTCTTTTGAGTCACCGTCCCCTCACGAACTAGGTTTCGCTCATCGCATAATCTCGAGCATCCGTCTGTTTTTGACCAAACCTCTCATTTGCCAATAATGTTATCTAATAATATTATTCGAAAACATTGTTTTATCTACGATAATAAAAAATCGATCCACGGACAATTATTGTCCCTCAATTGTATATAAAATATCAAGCAAATTATTATCAATAAAATATCGCCTAATAATTCGTAACCATTATTGAGAGCCATGCTTACAGAATCTAATTGGTGCAAAGCAAGTCTTTGTATTTTAAAAATTTAATAGATAATGAGATAACTAATATATAAAATTTTTTAAACATTCTTATATTTAAGCTTTCTGAAATCAGCTCATCGCTTCAACAACTAACCAGTTATGGGGCCCACCAAACATGGTCAAAATGTTTTTCTAATTTAGCTACGAATTTTAAACTTCCCCTGCATTTAATCAATTATTTGAACTTGAACTTCAATAATTCGAATATAAATAGTCCTTTTCCCCGACAATCGATGAATATTTTATAACCACTTCTAATCTTATTTTGAAATATTTCGCGTTTTTATTTTAGGAAATTCAATTCTCTACACTTTGTAGAAGAAATTAACCCTTACTTTTCAAAATCCAATAAATAGAAAATTAAATTTCATTAATAAAAGTTGGGGTCTTCCACAAACGGAGATTTTATAGTTATAATCAAATTTCGATTCGGTGCAAAGATGAATGAGTTCAGCATGTTCTGAAGAATATCTTTGGCCGTAGTGCAAAGATGTTTTAAACATTTATTGCAGTGTTTAAATGAGCATGACCGGATGAATATCTTTCCTCATCGTATACTCATAAATCCCAGATGAATATTTGATTCGGTAATATTGATTGACCATTATTAGGGATAAAAGATGACGATTAAATTCATACATAGAAGATAGTAGTTATGCATTCTCTTAAATGAACTCTTCTAATGAATTATTATTTTTGCGAATATTGAAAAACATAAAATTTGTTATCTATTGTATTTCTCAACAATTGTAGATTTTTTTTGAAATTTTCTCTAACGATAATTTGTTGTATATTATCTATATCCACATAAAATTAATATTCTTTTTGGGCATGAGCATATGAATCAATAATTAATTATTCACAAATAATATTACAGAATCCCCTTTTCCTTTTGTTCCATGTTTTCGGCGGTTCACGGAAAGAGGCGGAATATAGCGACTTTGCGATAAGAATTTCTCCTTGAGTATAGAATGAAAGTTCTAGAGAGAGTAGGTGTTTACCAAACCTCTCCTTAGCAGAACTTTCTAGACATTGCCATTGTTATCTAAAATAATATTATTCGATAATATGAATTATTAGCCGATAATAAAAAAATCTTGTGTAATGTGACAAGGATTTATTTGAGTTGAAACAACAAATGATTATCTAGAATATCAAATATTTGTATCAATAAAATCTCACAGTTTCTTGTTGAGCGATAATTCTGTAACCAAAGTTGTAGTTGTTTACGTACCTTATTGTGACTTTCATAAGAATCAATAATTGGTGATGTATACCGTAATCTTCTTGTATTTTACAAGGTATTTAACGATGATGGGGGCGTCGCGGTTGTAACAACTACTGTTTGTATTTTTAAACAACTTATATTTATAGTTTCTTAGGGATCCAATCGCTTTGATCTCTGGCGGCCCACAGATTGGGGAATAGGCTGTACCGCGAATATTACGAGTCTGAATATTCCGAGTAAATCCTTGCGAAGTGTGTCTATTCCAACTTATTTGTTAGTTAACAATGACGATATTTTATAACCATAGGGATATTATTTGAAATATTTGCGTATTTTATTTCCTTAATTAACCCTTGTCCACATTGGCGGTCAAATTGACCCTTATGTCATTGAGAATTTTAACAATGGAAATGAGGCCGTAGAGCCTTTGTACTAACTAAACGAGGAGCGTCTGTAGAAATGTTCCTCATTCCATGAACAACACCTTGCGAGATGATGAGCGAGGGATGTTTAGAAGCTTCATTTGCGATAAGTTGGGGTCTTACATCTTTGGCTTTGTAGTGCAAAAAATCGAGATTCTGAACTTCGTGTCCAAAATATCTTTGGCCGTAGAAGAAAGATGAGCAGTGTTCACGGGTTATCCATGACAAGCGATTCAAAGAATATCTTTGGGACCACTGTAGTAAGAAGCAATCCGTATGGCGGAAACATGGTCGGAACAATTGATACCAAGATATCGATGTCTTGATGCGGGATAAAAGGTTCCATCGCCACCTTTATGTTAAATGGCGGCGGACTCTTGGTGGGAGTGCATGAAGCGTACATCGGCCGCCTCGGCATGTCTTGGGAGGCGTTTAAATTCATACATAATGAAGATAATAGTTTGCATTTCTACTTACGAAAGTGTTCGTCATAAGAAGGAATGGAGTTATCAGTTAGAACAAAACAACATGGCGGTGAATATTGATTCGATGCGAGGCAAATTTGTTTGCGAGTCTATTGTATCTTTTAGATTTTTCCTGTTGAACCTCGATAATTTGGTGTTGAATGAGGAGCATGTACGCGGATATTATCTAGAGGTTTGAAACCCGGCGATATTCTTTCTTGGGTATTGATTCTCACCCTTTTAAATTTTCTCTCTTTTGTTCATGTTTTGAGGGCTCAATCTCGGGAGGCGAAGATAGCGATGCAGTCAGGTATAGAATGAAATACGGTCATTTGAGGACCCTGACGAGTTGTTTATCGTACCGAGATAGCGATCACCATTTTGTAAAATAATATAATCGGAGATAAATGTGATGAGGATTTATTTGAGTAAATATTATCTAACCAAGCGGTGGTAATCATGGTTGTATTCAAATAGAAGAAGCGAGTCGGGAGTTTTCTTGATTTTAATAATTAAAGCGACCGTAGTTGTTTACGTAGCGGTCCATGGCGGCGGTATTTCTAAGGGACTTTCGGAATGGGTGATGTATACCTCGTATTGGGGGCGTCACGGTGGTACAAATCGAGCTTAGGGATATGAAAAGAGGACATATCTGTCAAAGCGCTAGCAGTTGGGGAATAGATATAATTTAGGAAGGGAGGCAGGAAGGGCATCCTTGCATCGAGATTGTAGATGGCGAAACCTAGTCTTGAGGGCGGTATTCAAAAACATCTGAAAAGTCGAATAGTCAGCGGTATTCGGAATAGGGTTTGTATGTGGTGATATATTGATTTCCTTAATCTCGAGGAACCCAAACGAGGTTCACGGGTAAGCTATTCATAAATTCTTGGAGTTTATACCTTTTGATCTGGGTCTACCCATGTCGTGAGATATCTCTCTGCGTGTGCTCAAGCGTTTAAACTTGACTCGGGATGGAAATGAGGCCGTGGAGAGCCTTTGTACTTACCTGTCTGTGGAAAGAACGCAGTGTGGATAGAAACTTTCCCATGAACATCCACTTTGTTTATAAATCTTGTTTGATTGAGCGAGGGCACCATCACCTTACACATTGACCTAGAAGCTTTGCGATCTCTTTAAAATACTTCTTTTGATGTGATTTTAGAATTGCTTGGTTAACTACTCGTGTCCATCATACGAGGAAGCCAAAATTGATTGTTAGCAATTCACGGTTATTATTTTCAGCGATTCTAACCAAGTTGGGACCACGAATTTATAGGGAAATTCAAGCGGATCCGATCATGGCGGAACTAAACATGGTCAAACAAATTACCAAATCAATCCGTCATATGTCTTGGGATGCGGATGAACAAAGGTTCCATTCGCCTACCTTTATGTTAAATGGCGGCGGACTCTTGGTGGGATTTGAAGCGTAATTGAAAAGCGGATCAAGCGTACTCGGCATTTCTTAGCCCAGGCGTTTGAAATATTTTAAACAACGTCATACTTTTACGAAATTGAATCAATATTCTGTTGTTATAAGAAGGAAGTGGAGTTCTTTCTGGACGTATCAGATTAAAACTTCCGGAAACAACTACCCCGAGCGTGTCTCGATGCGAGGAAAGTTTGAATTCTTTATTGAGTTTGAACTGGTACAAAGCCCATTTCTAAAACCCCATATCGAATGGCTCATATTAAACTTGGAGTTAAAGGTCAACTGAGGAGCATTATGGCGGATTTTGGACTTAGAGGTTTGAAACCCGTACGTCGGATCTCATTCGTCTATAAATCTCCTTGGGGTCTCTCTATTCGGATGTTTTATTCATGAGGGCTCAATTATTAGAGCAAGATAAAGGCGGGAATGCGACGGTCAATTTGAGGACCCTGACGTATCGTACCGAGATAGCGATCAGCGACATAGAATTGATAACGGCGGAGAAATGTCACCATCAAAATAGGTAACCACTCGGTGGTAATATGGTCGTATTTAAATGAAGAAGCGAGTCGGGAGGAGATTTTACCGATTGAAAGGGGCACCGAGATAACAATTCGAAGGCGCCTTTAGAACGACGGTCTTTGGCGGTTGCAGGCATTAAGGGATGAATTTATAGTCATGTCTTTCACCGGTCTATATGCTTACAAATGCGGCGGAAAAGAGGACATATCGGTCAGCGCCTGGATCAATATGATGATAATTGTGGAGTATTCAGGAAGGGCATATCGCTCGATCGATTCGTTGTTGTCTTTATTGATGGCGAATCCTCATATATTCAAAAGTCATGAAGATTATGGACGGTGCACCATTTCAAAAATTAGAAAAGTCGAAAGTCAAACGGTTTGGAAGAGCGTTTGTTGTGGTGAAAAGTCAAAATCACGATGAACCCAAATTGAAGAAATGCGAGAGGTGATCACGAGGTAAGCTTTCATGGGCACGTCAGTGCGAATGGAGTATCCGTGGACCCGACGATACCTTATTGATCTGTGCTACCCATATGAATTATTCTCCTGCGTGTGCTCAACGCGTTTAAAGTCTGGCCAAGTATCGAGTAACTTTACGGGTCTACAATGGTACCTATCCGTGGAAACTCAGATCGGATATTCGTGGAAGGGTTTTCTCGAATCGCTACTCATTAACTGTATCCATCGATCAAGAATTGAACCATGTCACCATCAAGAATAGGTATCCTCACCTCGTATTGATGACTTGTTTGACCAATTAAAAGGCACCGAGGATATTCCAAAGACGCGCTTTAGAACTCCAAGACGGGCATTATGAATTTATAGTCATGTCTTTCGGATTGACTAATGCTCCTGCTGGCTTTCATGGATATGATGAACCGAGTATTCAAGAATATTTGGATCGATTCGTTGTTGTCTTTATTGATGACATCCTCATATATTCCAAAAGTCATGAAGATTATGAGCACCATTTGAAGTTTGGTACTCCAAAGGCTTCGTGAAAACAAACTATATGCCAAATTGAAGAAATGCGAGTTACGCTTGAGGAAGTAGCATTTCTTGGGCACGTGGAAGTCAAAACATGGAGTATCCGTGGACCCGCACGAATATTGAAGCAATACAAAGTTGGGAACAGCAACCGAAGTTTGTGGCCAGTAGTATGTAGCTTTACGGGTCTAGTCAATTATTATCGGAGATTCGTGGAAGGGTTTTCTCGAATCGCTACTCCATTAACCTGTGTAACTCGAAAAGGATACAAAATTCGTTTGGAGCAAAGAAATGCGAGAAGAGTTTCCAAGAGCTTAAGAGGAGACTTATTTCGACTGTTTCTAACAATACCATCCGGTTTGGATGGATTTGTTATCTACAACGATGCTTCGAGCAAAGGGTTAGGATGTGTTCTCGATGCAACGTGGGAAAAAGTCATAGCCTACGCCTCGCGATAACTTAAAGAGTATGAGAGGAATTATCCTACTCATGATCTAGAGTTAGCGGCAATGTTTTTGCGCTTAAAGATATGGAGGCACTATCTATATGGGGAGAAAGTGGAGATATATTCGGACCATAAAAACCTTAAATATTTCTTCACTCAAAAGAACTCAACACGCGGCGGCGACGTTGGCTCGAGCTATCGAAAGACTACGACCACACTATTCAATACCATCCCGAAAAAGCGAACGTGGTAGTGACGCGTTGAGTAGAAGATCATATCGCGGAATGAGTACGATGATGTCAAGTATACGACAGAGCCAACTTTAATAGAAAAGTTAAGGTTACTTTCGAGCCACCGAATCCGGAACGATCGTATGAAGAAGAAAGTACAAGAAGGAGCTATTCCTAAGCGAGAATTGATGAAGAAGGAATACTTGAGTCCACTCTGCACTTTGTGTCCCTAACGACTCTGATTTGAAGTACAAGATTATGATGGAGGCACACAATACACCATTTGCAATCCATCCTGGAAGTACTAAAATGTATCGTGATCTTCGACATACATTTTGGTGGAACAATATGAAGAGAGAGATTGCAAAGTTTATCTCAATGTGTTTAACTTGTCAACGTGTAAAGGCGGAGCATCTAGTACCTAAGGGTCCGTTGCAACCACTTGAGATTCCGAAATGGAAGTGGGAACACATTACCATGGATTTCGTTATGGGTCTTCCTACGGTTTCTCAAGGCATCAATGCTATTTGGGTTATTGTTGATAGATTAACCAAGTCTGCTCATTTCTTGCCGATACGGGAGACTTATTCACTTGAACGTCTTGCTAGTATGTACGTGAATGAGATTGTGAGGTTGCATGGCATGATTTGTATCCATAGTTTGGATCGTGACCCAAGATTCACTTCAAGATTTTGGGTTAGCTTGCAAAAAAGCTATGGCACGGATTTCTGATTGATTTAAGCATACCATCCTTAAAACAGATTTGGACAATCGAGAGGACTATTCAAACTCTTGAAGATCTATTAAGACTCGTGTCCTAGACTTCAAGGGCGCTTGGGATAAGTATTTACCATTGGTGGAATTCTCCTACAACAACAAATGCTTATCGAGCAAGTATAGGTGTGGCTCCATTCAAGCATTATATGGATTTAAAATGTCGCTCTCCAATATGTTGGGATGAGGTGGGTGAAGCAACATTGTTGGGACCCGAAGTTAAGACGTATGACTCGAAAAAAGATCCAAATGATTCGACAACGTGATACAAAGCGGCACAAGATCGATAAAAGAGTTATGCGGATCTTCATCGAAAGGACGTGGAATTTAGTATAGGGGATCATGTATTGTCATGAAGTCGCTTCCATGGAAGGGAGTTACAAGATTTGGGAAGAGAGAAAGCTTAATCCACGATTTATCGGTCCATTTCAAATTCTTGACCGAGTAGGAAATGTAGCCTATAGACTCGCGTTACCTCCAATTATGTCTCGTGTTCATAATGTGTTTTCACATATCTCAGTATTTCAGAAATATGTGAAACACCAACCACGCTATAGAGTTAGAACCAGGACGAGATAGCCAAGACTTAACGTATGAGGAGGTACTGTCAAGATCTTGGATAGGAAGGAGCATGTCCTACGCTAAGAAAGGTCATACCACAAGTTAAAGTTTTGTGGAGGAATCATGCTATAGAGGAAATGACACGGGAATTGGAAGCGAAAATGAAAGCGAGGTATCCTCACCTTTTGAAACACCAGTATGCGTCGTCAATTTCGAGGACGAAATTTCATAAGGAGGGAGGTTGTAAGACCCCAAATTATTAATAAATAAAATTTGTTTTCCTCTATTTATTATTTTGAAATAGTAAGGGTTGATTTGATTAATGTGGATAGTTATGGGTAAAATACGAAAATATTTCAAAATAATGAGTGGTTATAAAATATTCATTGTTGTTTGGGAATATTCGTTTGGTCATGGGATATTCTTCGTTGTCGGGAATATTCGTATTTACCACAGCGTAGTATTTTGTGGGCCCCATAACTTGAGCGATTGGATGAAGAAAATGACAAATATAAGTGGTTTAAAAATAACGGTGTAGTTATTCTGCCGTTTAATACTCTAATTAGTTAAAACACAAGAAGATTACCGGTATTGCACCAATTATTAATTCTTACGTAAGAAGGCACTACTTAATAATGGTTACGTAATTACATATTCAAATTTTTATTGATTTAATAATTGCTGCGTTGATATTTTATATTCTTTGTTGTTTGAATAATTGTCATTACACAAAGATTTTTTCATTATCGATGCAATAATTCATATTATCCTCAATAATATTATTAGATAACATTATTGGCAATGTCTAGAAAGTTCTCTCTCAAGGAGAGGTTTGGTCACCTAATTGCATACCAATAAGGAGAAATTCTTATTGAAAGCCCCCTTTCTCAGAACCTACCTGTCATTGTCAATATTGTGATTCTCAGAATATTATTTGTGAATAATTAATTATTGATTCATATGATGAGGAAAATATTGATTTTATGTGGATATAGATGGAGAAAAATTTTAATGTGACAATTGTTAAAAATTGAAATTTTATCTTTTTCGATAAGATAATTCATTTAAATGTGTTATTATATTTTAATAATATAATAATGGTGATATTTTATAACGAATGTGGGATATATGAGTATACGAGGAGGAAGAGTATTTTGTTGCAATAAATGTTTAAAACATGTTAAACATGTCGGTGGACCCCATTTATTGATCGAAATTTGATTATAGCCTTTTAAAATCACCCGTTTATGGATTTCTTCAATTTCATTTGGAATTTGGAAAAACGTTCTTCTTAAGTTGTTGTAGAGAATTGAATTTCCTATAAAAAGTCGCAAGATTCAATTTTCTAATAAAAGGGCTATTTATTATGAATTATTGAGTTCAAGCTCAAAAATTAATTAATTTTGGAAGTTTAAAATATTTTAATTACAAAACGTTTTTTAAAAGTTTTGTGAGGTGGGCTACTTGTGTTGAATGCTGAATTCAGTTGATAAAAAGTTTGCGTAAGAATTTAATAAATATATATTAATATTTTATTAAATTTTCTCTTTGTGTTCTAAGCAATTTCCTATAAATAGGTGCTTGGGTTAGAATTGAAAATCACACCGTAAACTCAAGTTTTCTCTCTCTATATTATCGAGCGTATTCTTGTGAGTATTTTGAGTATACTTTGAGTATTGCTATACTCTGATGTAAGTTCAAGTCATAACCTATATCCTGTGTTTCAACTAGAAGTAATCTTGTCTTTCGAGGTAAGGGATATTATTTTTTTTTAAATGATATTATTTTTTCAATATCATTATGTTGAAATATTGATCTGAAGTTTTTATCAAATTTGGAACTTTTGGTGTCTGAGTTACTATTCACGTATACGGACTATTCACGATAATGACAATTATTCACGAATCGGCACTATTCATCGAAAAATGAAAAATATCTTTTTCGTCCAAAATATCTATTCGGATACTAGCTTTGATTGTATCCATGTTTTGATCATTCTTGAATTTTACACCACTTGTGATTATTTTTGAGATATTTTTGGGCGTGGATAAAACAAAGTATGAATCCTTAATCCTTAATCCTTGTCATTTTGTTTCAATTGGATTCGCTTTCTTTAAAATATTTTCATCATCTTGATCTTAAATGATGATATTATGGAATATCTTTGGCTGTGAAGTGCAAAGATGAATGATTTCTGAAGAATATCTTTGGCCCGTAGTGCAAAAGATGAACAGTGTTTAGATGAACATGACCAATCGATGAATATCTTTGGCACAGAGTGCAAAGATGAATATTTGATTCGAGATATATATTGATTGATGTTACGGGGATAAAAGATAGACGATGAACTTTTAAATTCATACATAGAAGATAGTAGTTTGCATTCTCTACTTAACTCTTCTAATGAATTATTATTTCATTGCGAATATTGATTTAAAATTTGTTGTCAATTGTATTCTATTAGATTTTTCCCTGTTGAAGACTAACGATAATTTGTTGTATATTATCTTAGTCATAATATTCTTTTATCGGGCTAGTTGAGCTCACCCTTTTCCTTTTTGTTCCATTTTTCTCTCAGAGGCGAGAATATAAGCGAGTATGCAGTGGGGTATGGAATGAAAGTTCTAGAGAGAGTTCTTTAGTAGTCCTCACCATTTTTGTAAAATAATATATCAATAAATGTGATGAAAATTTATTTGAGTATAGATATTGTCTAGAAGATAATATTTGTATTCAAACTCATAGTTTTACTGTTGTAATAATAAAGTTGTAGTTGTTTCTGTACCATATATTGACAACTCAGAATGGGTGATGTATACCTATTTTGGGGGCGTCACAATTAATATTATAACAATATTTTAATCACTTCTTAAACTTATAAACAATTTATTTCAATTGTTTACACTTTACCACATAATGCATTTAATCATTCGAAAATGCCATACTCATAAGATATCATCACCAATGATCAAATCACTCATAAAAAATATGCATATACCCTATATAGGATTCTCAAGCCATAAAATCCTATTTTCCAATTTTGTTACTTCACATAATATATTTAACTCATTTACTCATAACTAGATCATTTTCATGAAAAATACCAAATCAGTTCCAAAAATATTTATTTTCTGGGGTTTAGCATAATATGGTCCCGTAATGAAAATATATTTTTCTCGGAATTTTTAAAATTCAATTACTATTTTTCAAAAATCAATTTATAATTAATTCCTTAAGAAATTAGCTACCTCAATTTTAACTCCATAAATCCCCAAATCTTGGCAGGATCTTACACATGTTAACGTGAGCTTCCAGTTTAAATTTTATGGTCAATGGAGTTATAGAACTCCGGTTATAGCATTTTTCGTTTGAAAAACCTAAATATTGAAATGGTCATAACTTGCTCATTTTAAGTCAGAATGAGCTCATTTTTGGAAAGGAGGTACTTTATACCATATAATTTCATGTCCCAAAAGGCCAGAAGTTTTCTCACAAATTAAGTGGCCGAAACAGCCCCTTAAAGTTTCGGGCGAGGCGTTTTCGGTTTTGCAGCTTTGCATTCCTTTGCTAAAATCAGTCCACACGAAAAATTCATAACTCTTTTCCAAAGGATTCCACTTGGATAAGCTACAAAACTCATAGATCTAACTCTAGGACTTAACCACACTCAAAAATTCAAAGTATAACAGGAGATATGGTCAATTGAATTTCCTGTTCCGTTTTTACCAAAATCTGATTTTCAACCCTTTGTGATTTCAAAGAAACTTTCATGTTTTCACATAATAACCAACATAACTCATCATAACACTTACTAATACTACATATACCCGTGATTTTCATCAGTCCAACGCTTTTATTATGATTCACATTGCTCACCAATAGTAACTCGTGAATAGTAACTCATAAATAGTAACGCATGAATAGTAACTCTTGCATAGTAACTCATGAATAGTAACTCGTGAATAGTAACTCCGACACAAAAAGTGTCCCAAATATTTGAGTGAACAATACTAGAGTGAATAGTAGTTTTAATGAATAGTAACTCTGACACAAAAAGTGTCCCAAATACTCGAGTGAACAATACTAGAGTGAATAGTAATTTCGGTGAATAGTAACCCGTAAATAGTAACTCGTGAATAGTAACTCTGACACAAAAAGTGTCCCAAATACTCAAGTGAACAATACTACCTCCAGACATCAATTACTATCGAAATAGATGTCAATATCTAATAACACAAATAATCCCAACACAATGAAACTATCAAATTCATCTTTAATCAATACGAACTTATCCATCATTAATATCATAACTCACAATATTTGACAACCAGGTTGTTTCCAAGAAAGAGGGGGCTTTCCGATAAGGATTTCTCCTTATTGGCGCGAAATTAGATTATCTAACCTCTCCTATACAGAACTTCTAGACATTATAAATATTGCAATTTAATAATATGAATAACTTTGTCGTCTCAATTATTGATTTAATACAATAGCATATTATGCACATGATACTGTGACAATAATTGAATCAATAATATGAGAGATATGATGCGAGAATTCTCAGTAGTAATGATGCAAGATAACCGAGTGACTTCTTACGTAAGCATCAATAATCAAGACCGTAAGTGTACTACTTATGCAACCACGCCAGACATCTTGTTTTTTACTACCGGGTAGTTCAACAAAGATTAATGGTAAAACCTCCGCCGTTATTTCCATAAAATATTTTTGTCGCTTTCTAACTACGACAAAGATTTCTTACTTGGGGTCCACTGAATGATTGTGTCGTCGTACGGATATTCCCGATAAAAAGAATATTCCCCGACCAAACGAATATTTATAACAACTTGCAAACTTTGTAAAATTTTGAAATACTACCCAAAACTATAACACTATTTCAAATCCACGCCAAAATATTAAAAAAAATATTTTGAGAAATTTAAATCTTTATTTATAAAATCTGGGGTCTCACAATCTCCCCTCCTTATGGAATTTCGCCCTCAAAATTTACGTCGTCGCACTGTATGATAAAGAGGTGAGGATACCTTGAATACCTTTATCGTTGAAAACATTAAATTCATCTTTGCAATCCGGCCAAAGATATTCATTAACAATTCATCTTTGCACTACAGGTCAACTGTATAACCAATAATCAACAGTTCATCTTTGCACTATAGGCCAAAGATATACAACTGTAAAACCAATAATGCTGAGAGTCAGCTTAATAGTATCACGACCACGAATTATTCATGCACTACATGCCAAGGATATTCGTGTTTTCAATTACGGTCATGATTATACCGAACAATCCCTGGTCATAATCATACCAAGTCCATCTATGCACTACGGGCCAAAGATGACTTTTACCACATCATTTGTAACATTACGGTCATGATTATACCGACTAATCCCTGGTCATAATCATACCAAGTCCATCTATGCACGTAAGCCACAGATGACTTTCAACACAATATAAGCATGAGGATCATGACAATGATATAAAGATCAATCAAATGAGATAAAGGATAAATATTAAACATTTATAATATAATTTATCCAAGGTTCAAGAATATCCCAATGTTATCAATCACTTAATAATCTCATAATCTAATATCATTAATATTATAACAATATTTTAATCACTTCTTAAACTTATAAACAATTTATTTCAATTGTTTACACTTTACCACATAATGCATTTAATCATTCAAAAATGCCATACTCATAAGATATCATCACCAATGATCAAATCACTCATCAAAAATATGCATATACCCTATATAGGATTCTTAAGCCATAAAATCCTATTTTCCAATTTTGTTACTTAACATAATATATTTAACTCATTTACTCATAACTAGATCATTTTCATGAAAAATACCAAATTAGTTCCAAAAGTATTTAATTTCTGGGGTTTAGAATAATATGGTCCCGTAATGAAAATATATTTTTCTCGGAATTTTTAAAATTCAATTACTATTTTTCAAAAATCATTTTCTAATTGATTCCTTAAGAAAGTAGCTACCTCAATTTTAACTCCATAAATCCCCAAATCTTGGCAGGATCTTACACATGTTAACGTGAACTTCCAGTTTAAATTTCATGGTCATCGGAGTTATAGAACTCCGATTATAGCATTTTTCGTTGGAAAAACCTAAATATTGAAATGGTCATAACTTGCTCATTTTAAGTCAGAATGAGCTTATTTTTTAACAGGAGGTACTTTATACCATATACTTTCATGTCCCAAAAGGCCAGAAGTTTTCTCACAAATTAAGTGGCCGAAACAGCCCCTTAAAGTTTCTGGGCAGTAGCGTTTTCGATTTTTGCAGCTTTGTACTCCTTTGCTAAAATCAGTCCACACAAAAATCTACAACTCCTTTTCCAGTGATTCCACTTGGATAAGCTACAAAAATCATAGATCTAACTCTAGGACTTGACCACACTCAAAAATTCAAAATATAACAGGAGATATGGTCAATTGAATTTCATGTTCCGTTTTTACCAAAATCTGATTTTCAACCCTTTTTTATTTCTAAGAAACTTTCATGTTTTCATATAATAACCAACATAACTCATCATAACACTTACTAATACTACATATACCCGTGATTTTCATTAGTCCAACGCTTTTATTATGATTCACATTGCTCACCAATAGTAACTCGTGAATAGTAACTCATAAATAGTAACGCATGAATAGTAACTCGTGCATAGTAACTCATGAATAATAACTCGTGAATAGTAACTCTGACACAAAAAGTGTCCCAAATATTCGAGTGAACAATACTAGAGTGAATATTAGTTTCAATGAATAGTAACTCTGACACAAAAAGTGTCCCAAATACTTGAGTGAACAATACTAGAGTGAATAGTAATTTCGGTGAATAGTAACCCGTAAATAGTAACTCGTGAATAGTAACTCTGACACAAAAAGTGTCCCAAATACTCAAGTAAACAATACTACCTCCAGACATCAATTACTATCGAAATAGATGTCAATTTTTACTAACACAAATAATACCAACACAATGAAACTATCAAATTCATCTTTAATCAACACGAACTTATCCATCATTAATATCATAACTCACAATATTTAACAACCGGGTTGTTCCTAGGAAAGAGGGGGCTTTCCGATAAGGATTTCTCCTTATTGGCGCGCAATTAGATTATCTTACCTCTCCTTGACAGAACTTCTAGACATTATAAATATTGCAATTTAATAATATGAATAACTTTGTCGTCTCAATTATTGATTGAATAAAATAGAATATTATGCACATGATACTGTGACAATAATTGAATCAATAATATGAGAGATATGATGCAGCAATTACTGTAGCAATAATGCATTATAATTGAGTGACTTCTTACGTAGTAAGCATCAATAATCAATACCGTGTGCTACTTATGCAACCAATGCCAGACATCGTTGTACTTTTTTACTACCGGGTAGTTCAACAAAGATTAATGGTAAAACCTCCTACCGTATTTCCATAAAATATTTTTGTCGCTTTTCTAACTTGACATGTGATTACATTATGGGGGTCCACTAATGATTGTCTTGTCATTGCGGATATTCCCAACAAAAAGAATATTCTCCCACCAAACGAATATTTATAACAACTTGCATACTTTGCAAAATTTTCAAATACTACCCAAAACTATAACACTATCTCAAATCCACACCATAATATTAAAAAAAATATTTCAAGAAATTTAAATCTTTATTTATAAAATCTGGGGTCTCACAATATACATTACCTCTTTATAAGGTAATTCCATCCCCCCCCCCATTTCCCACCCGCCTGCAAATTTCATCCACAACATATTTCTTCTGGTCCCCACTTGTGGTCCCCACTTTTATTATATTAAATAATTTTCTATCGATTATTTTGAAAAATGGATAAATGGGGGTCCATAAAATAAGCTAATTTACATCAAATACTTCATAAAAATTCCCTCAAATTTTTAACAACATTTATTATCATTATTATAATTCATAATATTAATCGACCAGTCGTTCCTAGGAAAAAGGGGGCTTTTCAATAAGAATTTCTCCATATTGGCGCGCAATTAGGTGACCAAACCTCTTCTTGACAGAACTTCTAAACATCGTTAATATTGCAAATAATAATATTAATAACTTTATCATTTCAATTATTGATTTAATAGTATATAAAATATCGACAATAATTGAATCAAATAACGTGAGATACAATGCAAAGAATTACTATAGCAATAATTGAACAAAATTGAGTGACTTCTCACGTAAGCATCAATAATCAATACCGTGTGCTTCTTATACAACCACACGTATTCATCGTACTTTTAACACCGGTGTCTCAACAGCTAACGGTAAAACTTTCGCCGTTATTTTCATAAAATATTTTTGTCGCTTTCTCATCAAAATAATTCCGTTAATGGGGTCCACTAATTATTAATGTCGTCGTGCATTTAATATTCCCTATTAAAATGAATATTCCCAGACCAATCGAATATTATATAACAACTTGCGTACTTTGCAAAATTTATAAATATTACCCATAACTATAACATTATATCAAATTCATTCCATAATATTTAAAAATGATATTTATAGAAAAATCATCTTTATTAAAAAAAGTTGGGTTCTTACAACCTCCCCTTCTTATGAAATTTCGCCCTCAAAATTAGGGTACATACCTGGTATGTCGAAGAGGTAAGGATATCTTGATTTCATTTCAGATTCTAACTCCCAGGTCATTTCCTCAACATCGTGCTTTCTCCAAAAAACTTTGACTTAAGGTATAACCTTGGAGCGTAGAATATGTTTCTTATCCAAGATTTGAACAGGAACCTCTTCATACGTTAAATCTTCCGCTATTTCGTCCGGTTCTAACTCAATAATATGGTTCGGATCTTCCACATATTTACGTAACATGGATATATAAAAAACATTATGAACACGAGACATACTTTACGGTAAAGCGAGTCTATACGCCACAGTTCCTACTCGATCGAGGATTAAAAATGGGCCAATGAATCGAGGATTGAGCTTTCCTCTCTTTCCAAATCTCGTAACTCCTTTCCATGGAGCAACACGTAACAACACATGATCTCCAATATCGAATTCCACGTCCTTTTGATGAAGATCAGCATAACTCTTTTGTCGATCTTGTGAGGTTTTTATACGTTGCTGGATTGTTTGAATCTTTTCCGTAGTCATACGTACTAACTCTGGTCCCAACAACGTTGCTTCACCCACCTCATCCCAGCATACTGGAGAACAACACTTTCTTCCATATAACGCTTCGAATGGAGCCATGCCAATACTTGCTTGATAACTGTTATTGTAGGAAAACTCCACCAATGGTAAGAACTTGTCCCAACTTCCCTTGAAGTCAAGGACACGGAGTCTTAATAAATCTTCAAAAGTTTGAATAGTCCTCTTTGATTGTCCGTCCGTCTGAGGATGTTATGCCGAACTAAATCGTAAATTCGTGCCCATAGCTTTTTACAAACTAACCCAAAATCATGAAGTGAATCTTGGGTCTCGATCAGAAACTATGGATACTGGCATACCATGCAGTCTTATAATCTTGTTTATGTACATACGAGCAAGACGTTCAAGTGTATAAGTTTCTCGTATTGGTAAGAAATGAGCAGACTTGGTCAATCTATCAATAATGACCCAAATTGCATCAATGCCTTGAGAAACCTTGGGAAGACCAGTAACGAAATCCATGGTAATATGCTCCCACTTCCACTCTAGAATTTTAAGTGGTTGCAATGGACCTTTTGGTACTTGATGCTCCGCCTTGACTCGTTGACAAGTTAAACACCTTGAGGTAAACAGTGCTATCTCTCTCTCTCTTCATATTGCCCCATCAAAATGTATGTTGAAGATCATGATACATTTTGGTACTCCTGGGATGGATTGCAAACTAAGCAAGTTATGCGCCCCATCATGATTTTATACTTTAACTCGTGGTCGTTAGGAACACACGAGTCCGGAGTTGACTCAAGTATTCCTTCTTCATCGATTCTTGCTTCCGACATAGCACCTTCTTCACTTTTCTTCCTCATACGCATCGCCTCCGTGTCCGTAGCTTGAGCAACTTTAACTTTATCGATTAAAGTCGGTTCTACTCAGATATTCGCCATCATCATGTGGGTCCTTGGAGTCTTTATCTCTATCTCCATCCTTTTCAAGTCATACAAAATGGGCCTTTGCGTTGACAATATCGCACTTTCGTGCCCACATATGATCTTCTACTCAATGCGTCACCTACCACGCTTAAACTTTTCCAAGATGGTATTGGATGGTATGATCATAATCTTTCAACAGTTCAAGCCAACGTCGTTGTCGCATGTTGAGTTCATTTTGAGTGAAGAAATATTTGAGGCTTTTATGGTCCGTAAAAATCTCCACTTTCTCCCTATACAAGTAATGCCTCCAAATCTTTAGTGCAAAAACAACTGCTGCCAACTCTAGATCATGAGTAGAATAATTCCTCTCATATTCTTTGAGTTGTTGAGAGGCATAGGCTATGACTTTCCCATGTTGCATGAGAACACATACTAACCCTTTACCCGAAGCATCACCGTAGATGACAAATCCCTCCGAGCCAGATGGTATTGTCAAAACAGGTGCTGAAATGAGTCTCCTCTTGAGTTCTTGAAAACTCTTCTCGCATTCCTCACTCCAACCGAATTTTGTATCTTTCTGAGTCAGCTGAGTTAATGGAGTAGCGATTCGAGAAAACCCTTCTACGAATCTCCGATAATAACCAGCTAAGCCGAGAAAGCTACGTACTTCGGTCACTGATTTAGGTAGCTTCTAGCTTTGAATAGCTTCAATCTTTGCTGGGTCAACAGATATTCCATGACTTGATACCATGTGCCCAAGGAATGCTACTTCCTCAAGCCAAAACTCGCATTTCTTCAACTTTGCATAAAGCTTATATTCACAAAGCTTTTAGAGTATCAGCCTCAAGTGTTGCTCATGATCTTCATGGCTTTTGGAATAAATAAAGATGTCATCAACAAAGACGACCACAAAGTGATCCAAATATTCCTTGAATACTCGGTTTATCATATCCATAAAGGCAGCAGGAGCATTAGTCAATCCAAAAGACATGACTAGGAATTCCTAATGTCTGTACCGAGTTCTGAAAGCCGTCTTTGGAATGTCATCGATTCTAATCTTCAATTGGTGATATCCTAACGAAGATCAATCTTTGAAAAAGAATTTGGCGCCTTTGCAACCGGGTCAAACAGTCATCAATACGTGGCAACGGATACCTATTTTGATGGTGACATGATTTAACTCTCGATAATCAATACAAAGTCGCATACTCCCATCTTTCTTCTTCATGAATAGAACAGAGCACCCCAAGGAAGCGTATTTGGCTGTAATGAAACCTATGTCTAACAATTCCTGCAGTTGGGTCTTTAACTCTTGAAGTTCAATAGAGTCATTCGATATGGGGCTTTGAAATGGGTTTTGTAAATGTTCAAGGTCGATACAAAATTTAATTTCACGCCTGGGTAGGCCGAAAGTTCTTCAAGGAATACGTCAGGAAATTTATTAACAATAGAAATATCATTCAAAACTGACGTATTTTTATTTAGATCCGTGACATGAGCTAAGAAAGATTGACATCCGTTTTTTGAATAGCTTTATGGCTTGAGATGATAGTGATTGATTTTAATGGTTTGGTTGCTTGAATTCGCATAATAGGTTGGTTAGGAATATGAAAGCTAACAACCTTACGAAAACAATCAATTTTTGCATGATGAGTAGTTAACCAATCAATCCCCAGAATCACATCAAATGCAAGTATTTTCAAAGAAATAAGATCGACAGGTAACGTGCGAGTGCCGATTTGAACTAAACAAGACTTATAAATAGTGGATGTAATGAAGGTTTCTCTTAATGGAGTTTCAACAGATAAGTCAAAGTCTAATTTCTCCGGAGTCAAATTTAAACGTTGAGCGCAAGTAGGAGAAATAAAAGAATGGGTAGAACCGGTATCAAATAAGGTGTTGACTTCGCTAGAGTTTATGATAATCTTACCCGTGATGACCTCGTTCGGGTTCCTTGCTTTCTGGGAGGTCACAACAAACGCTCTCCCTTAAACTACCGGCTTTGACTTTTCTGGTACGGACTTTGGTGCTTCCATCCCAGCTGAACTTGCATTCCCTAAACGACAAAATCAAACTAGGTGACCTTCTCTTCCACAATTGTAACATGCTTTGGATGGCATCGCGCAATTTGGACTGATATATCCCTCCCCTCCGCATTTGAAGCATATGATAGGTGGTTGTTCTCCTTCCTTAACGACGGCTGCTGATGCTGACGTCTTTCCATCATTGTTGAATTTCCTCTTCTTGAAATGTTCACTCTTATTATTTTGGCCATGATTACCACCGAAGTGGTTACCATTTCTGGCATGTTGATTCCCTCCACGCTTATTGTCACCGCTTCGATGACTGCTATCACTGGTATTATCATTTTTTCGGCTGCTCTCTTTTGGTTGGATTGACTCATTATCGCGCTCCAATAACTGAGCCCTATTAACAACATCTGAATACAAACACAGTTTATGAGAGATAAGATATTGATGTATCTCGGGTTTCAAACCTCTTAGAAACATTCGCATCATTCTATCCTCATTATCAACCAAATGGGACGAAATCGGACAACTCTCGGCAAACTTGGCTTCAGTCTTTGCGACGACGATCATGTTGTTTTGCTCCAACTTGATGAACTCTACCTCTTTCATGTGACGAATACTTTCGGGAAAGTACTTGTCGTTGAACAATTCTTGGAACTTCTCCCAAGTCATCTTCAGTGCGGCAAGTTGAGTACGCTTTACAGATTACCACCAGTAATCTGCCTCTGCTCGTAACATGAAGGTGGCAAAGGGAACCTTTTGCTCCTCAGAGCATCCCAAGACATCAAATATCTTGCAGATCTGCTTTATCCACGTCTCCGCCTTAAGTGGTTTTGGCTCTCCAGAAAAACTCCGGTGGTCCCAGTTCCTTGAACTACTTAGCAATGACCAACCGTGGGTTGCCAGTGTTTCCACCTGCATTTTGGACAGGAGCCGCTCTTGCCTGATATTGCATGAATTGCATAAAGCCTCTGAACATTCCCTCGTTCATCATTTGGTTAGTGTTGTTGTTTGCATGAGGATTGTTGTGACGCCCCCAAAATAGGTATACAACACCCATTCTGAGTTGCCAAATACATGGTACAGAAAGCAAACTACAACTTCAATAATACAATTGTCGTGCAAAATACGACAACACATACTGTGAGTTTAAATACAAATATTGTCTTCTAGACAATATCAACACTCAAATAAGTCCTCATTATAATTATTCATACACTATTTTATAGAAATAGTGAGGACTGCTAAAACATCTTTCTAGAATCATCACTCCATACCCCGACTAGATCTTGCTATGTTCTCACCTCCTGAGAAGAAAAATGGAACAAAAAGGAAAAGGGTGAGCTAAACTAGCCCAGTAAAGAATATTATGACTAAGATAATATACAACAAATTATCATTAGTCTTCAACATGGAAAAATCTGATAAAACATAATAGACAACAAGTTTTAGATCAAAACTGCAGCGGAAACAACAATCCATTAGAAGAGTCAAGTAGAGAATGAATTCTACTATTTTCCAAGATTTAAAAGTCCTTCATCAATATTTTATCCCTGTAACAACAATCAATATACATCTTTAATCGAATATTCATCTTTTGCACTACTGGTGCCAAAGATATTCATTTAGATCACCAAATTGGTCATGTTCATCTCAACACCTGTTCATCTTTGCACTACGGGCCAAAGATATTCATCAGTTAATCATTCATCTTTGTACTTCAGGCCAAAGATATTCAATAATATCATCATTAAGGACTGAGGATGATGAAAAACATTTTAGAGAACGAATCCAGTGAGACAGAAGGACAAATATAGGGATTCGTGTTACAGTTTATCCAAGATCACTAATACTTCATAATAACCAATTTTGAAGCAGAATTCAAAAATAACGATCAAAACATGGATACAATCAAAGATAGTAGCCAAAATAGACATCTTGGACAAAAAGGAAATTTTTTATTTTTCGGTGAATAGTGCCGTATTCGTGAATAGTGCCGTATACGTGAATAGTAACCTCGACACAAAAAGTTCCAAATTTGATTAAAATGTTCACCAATATTTCGGCATAATGATATTGAAGAAAATAATATCATTTAGAAAGAAAATAACATCCCTTACCTCAAAATAACCGTACTTCTGACTGAATTTCAGATATAATGCTGACAGAAACTTGCACCGAATAGCAACTCTCAAAGTATCAAAATACTCATAAAAATACGCTCGACAATATAGAGAGAAAGAAAATTTGTTTCTGGTTTGATTTTCAATTCTAACCTAAGCGTCTATTTATAGGAAAATGCTAGAACGCCAAAGGAGACTAAAATAATAAAATATTATTTTTCTTTTTCTTCCATTCTATGCACACCTCAATTGAAACATCAAAGCCAGCCAAATCTGAAAATTCCCAGCAGC
This sequence comes from Panax quinquefolius, assembly GCA_020205615.1. Classification (NCBI taxonomy): domain Eukaryota; kingdom Viridiplantae; phylum Streptophyta; class Magnoliopsida; order Apiales; family Araliaceae; genus Panax; species Panax quinquefolius. The sequence goes on along the minus strand of CM035157.1, from coordinate 132,654,397 downwards.
CCACATGTTTATAACACAGGTGGGTCCCACCCATAATTTAATAAAAATCATTTTATTTTCTGAAACTTCAGTAATTCATAGAAAATAGCTCGTTTATCTGAAAAATACGAATTTTATGTCCATTCCACAGGAAATCGAATTCTCTACAACTTTGTAGCTTTGAGTTTTTCCAAATTCCAAACAGAAAATATTCAAAATCCACAAACGGACGATTTTCAACACCGTTTCAACACCTTTTAAAATTCATAACAAATCATGCTTTAATTTTCAACAGTTTAAAATTTGTGGACATATACTCAACTCATATATGTATAACATATTCAAAAATTACAACGATCCAACGGTCGGATTAAAATTACAACTCACGCAATAAAGCTTTAAGAACATCGATTTGAGTTTTTAATACCTCAAATCCGACAAAATACTGATAACACATCTCAACATTAATTCCTTCATTTATAACCACATAAATAAATCCATCATTTATATCCACATCAAATAAATATTTCCTTATCATATAAATCAATAATTAATTATTCACAAATAATATTACAAAATCACAATTATGACAACCAGGCCGTTCCCAGGAAAGAGGGGGCATTCCAATAAGGATTTCTCCTTACTGACGCGCAATTAGGTGACCAAACCTCTCCTTGACAGAACTTTCTAGACATTGCCAATAATGCTATCTAATAATATTATTCAAATAATATGAATTATTGATCTGATAATGAGAAATACTGTGCAGTGACAATTATTGAAACAACAATAATATAAACTATCAACGCAACAATTATTGAATCAATAAAATAAAATATTGAACAGTAACTACTTTAATAATTATTGAGTAGTGCCTTCTTACGCATGAATCAATAATTCAACAATATCTTTATACAATCCGGTAATATGCTTCTTGTGCCACCACGCCAGACATCAGTATTTTAACCACCAGGTAATCTAACAATGTTAACGGTAACAATTACGCCGTTATTTATAAAACTCAAACTTTGTCGTTTTCCTTCATCCAACCGTTTTCCGTTATGGAGCCCATAATTGACTGCGCCGTCGTACAGATATTCCCGACAACAAGAATATTTCACGACCAAACGAATATTCCCTGACAAAAGGAATATTTTATAACCATTTGCTTATTTTGTAAAATTTGCACATTTCACCCATAACCAAAGCATTATATCAAATTAACCCTTATTAATTTAGAATAATGAATAAAGAGAAATTTAATTTTATTTATAATAAGTTGGAGTCTTACAATTGTCGCCTTCCTGATGCACATTATCCTGATTATTGATCTGTGGAGACTCAACGGTCTCCCGTGCTCCATTGCTATTCTCAACATTCTCGGATGCCATTTTCAAATACTGCCACAAAACAAAGGTTAATTGACATGCAATATATTATACTTATACTCTGACCGACCAATTAAATGTCAAATAAACTTAGGTAGGTCATACTAGCGAAGGAATTCCCCGTCTCTTCCTTCCTAGTTCTTGTCTCACATCTCAGCTAGGGATCATATCCATAAGCTTTGATACCAACTGTGACGCCCCCAAAATATGTTTACATCACCCATCTTGAGTCGCCAAATACATGGTACAAAATTCAAATACAACTTATTAATACAACTGTCGTGTAAAATACGACCAAACATTAAGGGTGTAAACGAACCGAGTCGATCCGAGTATTGAGTTGCTCAGATTTGGTTCGCACAATTTATCGAGTATAAAATAAGGTTTGATTGAGACTCATTTAGTTACCGAGTCGAACACGATTCCAAATCCAGTCCGAGTAGTTTGGACTTTTCCAAAGAATATGATCCATATGATCCGAGTATCAATAAAAAATTATAATTTGAGGAGGTTTGAGTAATTTATCGAACTTTAAAATGTGCTCATATTTGACTCATTTATATTTCGAATCGAGCTCGAATTGAACTTTTAGTCGAGCGAGTACGAATCGAGCCCGAATTGTTTACTCATTTTACAGCCTTACCAAACATAAACTGAGAGTTTTAATATGAATATTGTCTTCTAGACAGTATTAAAACTCAAATGGAGTCCTCAATACATTTATTATCACACTATTTTATAGAATAGTGAGGACTACTAATGTAACCATCTGGACCATCACTCCGTTCCCCGACTAGTCCCGGCTACGTTCTCATTTCCTAAAGAGAACAATGAAAGCAGAAGGGTGAGCTCAACTAGCCCAGTAAGAAATATTATGACTAAGATAATGCAGAATAAATTATCGTTAGCCTTCAACAGTGTTAAACTATAAAATATAACAAATATCAAGTTTAACTGCAGCGGAACAAGCAATCCATTAAAAGAGTCAAGTAGAGAATAAAATCTACTATTTTTTATGATTTAAAAATGTTTTTCATCATTTTTATCGCTGAGACTCAGCTTAATAAATAATCCACATCATCCCTGCACTACGGCCAAGGATATTCATTAGTATCACGACCACCAATTATCCATGCACTACGAGTCAAGGATATTCGTGTATTCATTAATGGTCATGATCATGCCAACAACTGTCCATCAATGCACTATGGACCAATGAGGACTTTTACCACATCATTTGTAACATTATGTTCATGATTATACCGAATAATCCTTGGTCATAATCATACCAAGTCCATCTATGCACTACAGGCCACAGATGACTTTCAACATAATATAAACATGAGGATGATGACAATGATATAAGAATTCAATAAAACAAGTTCAAGAATTAATTTATCCAGGAACCAATAACGTCCAAATTGTCAACATGATACTGCTTTGTGGGGTAAAACTCAAGAATGCTCGGAAGAATATTTTTCATGAAAAGATATCTTTGGATGAAGTGCAAATATCAAGGATATTCCACTAATTTCATGGAGTATAAAAAGCCAAAACTTTAACCAACCGAGTATAATAAAGAATGGAATAACAAAAGAAATCACCGGGCATGCGATGTAATCGCATAGACAAAGGTTATTCCAATGTAATAATAAATAACGGAACCGGTCATGTGTAAACGTCATGATAGGATATTCCAACAAAATAATAAATAACGGAACCGTGTCGGTAAAATTTGCAATCCGCGGATGTTCCAATGTAATAATAAATAACGGAACCGTGTCATGCGTAAACGCACAGAAAGGATGTTCCAACAGAATAATAAAGAATGGAATAACAAAAGAATTTCACCATGTATCCGATACTTTGCATAGACAGGTTATTCCAACATAATAATAAAGAATGGAACAATAGAAGAATTTCACCAAGTATAGGAAAGTCCGCGTATACAGGTTATTCTAACAGAATAATAAAGAATGGAATAACAGAAGTTCTCTTCATGAATACGAAAGAAATAATACCCCTTACCGTAAAAGAAGAGTATTCTGACTGGTAGAGCGAGGATAATCTTGAAAAAAACTTGCACTACACTCAAAACTCTAAAGAAATACGCTCAAGATTATAGAAGAGAATTCTCTGAAATTTCTGGTGTGATTTCAATTCTAACTAAGCATCCTATTTATAGGAGAATAGAAAGGATAATATTTGAAATTTTTTTCTCACGGACGCACAGAAGAAATCTCACGGGCGCTCAACCGACTGATTTCGTTGAAAATTTAATTTTTACTATGCAATAAAATATTCTAATAAAACAAAAACTTTAATTAAAATATAATATATTCTAATTATAATCTAATAAAACAAAACTTATAATATATATATATATATATATATATATATATATATATACACACACACACACACATTTAGTTTATATATATATATATATATATATATATATATAATATACATTACCTCTTTATAAGGTAATTCCACCCCCCCCCCCATTTCCCACCCACCTGCAAATTCCATCCACAACATATTTCTTCCACACGTGGTCCCCATACGTGGCCCCCACATGTGGTCCCCACTTTTATTATATTAAATAATTTTCTACCGATTATTTTGAAAAACGGGTAAATGGGGGTCCATAAAATAAGCTAATTTACATCAAATACTTCATAAAAACTCCCTCAATATTTTTAACAACATTTATTATCATTATTATAATTCACAATATTAATCGACCGCGTCGCTCCTCAGAAAGAGAACTTTCAATAAGGATTTCTCGATATTGGCGTGCAATTAGGTGACCAAACTTCTCATTGATAGAACTTCTAGACAACGTTAATATTGCAAATAATAATATTAATAACTTTGTCGTTTCAATTATTGATTTAATAATATATAAAATATCGACAATAATTGAATCAAATAACGTTGAGATACTATGCAAAGCAATTATTGTAGCAATAATTGAACAAAATCGGAGTGACTTCTCACGTAAGCATCAATAATCAATACCGTGTGCTACTATGCAACCATGCATTATCGTTTTTTTAACACCTTGTTTCAATAGTTAACAGTAAAACTTCCGCCGTTATTTTCATAAAATATTTTTGTCGTTTTCTCGATCCGATAATAATTTCGTTAATAAGGTCCACTAATGATTGTGTCGCCGCATCTAATATTCCCCGTTAAAACGAATATTCCTGCACCAATCAAATATTATATAACAACTCATGTGATTTGCAAAATTTATAAATATTACCCACAACTATAACATTATATCAAATTCATTCCATAATATTTAAAACTGATATTTATAGAAAAATCATCTTTATTAAAAAAGTTGGGGTCTTACAAGTCTCTCGTATGAAGAATGGAAGTATGGAACTCACTCACCATTCCTGTGAGAGAGATTAAATTTTTTATGTAGAAATATCAGTTCTCAATAATTATCACCAGATCTTTAAACGATCAAAAACAACATGATTAATATTAAACAATTATTATTTGTTATTTTTTTATTAATAAACTTCTATTTTAACGTATTCTTAAATAAAATTAAACATGAAGGTTAAGGTCATAAGAAGTAAGAAAAGTTTATAATATATTGCGATTATTTAAGTTGATTATTTTGATCGTTAGTTATGTGGATAAGTATTAGTGATAATTTTTGTAAGAACTCTTATAGGTGGACACGAATGTGTTTGAACTTCACCTATTTATATTTTTAGCCATCATTAAGGGTCAAAATACAATTAAATGAAATTTAAATACACTCATATCTAATTTTCATGTTCATATAGAGGTTTTGTTTTTGTAAATAAACGTGTAATGAGTGAGATCTTTTTATATTTTACATTAATTTTATGTATTGATAAAATTTGTAATTATAATTTTATATATATTTATCGTAATACATATCAAACTCATAATTTAAATACAATTTTCCATAAAGCATGGAGAATAATAAGGACAATTCAACCATGTAACATTTAGAGGAATATTATTTTTACATGTTTTTTTTTTTAATATTTTCACATAATACTCATCTGAAAAATAATCATGTGAAAATTTTAAAAATATATATTTGTTCCTCACATTTATTCTAATCCAAACAGAGCCTATAGCCTATCGGTATTTGTGCAAACTATACATTTTACAAATCGTACATTCTAAAATTGCACGGGAACTCCTATTTTTTATCTTCCAAATTTGCCCCTCATTCACCAAATTCCCGCGTTTCCCCTCCGGTGCCGCATCAAACCAGGCACAAAATCGAAAAACCCTTGCACAAACGAAACCAAAACCTCTTAAATTATTAGAATCACAATTCGGACGAAATGTCAAATAACGACTCATCTGGTTCAGAACCTCAAGAAAATGGCTCAGATTCGAGTTCAGAAGAGGTTGAAACCGCAAGAAATGGACAGACCAAAAAAACATCTGATTACGAACAGCAAAGATTGAAGAGGATGGAAGAGAACAAGGCGAGAATGGAGGCTATGGGTTTGCATAAAATGGCAGATTCATTGATGGATTCTGTTCAGATGAAGAAAAAGGAGTCAAAGGGTAAAAAGAAGGTGATTGAGGAAGATGAAGAGTATAAACCTGAAGAAGAGGAAACTATCAGTTCTTCGAGTTCGAGTGAAGGAGATGATGATAATGATTCTGCGAGTGGGAATTTTTCTGGGTCTAGAATAAAGAAGGTATTGAGCTTTATTTTTATATATAAGATATTTCTGTGGTTTCTATATTTATCTGTCATTGCTCATGTCCTTGATGGCTTTAGTTAATCAACTGTTTTAATTGAATATTATTACATTGGGAATTTGGGTGCCTTAATTTTTTAAGCCAAGTTCTTTAAAAAGCCTAATATTGTATTTTGTTTTGTTTGGTTTTCTGGGGAAGGGATAGAGAAGGGCACTAAAATGTACATAACATGTATTATTTGTATTCTCTTACCCTGTCAAAGGAGAAATAAGCCTCCTTTAGAAATCACATGTTTTAATAAAAATTAAATTCAGTATGATCAATGGTCAAGTTCAGAGCTTTTTTAAATATTATGAGATGTGGTACCTGAATTTTCAAATGGAGGCACCATCCCAGGGTATATTTGGAGTTTATGTAAAGTAAGCTAATCAAAATAACATAGCCTGCAAACCAGAAGGACTGGAGCTGTTGGATGTTGCTTCAGCTCCTTCAAGTTGGTCACGGGGAAACAGCGCCTCTGACACCCCACACCCTTGCAAGAGGAAGAGGCTTGCCCATCAGCCTACTTTGCCAAGAGGTGACAGGAGAGCAACGACCTAGCCCAACCTACTTAAACAACCTAAAGGCTTGGGCCGCTTGTCCTGGTCTGAAAAAAGAAAGTAGACCTTGTAGAAAAACGGGGAGGAGAGGTAGCCTTTCCAGACACCGGAGCAAGGATTTATCCAGTTCTTCAATAAGCGGAAGGGGAAAGAGGGATGAAAAGAATTTTTACAAATTATAGCCCAAAAAGTCATTACGGATAAAGCAGGCTATGACCGTGGAAGAAAGCCTTTCGAGCCCTATTCCATTCAAACAAACCCGAAACCTCTGTACATCACATCAAGGGAACTCCTTACTCAAAAGACGTCAAACTGAACTCTCCCAAAAAGTCAATAAAAGAAACAAAACAACACGAATAAACACCAAGTCTGCGAAAAATAAACAAGCTCAAGAAAGGAAATTAATATGAGTGGCCCTTTTGTTCCTTTGCATGTCCTTGAAGCCTAATCTTAGTCGTGTCGTCATTCTGAATGTTCGGCTGTAGTTGCAATTCTAACTACTTTCTTCTGAGAGCAACCTAAATATGTAATGCAATGTAAATGCCTATGCTTAAATATGCTGAGACTTTTTTGATATTCTTTTATTCCAGTCAAAGAAAAAGAATTCAACACCTACAAAGAAAGTCCCTGTTAAAAACATTTCAAGCAACTCAGACTTTGTTGATGATGATGCCCTAATGCAGGTTATTAGCTTATCTACTACTTTATTTCTGGAATTTCATTAAGTAGATAAGCTGTCAGTAACTCTTACATAACCAGCCATTGTACTCTTGGTTTCCATATGATCATATTTATGCAGGCAATAGCTCTTTCGCTACAAGATTCTGCGGGGTTTTTGAATGTAGTGAACCATGGTCCTTCTAAAAGTTCTCGCACACATGTGAAAGATTGTAATGTAGATGAAAGAAAGGAAATTTCACATATTAAGGAAGATACAGGCAAGAGGAAGAGAAAAAAATCGGTTCGTCTTGGCCTGGATTGGTGGCTCTAGGAAAAGATAATGTTTTTCGCTTCTCATTTTACTTCTTTTCGTTTATCGTCTCACGCTATACTTTGTTGGCATCTCAATTTCACTTGTGGTCTGCAGTCCAGTAATCGAGTGCAAATGACCGAGGATGAGTTGATTTTACACTTCTTTCAGTTTGATGGTACTACCAACTCTTTTTTTCCTCTTAATTTTTGTGAGTTACAAAATTTAAGTTTGTTTTTGTGATAGCTGAATGAAGCTGAACCCCATGCTCTGCCAAGATGAAGATTTTGAACCAGATATTACATAATGCCAAAAACATTTCTGTACTTGTTTGCATGTTTTTCTTGTGTTGGTTTCTAATTTTCTGAGTTAGACTGGTTAAACTCTGAGCTACCTAGACATAGTCAAAATTATCCATGTTTTGTCAATCAGGTTTTGGTTTAAATTATAAAATAAATTTTTTAGTGTTCAGTAATTTCTGGCTAGACTGGTGAGGAGCATTGTTACGATCGCGGTTCGATGCAGTATGTGGAATGAAATGTTGTAGTTATTGGGGCCTGAAGAATTGTATTTAATCTTGGTTTGTTAAGGACATTGAATATTGATTTTCCGATGCCAGTGTAATGGCGAGGCTGCTATTATTTAGCATAGGATTTCATTAGCTTCTTCTTCAAAGCTTCATGATTCATCCGTTCATGTAGCCTTTCTGTGAAGTTAAATATTGTTGAAACTACAGATGGTAATACGAATTAAACTAAAAGCACCTTACTAAGTTATTATTAAATTCATTAGTTATAAACTTAAGATGTATAATTTTATAATACCTTATTATATCAGAAACTTGTGAATACATGGAAGCTCTTCACTTGACTAGGTAATTATAGATGCATCTGCACTCGATAACCTTTTATTTAAAATTGACATTTTTTTCCCCGTTAAGAAAAAGAACCAAGTGTTTTTTGTTTTCTTCTCTTTCCCTCTCCCTCCACTTTTAATGTTCATTTTAAATGATTCTACATATTAATGAGATGGACCAATGCTTTACAGAAGTGGGACAAGGTAGCATAACCCTGAGAGATCTACGGAGAGTAGCAGCTGCCCATGATTTTACGTGGTCAGACCAGGAGATGGCAGATATGGTTCACATCTTTGATGGTGATGGAGATGGGAAGGTCTTTATTTGCTCTTTTTCCATTTTTACCAAGTAGTAATGCTTATTAACTGCATTAAAGTATTATTTGCACTTACTCTGTGTATTACGTTCTCTTTGCATTGACTGTTGGCTGATACTCTAGAGTCTAGATCTGAGTCTAAATTGCATAGCAAGGAAAGATGATGATGAATGACACAGTTGAGGTGCAAATGAGGACTTCGTTAATTGAACATGTCATGTTATTAAGCTATATCCCCACCAAACCCTACGCTATGTGGTATCAAGAAACTGTTTGGTTAAATTTTGACATCCAAAATAAAGGAGTGTAGAATCATTTTTGTCAGTATCATGAGGTCTATAAACTTGTAGATAAATTTAGCACAATTCTCATGGTGGATATTGGAAAGAGAATTCATGCTATTTATCAGCTTCTTCTTTACTCTTTTCTTCCTTGCTATCTGCATGGTTATATACTAATTGCAGTTTCTGGGGTAACCTGAACCCTGAGAAACTCTGGTTGACCCATTATTCTTAAGTCTATTTAGATTTTTATGCAAAGAGGAATTTTTTTATCGGATGGGTTTTGAGCACTCAAACAAAACCAAAAAGCATCTACACGTAGTTTGGTTTAAAATCAATATGTGATCAATGCACTCTCATGCCATTCAATTCCATTGACTTGATTTCACTGCTGTTTCATGAATAATTTTAACTATGAATTTTGGAACCTGATCATTTTTTGGCTGTGCACCCCGGAACCTATTTGCCAACATGATACATGGCCCGGCTCAAAGTAAGATTTGCAGAGAGCCAAAGGGACAAAAACTTGAGGTCTGTGATGGTACCGAGGGCTAGGTACCTGGGTGGGGGTGTTATCCTCATGATATGGACCTATCCCAGTTTAGATCATTTGGACTTTCCTTTTATATAGCGCGCGCGCACACACACACATATAGATATATATATGGTTTTGCTTTAGATCGAGTGTAAGTTCCAAAAAAGAGAGATAAGGTGTAATTTGGTACCTAGGGTTTGATAGTGTTCTTCACATCTTTTGTAATTTTAGTATAAAAGATTCTCTTGTTATCTGCCCATGGATGTTGGCCAAAAGCCAAATCATGTATATCTTGTGTTATTCTCTTTTTTCATTTTCTACTTTGGTAGTAGTTATCATAATTCTTGCAAGTGTTTATATTTTCTGAAATTATTATTTCTTAATTAGATGTTTCTCTTTTCTAATTTTAGTGGTTCAAATTTGAACTTTTTGTCTATCCGGTTGTTTGCAGCTAAGCCTTGAAGATTTTCGGGGGATTGTTGGTCGATGCAACATGATACAGCCTAATGGGTCAAAAGTTTGATTAGCCACTCAGGTAACATTTGTCCTTTAAGTTGACTCTTCTCTGGCAGTTCTTAATGCAAACTCTTGTCAATCCCGACTGCTGAGTTCAGTTTAATTTATTTATTTAAAATGTTTTTTTTTGGGGATTCAGAAATCATGATCTGACTTAAATTCTTGTTTACATTTAACTATTAAAGATAAGATCTTGAAACTATTTAGCTATCATCTGCCCCTTAATTGATTTATTTGGCTGCCTAATTAATTGAATTGAATTACGAAGTTGCTTTATTTGGAGCCTTGATGGATTCTATATGTAGAGCAATATACCTCATTATGAAGTTTATCGTGCAACTGTTCTCTCTATACTAGTAGAATCATTATTTTTCGACTAAATTGCAAATCTAACCCTCCTATTTGTCATGTTTTTGCTAAACTGTTCCTTAAATTTTTTTTTTTAGCATAACTGTTCCTCATAGGTGTGTTAGTCCTGCAAAGATGTTCCTTCAATGTTTCATAAACTTTTTTTTCGCATAACTGTTCCTCATAGATGCTTTAATCATGCAAATGTGTACCTCTAATTTTTTTAACCTATTAAAAATTGATTTTCTCTCTCATTTTTTTATTTTTTATTTTTAAAATTTATGTAAAAAGTACTCTTCTTTTTTCTTTTTTTTTAAAATTTTTATATTGACATTTTGAATTCAATATAAAATATCTTTAAATTCAAAATTAGTATAAATTAATTAATTTTAAACAATATAATTACAAAATTATAAACTTTACTATTTTCTATTTTATCTAAATGGCACTAATAAAAATATAGTAAGGTTTATATAAACTTTAGTATTTTTTTTATTAATTATATTTTTATACCGTTATTAGTACCATTTAGATAAAATAAAAAATAGTAAGGTCTATAATTTTGGAAATTATATTGTCCAAAATTAATTAATTTATACTAATTTTAAATTTAGAGATATTTCATATTGAATTCAAAATGATAATATAAAAATAAATAATTAAAAAGAAGAATAAGAATATACTTTTTACACAAATTTTAAAAATAAAAAATGAGGAGAGAGGAGAGAGAAAATCAATTTTTAATAGGTGAAAGAACACATTTGCATGTTGTGCTAAAAAAAAGTTTAGCGAACATTGGAGGAACACCTTTGTATGACTAACGCATGTACGATGAACAGTTGTGTTAAAAAAAAAAGTTTAGGGAATAATTTAGCAAAAACATGACAAATAGGAGAGTCATATTTACAATTTAATCTTATTTTTCATCTTGTTGTAAAGAGAAACCATCATTTTTTTTAATATATAGAAAAAATATTTTATATAATGAAAATAGATTAAAATAGATCAAACAACTTAAATGTGCTACTGCCCTACCCTTGACAATGATGACATAATTTATTCGCACCTCTAAATCACTCTTTTTAAGGTAAATTATGACTTATGAGACAGTTAAGGCAGACCAACAGAACAAATATTGTGTTTGGATCATAGTTTTTACTGGTATACCACGACGTCGTCACGGCGGTAGCCGATCGCTGGACGCTTAGGCGACAAGGCGATCGCCACGTAAGCGTCTGTAGTAAGGCGACAAGTCGCTTTATAATGTGCAATTTATATATTATTTATTTTAGTTAACAAGTATATTGGCAATAAAATTTTATATACATTAAAACTCAAAACATAACACAATGGAATAACATTAAAGGCATAATTATGTAAATACTTAGTAATAACAATCCAAAAACAACACACTTGATATTAAAAATTAGTAAAAGAAATTAAGAATTCAACAAACACCACATAGAAAATAAAGTTGCAATCAACCATCACAAATATGTAGTCTAATAACTAATAAAACACCACCATAGCAAGCCAAAATAATATTTAGACTCTCTACACTAGTCTAGAAACATCATTCAATCAAAATCATCATAGAAAATGTCATCTCCATCTCTTCCACGAGAACCACTCTCATTCAAAGGCGTAGGTGGTGGTCTTTCTCCAAAATCATCCTCCACATCTTCATCATCATTTGGAATTCTCTCTTTCATCAACTTCATTATCTGAGTCTAATCCATCAACCTTGATTCCCTCAAGTTGAACCACTACCACGTCGAGAGTATGTCATTAGATTATTACTAGTATTAGCACGAGCACTCCTTGAAAGATTGCGATCCTTAAAAGCGTGTTGGATGCACCCCATTTGCTCGATCCACATCATTCCATGTAAGATCCCCCGGGATGAACAACATCTAAGATCATTATCGATCCATTCATTACCCCATTCAAAGTCATCAATGACTAATGGATCAAAATTATTTCTAAGTTCACGCCTCTTTTGGAACCTTGAGTTGATCTTTCGATTATATTGGACATACACGAAGTCACTCAATCGTTTGTGTTCTAATCTATTCCGCTTCTTCGTATGAATCTAAAATAAATAGAACAAAAAATAATAATATTAATGATAAAATTTTAATAATAGTGAATGATTTATTACTTTTGAAATTTGAACTAACAATAAAAAGTACTTACAAACTCAAATGTACTCCAATCAAGGCCAAGAACCTAAGAAGAAACAACAACGAGGCCTAGAATTCTTTTTGCAAACGAGGATTGCTTTCGATAGCCAAGCCTCCCAAAAAGCATTCCACCAAACAACTAGCAAATATTTAAAAGAAATATAAATATTTTTAAAGGGAGAAAAGGAAGAATGTATATAAATTATAATCATAATTTAGCTTTTATATATTTATATATATTTGAATATATGTACGAGGATTCTTTATTTTCCGTTGCTTAATCACCATTTCTCTTGCAAAAGTATCTCGAGAAGCATCATAGTCATTTGCTAGATTGCTTTCATCTTGTTCTAGCAAATCTAACTCTGGCACCATCTTTGCAAGAACGCTATCAAGTCATCTCAGTAAAGTATTAGCAAACAACCGACGCTCCTCTTTGATATCAAAGTACTTGCTTCGGATTGAGAAACAACGCAACCCATATAATTTTTTTTCCATTTGATTTTTCCATCGCCACCAACAATTTCAATCACTTTCTTATACGCCTTTTGTTTGTTATTAAATGCATCTTTGATCTTTTTCTTCGCGTATTCCATCGCAGCAATAACTTCAAGCATAGCAGGCTTCTCATCACTATCAACAATCCTCAAGACTATAAGAAGTGGTCATGACGCCTAATGCAATCCTCAACAAGATGCCAAAATGTTGTTGAAATAACAAGATCCATACTTTCTTTCCCGCTTGAAGAGTCGATAACTTTGATTTTGACCAATCCTCACTAATGAACAAATGCCTCAATGCATCTTTTCTTCTTGTACAAACTCGCAAGGTGAGGAAAAGTCAGAGTAAATCTAGTAATCAAGGGTCTCACAAGATCCCTCCCATTCGCTTTCTCCCTCATCACACTAAGAAGACGACCACGTATATAAACGAATGTTGTAATTCTCCTCAGCATTTGTGATTGTGGGCTGAAATTGCTTTAACTTGCTTATGTCCTCTAACATAAGGTCAATGCAATGAATGCGCACAAGGTGTCCAAAACAAAGTAGGTCTCTCTCCATTAGTATATGCCCAGCTGCCTTGTAATTAGATGCATTGTCTGTGACCACCTGAACAACATATTCGGGGCCAATTTCCTCGATCTTGCTATCAAGTAGATTTGCCAACATTATGGCATCTTGAGACTGACTGGTGGCATCAACAGAACCAATGAAATAAGTCTCCTCCGGACTATTAACAAGGAAATTCAACAAGTGTCTTCCCCTCTTATCTCATCCAACCATCCGATACGAGTGAGCAACATGATTCCTTCCAAGCAACTTCATGTTTCTTCTTTAAGTCATCGGTTTTCTTCTTTGCCTTCTCAAGTAAATGAACCCTCAACTCGCGATACGTTGGAGGCTTGAAACCCGGCCCATATTGCCCAATGGACTCAACTATTACTTCAAATCTCTTTGAATTTGCAGCATTGAATGGTATGCCACATTCGTAAAAAAAGGTCGGCAACGTGCATTTGGACTCTCTCCTTTTCCTCTGGTGTCCTCAAACGACTTTCAATACTCGTTTGGCTCAAACGCTTGCTATGCCTCTCCTCTACAACTTCTTCGGGAGTTTCTTAATAGTGCTTCAACCGTCTTAGCTTTTGGTTGTAGATTTTGGAATTGAAATACAACATTCTTCCTTTTAGAAGCCGTCCCAGAACTTGGGATAGTGTTAGAAGAAGTATTGAAGCCATGGTCGACGAGCAGTATATTGTTCTTCTTGCACTTCTACTACATCATCATCATCATCTAGCTCAAGTGACTTGTTCCTTTTCTACTATTCAAAGCCAGCCAGATCTCCCTCATAATTTATGTTGTTGTTTTGGGACACTTAGCTACATCTCCATAATTTTCGGCTAGATGTTGTTTGAGCCTTTTGATGCCTGAATGACATTTCTTCCCACAAAGTATACATTGCACGACATCCTTATTATTTAAATCCGGCCAATATCCATATTTCCAACCCGGATCATTCGATTTAGCTTCTCTTTTAGGGTCCTTCGTTATATCATAATTGTCGGCCCCCGAACTTTCCGCCATTTTAATATCTACACAATACAATCAAATAAAAAAAATTTAAGACAAACATATAATATAATATTTATATAGAATTCACAATCTCATAATGCACCCACAAATATCTCTGATGCTGACATTATTAATACTATATAATATATATATATATATATATAGTGATATCAAATAACTAATAATAGTTCAAAATAATAGTAGTAATAACTAATAATAGTTCAAAATAATAGTAGTTAAGGTCAAAATTATTACTAATAAATACATGCATTTATTGCATTATAATTAATATTTAATAGTAGTACTAATTTACATATAATTAATAGTAGTACTAACGATATCATGCATTATAATTATTATGTACTTGTAAAAACTAAAAAAAAAGGATATGATATAATTAATAGAAATGAATGATATGGAAAAAAAATAAAGCCAAACAGAAAACATAAAAGTTAAGAACCAGTCTGCCAGTGGGTACTCAATAGAAATGAATGATTAGAAAGAAAAAAAAAACCCAAACAAGTATAATAATTATTCATAAATAAAAGGGAGAAGGCATAAAAGCTTATTAAAGCATAAAAGCTTCCGATTGCCAACGAAAAAGGGAACATGCATAAAAGCTTCCGACTTCCGAACAGAATAGCCTAGCATAAAAGCATAAAGAAAAAGAAAACGACCGCCGACCAACTACCGACTGCCGATTGGTATTACCTGCCGACTACCGAAAACGAAAAAGGGAAGAAGAACGAAGATCGGAAAAGGCTTACCTGTCAACTGCCGACCAACTACCGACTGCCGTCTGCTGTTGTCTTGTTGATTCGCTCGCTCGCTCGCGGTATTCGGTAAGCAGTCTTTGTCTTAGCTGATAGCTCTTGCCTCTCGGTAATCGATCGATCGATCGAATTTTCTAGGACTTGTTTTATCATTTATGTTTTGCGACGTCGTTTTTTATTTTAAGACCCAGTTCAGATTTTGCCATTTGGGTCGACCCATAGAGGCTAAGGCGTCGTCGTTCTGACTAAGTCGACAAAGTCGTCGCCTTTCGGTCCAAGTCGACGCCTTTTTCTCTAGCGCTTCGCTTTTAAACATCGTCGTCAAGTCGTCGCGCTCGCCTTACTTGTTCACCACCGACTTGTCGACTAGGCGTCGCCTATGCGACGACTTAACAACATAGGTTTGGATTGAAGGAATGGAATGGAGATTAGATGATTCATTCCATTCTAGTTGGAATGATTTATTCCATGCTCTCCCTCCAAGACCCTCACGGCTCAATGATAAAAAAAACTACTCGTAAGGCTTTGGGCATGAAATCTTGGGCAAGAATGTTAAATTTCAGTTAAAAATAGCAACAAAAAAATACTAGTTCAATCCATTCCAATCGCAACAAAAAAAATACTGGTTCAATCCATTTCAATCGCAACCAAACACAATTTTTTTTATTCTATAAGAATGAGTCGTTCTATTTTCACCTTTATTACTTCAATCCAAACGTAGCATAGGAGTTTGAGACAGTTCCTACCAAGTTAAATTCCCCCCTCCTCTTGTACTTTTAACTACTAATAATGTATTTATTTTGAATATTCTCAGGGTGAAGAAAATGGTCAAAGATGCTCGAGATTCATCGATGTCTCCAACCTACCAGCTGCTATGCTGCCAGCTTTCAATTCATTTGTCTTAATTGAGAAGTGAAGGGCCAGTAAATCTGATTACAAGCAGCACTGGATATCCATCAAATTTATATTTCATTTTTTTTTTAATTTTTATTTTTGGATCTTACTCAAATTTATGTATTTTTAGGGCTTTTGATTTAAGAACTCTTATGTCATGTTCAGGAGTCTTCCGTTTGGAGTACCTATTTTTTTTATTTCCTTTGAAATATTAATTTTTGGATATTATATTTTTTTATATTTTTACTTCACAGGAATGACTTCAGGACCTTTGATGTCTTCCCCCCCCCCACCCCACCCCCCCCCCACCCCCACCACCTTTTTTTTTTCTTCCAATATATATATATATATATATATATATATATATATATATATATGGTGAAAATGGGTATGCATAACTGTGCTCTTTTTTTTTTACAGTGATCCAAAACGACGTCGTTTTGGAGTAAAAAAAAAACACGGCTTAAGACTTCTCTCCCTTCTCCTCAATCGCGTAAGGGCTTCTCTCCCTTCTCCTCAATGGGCTTCTCTCCCTTCTCCTCAATCGCGCATACCTGCTCCACAGTCGCATAAGGCTTCTCCCAAATGGGCTTCTTTCCCTACCACTGCCGTCACTGCCGCTGCAATTACCATCGCGACTTCAGACCAATGCCGCTGCAATTACCGCTGCTCATTAGTTCGATCTCAACTTCTATTTCAGACCTCGTTGATTCACACCTCGATTCAGTAAGGGTTTGAACGTATGATGATTTCTAGGGTTTACATGACCCCTTTAAAACGATTTGGTGAGTTTTTAATGGGTTTTTTCACCACGATTGTTCCTCTGCTCTTCTGCAACAATCGTGGGTTTGTATGAATTTTTAAATCTTATAATGTAGCAGAAGTGTAGAAATCGTTTCATGTTTCTGAGATAGAGTCATTTATAATGAAATGTGGAATCTGCGAATGGAAAATAGGAATTTTTTTATATTTTGCTGGTAATATATAATGTGGTTGCTTTAAGACTTCCTGGAAAATTAAGATAATTTGAATGTGGTTCTTAATGCATTGGTGTTGTTTGTTTTACATATGATTGGTGTTAGTTGAAGAATGATTGTTCAGGTACCATCATCAGTGTAAATTCCCCATGTGTCATCAACCATCATTTTAAGAACAATCAGCTTGCATCTTGCCAGTCTTTTTATGTTCAGTGACTTGCAACGCGCTGTAGTTGGACAAAAGAGATACGCATAACTCTGAAACTAAATTTAAAGTTAATTACTTGAGACTATTGATTAAGCTTGATAATCGACTTCTTTGTTACTCCATATATCTGCCGCTATAATAATATTTACCATTTGAGTGTTTGGGTGTAATCCACCCCCACCCCCTTCCAAATTATCATGTTTTGATCCTTTTTTCCTGGGGTGGGGAATGAGAATATAATCTGTTAATGATAGATGATGTATTCCAAATTATCACGCACTCTGTCCTATTGCAGTTATCAAAAACTTAGTTGCAAAATTATGTGTTATAAATTTACGTGCATGCTCAAAAAATTTTCTTCATGTAATTAATTGCTAGACTGCCATAAAGATTGGTTTTCTCTGAATAGGTGGCTGCTTGGAAAGATGATGATGGAGACTGGTATGAGACTGGCTTACACATTTTCTGTAAGTTTCAAGAACTAGGAAGTTTTTACCTTTAGTAACTTCAAGTATTAGAAATGTTCAGTTCTCACGTCTTTCAGTACTGGGACTGAAGAGTCAAGTACTTTTGAGTTGCTCTTTGCCCAAAGTCATCCTTCTGACATAATTATAATGGTGTCTAATATATAGTTCTTGACTTTTTCAGTGCCATACGCGGGTGGTGATTCTGGACGAAATCAATGAAGACCGCCATGATGATGATTGATCGAGGGGTGAGGAGACATTTCCATAACGACATCACAGTGCCCCTACCAAGTCCTAGTCCACTGTAATCTTTTGTTTCATGTTAGTCATTTTTTGTATAAAGGACTATAGATCCTCCTTGTAGGTTGCTACTTTATTTTGAAGGATGATTATTCTGTACTTTCTTGTGCTTGGTTATTGGTGATTTTGTTAGCGTGAATGCAGTCCCAGAATTGTGGGGATTCTGTTGGAATTGCTTATTTATCAAACTTGTGCCCATCATATTGATTTATTCTTAATATAAGTACAATCCTAGATACTAAGCAGTCTCCACCTCTCCTGAGAGAATTCATGTGAATATATAATGTAAACATATCTTAGTTTCTAATTTTTATGATCATGTGGAAAAAGATTGACATACAAATATTTGATAGTTAAAATACACCTCGAAAATTTACCAACTCTTCATGAAAAGATTGTTCTTCTCAAACATACAAGCAAATGAATTAAAATACTAGTAGCTATTTAAACCCATTATTACGTGGTTTGTCTTCAAGACATAAAGCTGAAGAAAAAAGCTTGAGCGGGCATGTTTGCAACTGCAATTGCAAAAGAGAATAAGAAAATATTCATTTCATTGAAATATGTAATTCATCTGCCCCCATTCAACAAAGTATTGAAAAAGAAAACTTGCCTTTACCTAAGCTAATTAATTAGCCATCTAATCTCACTTGTGCTACACAAATTAAAATTTACAAAGACCAGAAGTTTCGACTAGGAAGGATATGGGTAAAACACATAGGCATTTCTGGTTTATGGTCTGCAGAATGCTCTGAGTTCACAAAGTGGCCACCGAATTTACTTTGTCCTGATCTTGAGACTTTTGAGTTTTTGACGACCAGTGCTTCGGAAATCCAGAGGCTTGGTGCTGAATAGGTTTCTCAGTATAAGCTCTTGCAGGGCGAGGGCAGGACCTACACAAGATATCTCACATTTTAAACAGGAATGAGCCACCAAAACATTTTCAGGAATGAGCCACCAAAACATGTTCAGATAACTCGTTTCTGCAAATTGATCCAAACAAAATTCTACTCCTATACATCTTATCTTACCTCATATAGAATAATATATAATGTAAACATTCAACGTATCTAAATGCACCACCACAACATAAAGAATGTAAAGAACTGGTTCCAAATAAACCCTAAATTTCTTAAATTTACAAAATTAATACATTCGAAGAGAGAAAAAGTTACGAACCGGAGAAAGTCGTGTTCTTTTGTTTTGTACACAGTACACTAAAACGGTGTCGTTTTGTAATTAAGAAGGTATATGCATAAGAAGGTTAGAAAGTTCCACCATGACAGTATTGTTGCAGTAGCTATGCTTATATAGTAAGTCCAAAGAAAATAATATAAGCTTATATAGTAGCTATGCCCAGCTATGACAGATAAGTTCTACCATGACTGTACTGTTGCAGTAAATTATAATTTGTATGTCTCAATTTACTTGTCACACTTTTTTGAGGAAAACTTCGTTAAAAGCATTTTCTAGATATATAGCTTTTAATCTCTGTGTAACATTATTAGTCTTTCCAATGAATAGAATTTCACACTGATTATCTGAAAGTGGAAGTAAATTAAATGCTCCACTCGAAGCTAAGCTCAATACAAGAGTCAAGAAGCACCTACTTCTGCTCCCAACAAGTAAGCCTGCACTGCAGAGTGCCCAAAGGGGTCAACAGTAACCTCCAACTTCTAATTCTTTTTATATGGCATACTTCAAGTCTTCTAATGATGAAGTGAAAAAACAAACTTCATTCTAGTTGAAATTCGTAGTAATTGATATCGAAATTCACTATCAAAGATTAATTGAAAATGCCCTTAATGGTGTATATATTTAAGTAAAACTGTCAAAATTCAGGCCTCCATAGCTCATTCGGTGCTAAACAGAATTTGAACACAAACAATGAAAAGTAATCGAACAAAATAGGAAAAAAACAGAGTAGCCAAAATAACAGTAGAGAAACTTTCTTAATTTACCAGAACAGCATGTTAAAGCAGTTAGTCACACAACGAACACTTTTAAGAGCCACAGCCAGGCAAAATTACAAAACCAATCAAACGCATCTAAGCATGTTTTCTAAGTCAATACAGACGGCTAATACAATACAAATGCTTTCCCCAAGCAGTCACAAGTTTGTCTTCTGACTTTCTAATTTTTCAATATAGCTGGAGGACCGTGAGATGATGAAAAATACATGGGAAACCCACTAGTCATGTCATCTTCATTAGATACCCCAAAAGTATGCCAAGCAACCCAACAAGGACAACATATATGAATGGGATACCACCACGGCTTTTGTTGCCTTCACGCCTTAAGAGTTCCTAAAAAATAAAAGACCATAGAATGTGAAACAAAGTTGCTTACAAGATATACGAATACAATGAATCAGAAAATAAAAATAAAAATAAAAAATCCCCATAATCATTTTCAGCTAGTTAATTCTATATCCCCTGGGCATCATAACACTGCCATCATACACAATATTAACGATTCCCAAAACACAGTATACACACGCACAATAAAATGTATTACAAAACATGAAAGAAAAGTCGCTGCAGAGTTTGCAAGTTTTCTCATTATTCTCTGCACTAGCCATGACAGAGAAATAGATTTTAACGGGTCAGAATCATGTTTGCGAGAATTTCACATGTCGGCGCCTCCAAACTCTCTTTCGTCATTTCAAAAAACTTGACCACTTCCAAGTTCCAAAATCAATCATTAACTTGATACCTCACTGATATTGTATCTATAGGTGATGCTTGTAATAATAATTTATTCATAGGTGACAACAATTTAACTACTAATATACATAAAAGCTGACCACTGCACCAGAGATACAAGACTCGAGATACCATGATATACAAAAGAATCTAGTCCTGGGAATTCCTACGTGTTTAGAAAGGAACCATACGAGCACGAGCACGTTCATGGATCATGAGATGCTCATGAATAGTCAAAACTATTGATTGAGGAAAAAAAATGCCAATAAGTTCACAGATAACTCCTTACCAATTCTTGGAGAAGCTTGTTATTTTGTTGAATGGCAGAATTTTTCTCCTCAGATAGCTTAGACATAAGCGCCCTTACCTGAAATTCAAAAGGGAATACTCAAACTACAACCCAACAATATTAGGAGCATCTAAAGATTAATCATCAAGCTCGTGACCGGTATATTATATGACATTAAGTATGCAATATAGTTTTTGATGACATTGGCTATTCTCTACACCTTAGTTTCCTTACTTTTTACAGAATGGAAACATGTTTGATTCAATGGCATCTAATTTATCTGTCTTAAACCAAAGCTGCTAAAAAATACTACATATCCAAAAGTTCCTACAATATCTTACCCCCCAAAAATTCAATACTTTGTTGTCTACATGGGTAGTCACAAGGCCATTGATACTTACTCGCTTAGAATGCATTTTCTCCATGCCTATGTAAAACTACAAGCATTCTTTCGTAGTAAATCATTTTCAAAGTATGCAACTTAGGCAAAAGTAATAATGTAAAACACCGGCAAATAATAGACCAAAATTAAACTCTAATATCACTAAACTAAATTATAGGTTGTTCATTAAAAAGATTCAGATTTCAGAAAGACTACATAGACTTTCCAACGGTGCTAATGAATGTAGAAAAATAGAACTGCAGAAAATAACCTCTGAGGAGTTCTCATGAGGCTCAACATAGGCTCTTGATACCTGCAAGCATAATCAAATCATAGTTAACTTTAAACAGTAAGATAATTTTCAGGTTTAAAGAAGAATTTTTTTAAACAGCTCACATTAGCTCAAATACTCACAGCATGAGATTCCGATGTATTAGTGGCCCCATTCTCTGATACTGAAGCCCTCGGAGAGGTACCTTCCTCAGATCCTTCTTGCACTGGTGATGGTGGTTGTGGGGGCGGAACATAACTGACTCTCAATTTGCACTCCTCGACATGATTCCCCGACTCCTTGTTAAACTGTGAGCAAGAAAAGCAAAAGATTTATGAACTACAGTTAGTTAAATTTATGCCTAAATAGTCATATACAAGGGATTAACTACTCATCACTGTGTAATTACCATCTCTGGAGTGATATCCTTTGCAGTAGCTCCTATATTCTCTCCAGATATAACTGCACTTTGGAGTAGGAACTTGTCCTTGCACTGCATGTCAGGAGGAGCCTCCTTTTGTGCTTGCATTGTAACTAAACCATAAATAATTTCAGCTTTAATTACCAAATCAAGAAAGAGAGCCAGATTATAGTTCATTTAATTTAATCAGAAATTGATAGTTTGAACAAACTTAATAAAGAGATGGTCATTCAAAATAAATACGATAAGAGACAACCGAGCTTAATGACAAAACTAGTGACTAAATAGGGTTGTAAATATTAAATAAGCCAGTACAATTTGAAAGTCAGACTCGAGCTTCGCTTGTTAAGGGCTTGAATTCAACTCGACTCGTGATTTTAGACCTGCTTATTAAACTAGCCGAGTTTGAACATGACTAACACTCCCTTAGTAAACAAGACGAAGTCCACTTAACTTGTCTGAGCTCAATTCAGCAGAAATAGGGTCCGTGATGGTATAACTATAAATATTATTTATATTAATTAAATGTGTTATTGTATGTATTATCACTATTACGTAACCAGTAAAAACTCAAATTTGGTTCATGACTTAATGCACAAGCAAATTGAGCTGAGTTGGAACTTGGAACACCCACTCGAATGAGATTGATTCAAACTCATTAGGCTTTTTAACCAGTTGCTTCTGAAATCTGCTAGACTGAATTACAGCCCTAAATATAAAGAAACAAAGAAACCACACACAACACAAGAGACGGAATATAATTCAGTGAAAATTTTGAGAAACTTATAATTAACAAATAAATTGAACTATTAAAAAGATATATTCGAGAACTAAATTGATAAAAAAAAAAGTGACCTTGAACACAAACCTACTAACAGCTAGAAAGAGAATATAATTAAACACACAACAGGAGAGAGAGAGAGATAGAAACCTATAACATCACAAGTAGAGTGAGGTAAAACAATTCCAGTGTTTGGCCTAACACAATACTTCTTCGGATTTGTAGTTTTCACCTGAAAATCACCATTACATTAATTGAATCATTTCTAATTAGAAAGAGCACAATTAATCCAAAACATAATTTTTTCTATAATTTTTTTTACGAATTATGAAAATTAATACCTTAAATGCCACATAATTACTGGTCTTATTGGCTAACTGCATAGAACACGAGATCTGCTTCTTCAATTCAACTTTCAAAACAAGAAAAAAAGTAAAATTAAAGCACATAAGTAAACAAACAGATCTGAAATGTAAAAGAATCACTAATCTAAAAGTGTGAAACTGTAGAAAAAAAAGAGATTTTACATGGGAATTGAAGCTCTTGAGGTTCGATGCTGAGAAGCTCCCCGTTATTCATTTTTAACGCGATCGCTCCGACAAACCGCCGAGTAGTGAAGCTGAGCTTGGTTTTCCGGCGGTTTTCAGAAATTCGGAAACGGTTTAATGGCGGGAGGTAACGGAATTTGAAGAGAGAGAGATTTGGCAATTGGGATGGTGATTCTGGTTTTGGAATTTTGGAATGTGGAAATGTTTTTGCGAGAGAAATAGAAAGGGAGTGATGAAAAAAGTAGCAACGTGGGACAGTGTTTGTCGCTTTTTCTTTGTGCTCTGGTGGCTGCAATTATCTACTGTGCGGATTCCCACAGTTAGTTGGGTTCATACCATGGGTATTTTTGTCAATTCAACTTTGTTCTATTTTTATTTTAACAAGGCGAATTTAAGTTTACGTCTGATTCTAAATTCTCTTAAGTCAAGCAACGGAGTTTATTTGTTCTCTTTTTACTTTTTATTTTTCATTTAATGGGGTGGAGTATTTATTTTCACGAAACTAGAAAATATTTTTTTTTTCTTCTTCTAAACTTAGTGTTTGATTGCATCTTAACAGTCAACCTCTTAATGTCTTTTAAGAGCTTACATATTTATATTAAGAGATCCTATGAATAGTTAAGATATAAATATGAGTAAACTATTCAGAGGACCTCTTAATACAAAAAATATGAACTGTTAAAATACATTAAGAGGTGAACTGTTAAAATGCATTAAGATATAATCAAACACGACCGTTTGTTTTGAAACTTTAATCTTCATTTGTATAAAAAAACTTTAGGGTATAAAAAAAATCTTAAATTGCACAAAATACTAGTCTCTATTCATTTTCGAAGTTCAATTTATTTGTAGATGAATATAACACTTAAGAATTATTATTAATTTCAAATTTATTGTTTATTTTAAAATTGGAATTGAGACTATTAGTCCAAAGATAATAAAATGACTTAAAATTAGGGATTATTTAATACCATATCCAACCGTGTATGAGATTACAAAATTAAGTACATAACATTTTTTTAAAAATAATTAGTTTATTATATTCTATCCATCTATAGTGATTGATAGAATATAAATTTATTTAAGTTAATTTCCATAATTATATTTTAGATTGATTGACCATGTCTTTTGTATAGTTGGCTCTCTTACTTTGTAGCGATTGATATCTTGTAATTATCATTATCCTAACCTAGAATTACGTTAATCATTGTTAAGGCAATGGAACACACAGAGAATTCCTTTTACTTTCATGGTATCAAAGTCATAGAAAAGCAATCTCTCCTCCTTCCTCTTCCTCTTCTTCTTCATCGTCATCTCTCATTCTTAATCAATGGCTGAAAAGATTCATCCCGCCACCACCATAACAAACATCAAAACAGCCATTCCCCTCACACGGGATTACGAGTCTGCTAAATACACTAATTGGAAGACTTTATTCACAATTCATGCTAAAGCCACGCTCACCTACGAGCACATCGTGCCACCACCGGTCGATGATAAGGCGACAACTCCGGCCTCTCCTCCAAAAACCGAGGCTGCACTTCTGGCCGAGAAGGCTCATTGGGATCGCATTAACAACATTGTTCGTTAATGGATTTATGAAACCATCTCCGAGGATCTCCTAAACACCATAATTGATCCCGACGACACGGCTGCCGATGCTTGGAACCGTTTGGCGAAATTGTTCTAGGATAATAAGACTTCTCGGGCCATTCACCTCGAGACAGCGTTCACAACCACTAATTTGCGTGACTTTCCTGATGCAAAGGCATTCACTCGCCGCCTTAAGGCGCTGGACGATTAGTTGGCCAATGTCGGAGCCAAGGTTTCCGACCAAAGAATGGTGTTGCGTCTTCTTACTGGCTTGACCGAGGCATATAACGGTTTTGTGACGCGGGTGGTTCAGAACATGAAACCTCTACCGACGCGTTAAACGAACACGGTCGATCTTCGCTTTCAGATGAAACCATCAAGTAGAACGAGCCAAACTCGAATCGAGTTCGACCTCTGCTTTTTTCATGAATTCCAATCACGATAATTTGAACAATAATGAACAATGACGAGGCAATCGAGCAGAATTCAAACAATAAGGGTAGGAAGAACAATGACAAAAATTGTGGTGGAAACAACCAACGACAAAGAGACCATGGTGGCCGTGGTGGCGACAATCGCGACTAACAACGGACCTCCACAAGAAGATGGCAAAGATGTTCGAATTTCCCACCTTGGGGCGGGTGTGTGACGCCCCCAAAATAGGTTTACAACACCCATTCCGAGTCGTCAATAACATGGTACAGAAACAACTACAACTTTATTAATACAACATAAAAACTGTGAGTTTAAATACAAATATTGTCTTCTAGACAATATCAACACTCAAATAAGTCCTCATTACAATTATTGATATATTATTTTGTAAAAATGGTGAGGACTACTAAAACAACTTTCTAAGACCTTCATTCCATACCCCGACTAGTACTCGCTACATTCTCGCCTCTTGAGAAAAAATTGGAACAAAAGGAAAAGGTGAGCTCAACTAGCCCAAGAAAGAATATTATGACTAAGATAATATAGAACAAATTATCGTTAGTCTTCAACAGGAAAAATCGATAGAATATAATAGACAACAAGTTTCGGATCAATATTAGCAATGAAATAATAATTCATAGAAGAGTTACGTAGAGAATGAAATCTACTAATATTTATGAATTTAAAAGTCCATCATCAATATTTTATCCCTGTAACATCAATCAACATACATCTTGAATCAAATATTCATCTTTTTTGCACTCTGGGCAAAAGATATTCATCAGTTGATCATGTTCATCTCAACACCTGTACATCTTTGCACTACAAGCCAAAGATATTCATAAGAAAATCAACTATCTTTGCACTACAGGCCAAAGATATTCAGTAATATTATCATTTAGGACTGAGGATGATGAAAAATATTTTAAAGAAACGAATCCAGTGAAACAAAAGAATAAATTTTAAGGATTCGTACTTCAAACAATCCAAGTTCAAAAATACTTCATAAATAATCGTGGTGAAGTAAAATTCAAGAATGATCAAAACATGGATACAATCAAAGCTAGTATCCATAATAGATATTTTGGACAATAAAATAAAAATTTAATTTTTTACGTGAATAATGTCGTATTAAGTGAATAGTCTTGAGTATATCGTGAATAATGCCGTATACGTGAATAGTAATCCCGACACTAAAAGACAATAATTTCACAAGAAAAATCTTACCAATATTCTGGAATAATGATATTAGAAGAAATAATATCATTTAAAAAAAAATAATAATATTCCTTACCTCGAAAAGACAGTACTTCTGACTGGAATACTGGATATAGTGCTGAAGAGAACTTGCACCGTATAGCAACACTCAAAGTATCAAAATACTCACAAGAATACGCTTGATAATATAGAGAGAGAAAACTTCAGTTTCTGGTGTTATTTTCAAATCTAACCTAATCACCCTATTTATAAGAAAATGCTTAGAACACCAAAGCAGAAAATTTAATAAAATATTAATATATAAAATAAATTGTCTACGCCTACCTAGAATCATCCAATTTTAGCATGTTTAACAACAAGTGAGCCCACCAAACATATCAAAAACGTTTTTCTTTTAAAACAAATTTAAAACTTTAAAAAATAATTATTTCAGAACTTCAGAACTTCAATAATTCATAATAAATAGCCCTTTTATCAGAAAACTTCAAACCTTATGTCCTTTCCATAGGAAATTTCATTCTCTACAACTTTGTAGAAGAAAGTTTTTCCAAATTCCAAACAAAAGTTGACCGAAATCCACAAATGGACGATTTTACAGGCTATAATCAAATTTCAGTCAAGAAATGGGGTCCACAAACATGAAAAACATGTTTTAAATATTTTTTTAGTAACAAAAATACTCCTCCTCATATACTCATATATCCCACATTCATTACAAAAATATCACCATTATTATATTTGTTCGGGAGTATTTTACCGACCTTCATGTGGGCCGAAGGCCTGACATTAGAAGGGCTTTGGGAGACTACCGGACTGAAGCCCATGAAGAGGTTGGAGCTGGTCGGTTGACGTCCAGAGTCCTTTTTAGGCGAATCATGTAACCACAATCGTTCGGGGTTCGGGGTTGGGCCTTCGAGTCCTTTGGGCCGACGCCCAGACCTAATGGTGGGATTGTTTGGGCCTGCACAGTGGGCTTTTCTGCGCGCAGAGTTTGGAATCCTAATCATAATTAAATAAGGTAACTCCAAAGGTAGACGTTGGATTGGATTCCACTTGCACCTTTTAAGGAGATTGTGTTGGACCTAAATATTGGTAACTTACCATATTTAGGAGTCCCAATTCGACTCGAATGAGGATTCTAAGGTGGTGTGAGCATTATAAATACAAGGCCAAGGTCACAATTAACAGGTAATACCTACTTTTGAGCACTAAACACTTAGCCTCCATTGTTAAACCTTATAACGGCCTGTACTTATTCTCACACCGGAGCTATCCCCCGGCGGCACAAACTGTCAAGCTTTTGTGTGATCTGTTATTGTGCAGGTTCTAGCGCGTGGATTCAGTGAATGGACGCGCCGGCAAAACTTGGCGTTAACATTGGCGCTAGAAGGAGGGCTTTTAGTGTTCTTATAATCACAGTCAGACTTTTTCGGTAAGAGGCTATGGTGAGCGTGGAGTATCTCATCTCGACCACGAAAAGGCCAAACACACGGACCACCCAGTGAGGGGTCGATGAAAACATGATCGGGTTCCAGAATCTAGGGAGGTCAGGTGGAACCGGCTGGCTCCCCTCGGAGAAGACTCTTCTATGATAGCCATCATGCCCCAACCAGGCTAGTCGTGCAGATGAGAACCGTTCCTGGGCGCTGGAGGTCCACGGAAAGGACCGAGGGGAGAACAGCCGAGATCAAAGGGAATTCATTCTGCTAAAAAAGATGCAACAGAACAAGGATGTCATGCTGGCCCTGCGCCTTCAGCAGGAAGAACTCGAACAACAGATGACAAATATGGCTGGGGAACAGGAGGCATCTTCAAAGAGGCGTAGGCATCGGAGCCGATCTCGGGATCGCAGTCGGTCGCAAGAAGGCCGAAGTAGAATGAGGAGCCGTTCGGCAGATCAACGATCGGATCGTCCGGGCAGATCGGGACATCGGAGGAGGGACACGACCCCTGAATACGGGAGGAACAAACCCCGATCATCCCCTCGTAAGGAGGAGTCCGACCCACTCGTTTGGAGGGTGGCTGAATTGAAGAAGTTGCTGTTGGCTAAAAATACGTTGGGGACACCTTCGACTTGTTTGGGGTCATTTTTCTCGCCGGAGATCAATCAGGAGACGGCCGACCCCAAAAAGAAGATGCCCCCGATGGAAACCTATGACGGGCTGGGTGATCCGTACGACCACTTAGACAGGTATGATAGGCTGATGACATACTACGGGCATTCGGATGCTGCCAAGTGTCATATGTTCGCAACAATCTTGAAAAAGAGCGCCTGGGAGTGGATGGGAACCCTGGCGACAGGATCGATTAGCTTTTGGAGTGATCTTCGGGAAAAATTTCATGCTCGGTTCGGGAGTAACAAGAGGCGGGGAAAGATCGCAGCTTCACTCATGCGCAGTCGAATGAATCGGACGAAAGCTTTGAGCGATCGTCAAAAGGTTCCAAGAGGTCAGGATCGGTGAATGGAGTTAAACTCCCCGCAAGCCTTGGGATTTTTCACAACTGGTCTGGATATGGGGAAGTCGAAGAAGTTGATGAAGGATTTGGTGATCAACCCTCCGGCTGACTTAACAGAAACCTTCCACTGAGCCGAAGGTCACATAGCAATCGAAGAAATAATGGGGAACTTCAAACCACACTCCCAATCTTATGAGAAGTCTAGGGATCAAGATAAATAGAGTTATCAGAAGTCGGATAATCAGGGGAGGCCGAACAATTACAGTAAGAAAAGCTACAATGGGGGAGGGTCGAGCAGTGGAAGACCACCCTTCCCGAGTAAAAATGTCAACAAAGTCTACACCGCACTCAACACTGATCAGGAGAAGATATTGGAAGAGATGAGAAATAAGCCATTCTTCGAGCCATGCCCGACGATCCCCAAGCCTGGGAAGAGGGGTAGGGACAAGTATTGTGCATATCATCAGAGTCGGGGGCATACGACGGAGGATTGTAACAACTTGAAGGATCTGATAGAAAAGAATGTGTAGAATGGGCAGCTGGTTCAGTATGTGGTTGGTAGAAGGCTCGAAGCCCCGGGAGAGAGATAAGGAACCGAGGCAGAAACGCAGATCAAGAACGCACCACCAGCCCGAGGAGTTATTGATGTGATTTCGGGCGGGTCGGTAGGGCGTGTAACCGAAAGGAAGAGGAGTGGACATCTCGAGGCCGTGTTGGCGGTAGCTGGTTCATCGCCCAGAAAGGATAGGGCATATTCAGGAGTATCCATCTCCTTCTTGGACGGAGACTATCCTACCGACCACATCAAACCACATGACGGAGACCTTTGGTAATAGCAAGACAAAGTCGAAAGCGAGAGATATGAAAAGGATGATGATCGACAATGGGTCCTCGGTCGATATACTCTACACGCATGCCTATCAGAGGATAGATCTGGGAGGAAAGAAAATGGAATTGGGAGGAGAGGGTCCGTTGTACAATTTCAGTGGCGACGGTGCGCATGTGTCAGTACGATAGAACTACTGTCGAGTTCAAAGACCCCTCGAGAGCGAAATAATGGTAAAAATTTTATAAGTACAAGTGGATTGACTTACTGTTATATATATTGGAAAGGCCGACATTAAGCGACATTGCAGAAAGGCGTCTATACCTCACTTGAAAATCAAGTTTCCTACACCGAACGGGATCGGGGAGGTAAAAGGTGATTTGGACATTGCCCGAAGGTGTTATCGAATACTTTGATTTCCTGAGGGTTGGTCGTGAAAGCGAAATGAGATGATGGCCATCGAGATAGATCCATTCACTGAGAGCAGTACTGAACCGATGGCACTGCCGGAAGAGATAGAAGACGTGGAGTTGTTACTTGGGAATCCAGAAAAATTGATCAAAATTGGGGCAGGATTAACGTAACCGCTGTGAACTGGTCTGATGCAGTGGATTTACTCCGGGTTTACGCCGATATCTTCGCATGGGAACTAGCGACATGCACCGGGTAAGCGAATCGGTGGCTTTGCGTGATAGGCTATACTGGACGAAGAGGAAACCGGTGATCTGAGAAAGAAGGATCTTCGCCTTAAAAGCGTAAGATCATAGATGAAGAGATCACTAAACTACTGGAGGCGGGGTTCATCTTTGAGATCGACTATCCCGAATGGCTGGCGAATGTGGTTGTGCATCGACTACACGGATCTGAACAAGGCATGCCCAAAAGATTTCTACCCTCTACCTAACATAGACCAGCTGATTGATGCCACTTCGGGGTATGGGATGTTAAGTTTTATGGACGCTTTCTCGGGATACCACCAAATTTTGATATGCAAGGATGACATCCCGAAGACAAGCTTCATCACTCATCGGGCTATATATGCATATCGGAAGATGACATTCGGATTGCTGAACGCAGGGGCAACTTATCAACGGATGATGAACTTTGTATTCAGAAAGTAGCTGGGGCGGAGTATGGAAGTGTACGTGGACGACATGATTGTGAAAAACATGTCAGTCCGGGATCATTTGAAAGACCTAGAAGACTGTTTCGAAACGGTAAGGAAGCACAAACTGAGACTGAACCTGACCAAATGTACCTTCGGTTTGGGTTCAGGAAAATTTATGGGATACTTGGTCAGCAAAAGGGGAATCGAAGCCAACCTGGAAAAAATTACGGCGATCTTAGACATGAAATCTCCAAAGACATACAAAGATGTATATGAGAGTGATCGTAGGATAGTCGCCTTCTGGAGATTTGTGTTAAGGTCAGCCAAAAGATGTCTACCCTTTTTTGACACTCTCAAGGGTCCAAAAAAATGATAAGAGCTTCCAGTGGACTTCAGAATGCGAAGACGCGTTCCAAGGGATCAAGAAATATCTGAGTTTGGCACCGCTATTGATGAAATCGATCCCTTCAGAATCTCTATATTTATATTTGGCTGCGAGCTTGATGGCGATGAGGGCGCACACTAGTAATGCGTGATAAGGGATGAAAGCGCCTCTCGGTATACTTCCGTCCACGCGCGTTCTTGAGACGCAGAGATCAGATACCCAAACCTGGAAAAGTTCGCCTATGCCTTAATAATTGCCAGCATGAAGCTCAGGCACTATTTCTAGGGCCGGCTAATAGTGGTATACACGGATCAGCCGTTAAAGAAGATTTTGCATAAGCTAGAGGTATCAGGTCGGTTGGCCACTAGGGCGATGGAATTAACACAGTTTGCAATAGAATACCATCCCGATTTGCAATCAAAAGGCGGGCCTTAGCGATTTCGTGGTAGGTAGTGTTCCTTTACGTAGTCGGGGCGTAAGTATAGTGGTAAAACCCAATAAGGGCAGACCTCATGGACCTTATACGTGGATGAATCAGCAACTTCAGACGTCAGTGGGGCAAGGGTCATTCTGACAAGTCCCGAAGGGTTCAAGGTATAGCAGGTTATTCGATTTGGGTTCAAGGCCACGAACAACGAAGCATAGTATGAGGCCATCCTAGCAGGAATACGGTTGGCCCGGAGCTTGGAGGTACAGAAGTTGGTCATCTACAGTGATTCACAGCTGGTGGTCAAGCAGTTGTCGGGTGAGTATGAGGCTCGGGGGGCAAGAATGTCAAAGTATCTGGCCGAAATAAAGGATAAGCTCGCATAGTTCACATCGCACAGTTGTCAGGGGGTGGATCGGTCAGATAATACAATAGCAGATGCCCTAGTGAGATTGGCAACCACCGAAGCAAGCTCCGTCAACGGATCGGTATACCTGGAGGTTCTAGAAAGGCCCAGTGTTCCGAAGACAGAAGTGCTAGCTTTGGACCGACTTGACTGCTGGCTCATGCCGTATATCTCCTATTTGGCAGATGGGACCCTCCCTTCGGACCGAATCCTAGCAACACAAATCAAACACCGAAGCTCAAACTTCGTCCTCATTGATGGGGATCTTTACCGAAGGGCCTTTAGCTCCCCACTGCTCAAATGCCAAACTCCATCAGAGGCAGACTATACTCTTTGGGAGGTACATAAAGGGATCTGTGGGGTTCACATGGGAGCAAAGTCACTGGCACATAAGATTTTGAGGCAGGGGTATTACTGGCCGACTATCTACATGGAAGCCAAAGAATTCATCAGAAGATGTCCAAAGTGTCAGCTGAACAACACTATTCCACATCAACCTCCCGAAGAGCTGTATTCGGTCTTATCCCCGATTTCCTTTGCTATATGGGGAATCGACATCCTAAGGCCTCTGCCGAAGGCCAAGGGGCAAGTTAGTTTTGTGATCGTAGCTATCGATTATATGACGAAATGGGTCGAAGCCAAACCACTGCAAAAGATCACCGAACAAGAATGCTTGAAATTCTTCAAAGAAGAAGTGGTTTATCGCTTTGGTATCCCAATGGCAGTGGTCTCAGATAATGGCAGGCAGTTCATGGGATCAAAGTTTGAGGGTTTTCTGAAAGAGTTGGGGATCTAGCATCGCAAGACCTCGGTCGCTCATCCTCAATCGAATGGTTAAGTAGAAGTGACCAACCGAACCCTGCTCAACGGGATCAAAAGAAGATTGGATGAATTAAAGGGTCGGTGGCCCGAAGAGCTGCTGTCTATTTTGTGAGCATATCGGACTACTCCAAGAACGACAACCGGGGACTCTCCATTCAGACTGACATACGGGACCGATGCACTCATACCAGTTGAGATCGGATCCCCCACCCTTCGGGTTAGTCAGTACAAAAAGCTGTACAATGATGAAGGTTTGAAAATAAACTTGAATCTGTCGGAGGAAGTTCGAGATTCAGCTGTGATGAGGTTGGCTATCCATCAGTAGCGAACAGCCCGACACTATAATCAGAATGTGAAGCCGAGGAGGTTTGTAGTAGGCGATTTGGTCTTCCAGGAGTCGGAGGCATCAACCCCCCAGAACACTGACAAGTTAATGCCTAACTGGGAGGGACCTTTTAAGGTGGTAGAGGTGCCGAAGCCAGGTACATATCGGCTTCGAGCAATGGATGGTTCGGAAGTAAAGAATACATGGCATGCTAGAAGACTTAGAAAATTTTACTAGTAATAGTTATGTCATTCTTTTCTTTATCCATGTAACCCTTCAGTCTTAAATGAAATAAATGAAAGTTTTCTTTGGAGATGCTTAACTTCATTTATATTCACATGACTCTTAATACTTGAACAGACGAACTTCAGACATAATCCGATCAGAAGGTTCGGAAAGACACCTCTGATCGAGACAAGTCACGAGTATAACTGATCGAGAAAACTATAAATTTTTTAAATCAGACAAACTTCAAGCACAATCCGATCAAAAGGTTTGGGAAGAAATAACCGATCAAAATAACTGATAACAAAAATTTAAGCAAAGATGTTCTAATTCATTCGTATTTGAATTTTTTACAAACTCGATCGCTTACGATTCGGGCGAAGTACAACAAAAAATTTTACAAGTCATAATAATATTTATTCCGGAGGAGGGTCATCTTCGGCTTCAGACTCTTAGTCGGAAGATTCAAGAATGGAGGCATCGAGACTAGCATCAGCCAGTTTTGCCCGAGCCTTTGCACGATAAGCCCCATACCCTTCAACAAATTGGGCCATGACTTTATCATTCAAGGCTTCAGACTCTTCATACTCGGTAATTGCCTGCTGTTTGGCCTCAGAGAGTTTGTCTGGAAGGGAGTTGACTTCGGCGGTTAAACTGGTGTTCTCCCGCATGACCTGCATCATTTTAGCCATCATTTCGGAAAATTTCTCCTGCAGGGTTTCAACAGCCTTTTTTCGATCCTTGACGTCTTCGGTCAAATGATCCCTCTCCTCCAAGAGTAAAGCATATTTCTTCTCGAGCTCATTAGCACGGCGATCGGCTTGGGAAGCTTCATTACGGGTCTTAGCATGAAGATCCCACTCCTTCTTCAAGTCCGAGTTCAAGCCTCGAACCTCCGCCTCAAGGAGCATCACGTTCGACCTCAGTTGAACTTCTTGTTTTGTGGTTTGAGCGAGGGGAGGAATAGCTCGAGCAAGAATAGCATTAGCCTGCAATAAACATATACGTCAGCCATCGAAATTAAACTCTAAAGTCTGCAGGACCGAGTTAAATAGCATTATGGTTACCTGGCACTGAGCCCGGACGTAGGCCACCAAATACTCCTCGAAACAGAACCCTTTAAATCGTTTGTCATCGCCCGAAAGCTTAAAGTGATCGAACAGATTGAACGGAAAAACTTCCGAGGGACTTTTAGGCCAATAAGTGGTTGGCGACCGTGGGAGGAGCTTGGTCCGGAGATAGGGGTAGCGGCGATGTTGGGGTCGGCAACAACAATTGGCTGTTCAGGCTGTTGTGGTTCAGGGTCTTCGGTGAGCCGCGACTTTTTGGATCGAGGTTTGAGAGGAGCCTCTTCGGTGTCCTCCAAATCCTTGATCACCTCGATTTGAGGAGGAGGTGGCAGAAGGTTCGGCTTCAGGAGAGTTGACGAGACGACCGTGGTGGGAACTTTGGAGGCCGACTTGGAAGATTTTTTGGACTTCTTCAGAGCCGCCTTCTCACTTTCGACTCATCTTTAACGCCACCTTGTTCTTTGGTCTGAATTCGGGGTAGGATGTGGATCCCACCGACAACTCGGTGATGGGGATAGTTTCTTCTTGGTACTTCAGCCGCCTCGTTGGTGATCGGGGCGAATTGGTTCGATTGTGATGGGAAGAGGAGTTAAGGACTCGGTGACTCAAATCAGGCTTTAAAATTGTCCTTGCCGAAAAGCAGAATGGGTTAAGTCATAAAACACATGAGAAGAAAGAAGAGAAAGTAAGAGTGAAATTGTTTGGTCAGCAGGGAGACACTTACAGCCGTGTTTGTATAACCAGGCTTCGTTGGATAGAACTGCCAGACTACAATCGGTCTTGCTCCACCTTTTATAAAAAGATTTGAAGGCGTCGACTCTATCCTTCGGGAACTTGGACACCTTAGCTACGTGGTCCTCAGGATGGGCCCATTGAGGGAGTAGACGGAGGTCGGTTCCCCTGGCGAAGAACCACTTATCATGCCAACCTTTGTTGCTCGAAGGGGTCTTGACAGGAGCGATTCGGGTGGGTCTTTTATTTAATTGCTTCAAACAAGGCTCTTTCGACCCAGTTACAGTGAATAGGGCAAAGAAAAAGTCGAGACCTGGAGTGATCCCGATCTCTAGACACAAGGTGATAAAAGAAACTAAATGGATGTATGAGTTCGGCACCAGTTGTGCGAACCCGATCCTAACAAAACAGAGGAAAGAAGAGATGAATTCATGAAGGGGGAACCGAACCCCATATTTTAGAAGGTATAGGGGGACGACCACCCATTCGCCTTCAGGCCTCCAAAACATTTTCTCATCAGGATTGGGTGCCCGAAGCTTATATTCTTGGGGGATTTTGAAAAGGGTTTAGATATCGGAGATTTGAGAGGGTGTGATGGAAGACGGGGTATTGATATGAGAGAAATCCCTCTCGGAGTGGTAGGCGTTTGGATTTTGGCCTCGAGATTTATCGGAAGAAATTTGAGGAGGAGGGTGGTGTCGGAAGGAGCCACCTGGTCGTCGAGGGACTAGGTCATGGAATGTGGTGACGAAGAGGGGAACTGCACGATGGCCAGGAGGAATACTAGAATCAGCCATTTGATGTTGAGATTTGAGGGAATGAAACACAAAGGTGTGCTTTTGAGATGAAAACGAGTAAAAATGAAGTTCAAAAACACTTACAGAGTAGATGAAACTGGTGAGGTTTGGGTAAGAAATGAGCTCGCCGGAAATCGCCCTTGTCGAAAAATTTTGGTAGAGGTTTTGAATTGAAAAATTTGGGAAAAGTGATAGTGATTGATGGAAGGGGGTTTTTATAGGTGTTTCCATACGATACCCAAGGACGGCTATTAAATGCTCAAGGCGGGACCAAGCATGGAAAGGTGTGCAACATTTCAAGAAACGAGGACAGACCGTTTGGCTTCCCTAGACAACTCATCATTAGCTGTCGTGTCCTTTCGTATACCTGACCTCTCAAGTCTCCGATTATAAGTATCTTACAATTAGAGACTGGGGGGCAATGTTCGGGAGTATTTTACCGACCTTCATATGGGCCGAAGGCCTGACATTAGAAGGACTTTGGGAGACTACCAGGCTGAAGCCCATGAAGAGGTTGGAGCTGGTCGGGTCGGCGTCCGAGTCCTTTTGGGCCGGATGCGTAACCCTGTCGTTCGGGGTTCAGGGTCGGGCGTTCGAGTCCTTTGGGTCGACGCCCAGACCTAATGGTGGGATTGTTTAGGCTTCCACAGTGGGCTTTTCTACGCGCAGAGTTCGGAATCCTAATCATAATTAAATAAGGTAACTCCAAAGGTAGTCGTTGGATTGGATTCCACTTGCACCTTTTAAGGAAATTGTGTTGGACCCAAATATTGGTAACTTACCATATTTAGGAGTCCTAATCCGACTCGGAGGGGGATTCTAAGGTGGTGTGAGCGTTATAAATACAAGGTCAAGGTCACAATTAACAGGTAATACCTACTTTTGAACACTAAACACTTAGCCTCCATTGTTAAACCTTGTAGCGGCTGTCAGACTTATTCTCACAATTCGAGCTATCCCAAAGGTACAAGCCGTCAAGCTTCTGTGTGATCATTATTATCTTGCGAGTTCTAGCGTGGATTCAATTGATTGACGCCACGTGAAAACTTAAGCGTTAACAATATTATTAAAATATAATAATATATTTAAATGAATTATTTTATCAGAGAAGATAAAATATCAATTTTCAACAATTATCACATTAAAAATTTTCTCCATCTATATCCACATAAAATGAATATTTTCCTTATCATATAAATCAATAATTAATTATTCACAAATAATATTACAGAATCACAATACTGGAAACCAGGCTGTTCCCAAGAAAGATGGGACTTTCCAATAAGGATTTCTCTTTACTAGCGCGCAATTAGGTGACCAAACCTCTCCTTAAACAGAACTTTCTAGACATTGCCAATAATGTTATCTAATAATATTATTCAAATAATATGAATTATTAATCTGATAAAGGAAAATACCGTGTAATGACAATTATTGAAACAACAATAATATAAAATATCAACGTAGCAATTATTGAATCAATAAAATAAAATATTGAACAATAATTATCATAACCATTATTGAGTAGTGGCCTTCATACGTAAGAATCAATAATTGGTGCAATACTGAGTAATACATCTTGTATTTTAACCATTGCGGTATTCTAACGATATTAATTCAGAATAACTACTGTTATTATTTATAAACAACTTATACTTGTCATTTTTTCATCCAATCACTTTCCGTTATGGGGCCCATAAGAAGGCACGCATGCATTTAATATTCGAATATTCCCAGTGGTAAGAATATTCCACGACCAAACGAATATTCCCCGACAACAATGAATATGTTATAACCACTTGCTTATTTAAAATATTTGCGCATTTTACCTATAACTAACCACATTAATCAATTCAACCCTTACTATTTCAAAATAATAAATAGAGGAAATTCAATTTCATTAATAATAAGTTGGGGTCTTACAACCTCCCCTCCTTATGAAATTTCGTCCTCGAAATTGACGTACGTACCTAATGTTTCGAAAAGGTGAGGATACCTCGCTTTTATTTCCGTTTCCAACTCCCAGGTCATTTCCTCAATACCATGGTTCCTCCATAAAACTTTGACTTGTGGTATGACCTTTGTACGTAAGACATGCTCCTTCCTATCCAAGATCTTGACAAGTACCTCCTCGTACGTTAAGTCTTTGGCTATCTCATCCGGTTCTAACTCAATAACGTGGTTCGGGTCTTTCACATATTTACGAAGCACATATATATGAAAAACATTATGAACACGAGACATACTTGGAGGTAACGCGAGTCTATAGGCTACATTTTCTACTCGGTCAAGAATCTGAAATGGACCAATAAATCGTGGATTGAGCTTTCCTCTCTTCCCAAATCTTGTAACTCCCTTCCATGGAGCCACACGCAACAATACATGATCCCCAATACTAAATTCCACGTCCTTTCGATGAAGATCTGCATAACTCTTTTGTCGATCCTGTGTCGTTTGTATACGTTATCGAATCATTTGGATCTTTTACGTAGTCATACGTACATTCAACTCTGGTCCCAACAATGTTGCTTCACCCACCTCGTCCCCAACATACTTTGAGAGTGACACTTTCGTCCATACAATGCTTCAAATGGGGCCACACCTATACTTGCCTGATAACTGTTGTTGTAGAAGAATTTCACCAATGGTAAATACTTATCCCAACTCCCTTTGAAATCTAGGACACAGAGTCTTAATAGATCTTCAAGAGTTTGAATAGTCCTCTCTGATTGTCCGTCCGTTTGAGGATGGTATGCCGAACTGAATCGTAAATCCGTGCCCATAGCTTTTTGCAAGCTAACCCAAAATCATAAAGTAAATCTTGGGTCACGATCCGAAACTATGGATACTGGCATTCCATGCAATCTCACAATCTCATTTACATACATATGAGCAAGACGTTCAAGGGAATAAGCCTCCCGTATCGGCAAAATATGAGCAGACTTAGTTAATCTATCAACAATAACCCAAATCGTATCTATGCCTTGAGAAACCGTGGGAAGACCCGTAACGAATCCATGGTAATGTGTTCCCACTTCCATTTTGGAATCTCAAGTGGTTGCAATGGACCCTTAGGCACTTGATGCTCTGCCTTTACACGTTGACACGTTAAACACCTCGAGATAAACTTCGCGATCTCTCTTTTCATATTGTTCCACCAAAATGTATGTCGAAGATCACGATACATTTTGGTACTTCCAAGATGAATTACAAATGGTGTATTGTGTGCCTCCATCATAATTTTGTACTTCAAATCAGAGTCGTTAGGAATACAAAGTCTGGAGTAGACTCGAAGTATTCCTTTTTCATCGATTCTCGCTTTCGGAATAGCATCTTCTTGTACTTTCTTCTTCATACGCATCACTTCAAGATTACGTGGCTTGAGCAACTTTAACTTTTCTATTAAAGTTGGCTCTACGCGTATATACTTGACATCATCACATGGGTCCCCGAGTCTTGAATTCTATCTTCATCTTTTGTAAATCACACAAAATAGGCCTTTGTGTTGACAACATCGCACTCGTTCCCGCATATGATCTTCTACTCAACGCGTCAGCTACCACGTTCACTTTTTCAGGATGGTATTGAATAGTGTGGTCGTAATCTTTCAACAGCTCGAGCCAACGTCATTGCCGCATGTTGAGTTCCTTTTGGGTGAAGAAATATTTGAGGCTTTTATGATCTAAATATATCTCCACTTTCTCTCCATATAGATAGTGCCTCTAGATCTTTAGCGTGAAAACTACTGCTGCCAACTCTAGATCATGAGTAGGATAATTCCTCTCATATTCTTTAAGTTGTCGCGAGGCATAGGCTATGACTTTCCCATGTTGTATGAGAACACATCCTAACCCTTTGCCTCAAGCATCGTCCAGATAACAAATCCATCCAACCGGATGGTATTGTCGAACAGTGCTTAAATGAGTCTCCTCTTAAGCTCTTGAAACTCTTTTCGCATTCCTCGCTCCATACAAATTTTGTATCTTTCCGAGTTAGTTGAGTTAACAGGGTAGCGATTCGAGAAAATCCTTCCACGAATCTCCGATAATAATAACCAATTAGGCCCGAAAGCTACGTCTTGATGCTTAATCTTGGTTGCTCCCAACTTTGTATTGCTTCAATCTTCGCCGGGTCAACAGATACTCCATGTTTTGACACCACGTACCCAAGGAATGCTACTTCTTCAAGCCAGAACTCGCATTTCTTTAACTTATCGTATAGCTTGTTTTCACGAAGCCTTTGGAGTACCAGCTTCAAATGATGCTCATGATCTTCACGACTTTTGGAATATATGAGGATATCATCAATAAAGACAACAACGAACTGATCCAAATATTCCTTGAATATCCGGTTCATCATATCCATGAAAGCCACAGGAGCATTAGTCAATCCAAAAGACATGACTAAGAATTCATAATGCCCGTCTAGGGAGTTACGGCGCCTTTTAGAATATCCTCGGTTCTAATCTTCAAATTGATGATATCCGAATCGAAGATTGATCTTTGAAAAGAATTGTGCTCTCTTGCAATCGGGTCAAACAGGTCATCAATGCGAGGTAGCGGATACCTATTCTTGATAGTGACATGGTTCAATTCTCGATAGTTAATACAAAGTCGCATACTTCCATCTTTTTTCTTTACAAATAAAATAGGAGCACCCCAAGGAGATGTACTAGGACGAATGAAACCGATGTCCAACAATTCCTGTAGTTGGACCTTTAACTCCTGAAGTTCAATAGGAGCCATTCGATATGGGGTTTTAGAAATGGGCTTTGTACCAGGTTCAAGTTCAATAAAGAATTCAACTTCACGTTTTAGG
The DNA here is from genome assembly GCA_020205615.1 of Panax quinquefolius. Taxonomy (NCBI): domain Eukaryota; kingdom Viridiplantae; phylum Streptophyta; class Magnoliopsida; order Apiales; family Araliaceae; genus Panax; species Panax quinquefolius. The sequence continues at coordinate 132,612,978 of CM035157.1, read as the reverse complement.
GGTAGACCGGGAAGTTCTTCAGGAAATACGTCAGGAAATTTACTAACAACAGGAATATTATTCAAATCTGACGTATATTTATTCAAATCCATAACATGGGCTAAGAAAGCTTGACATCCGTTTTTCAATAAACGAATAGCTTTTTGACTTGATATGACAGTGATTGATTTTAATGGTTTAGTTGCTTGAATTACGCATAACAAAGTTGGTTAGGAATATGAAAACTAACAACCTTACGAAAACAATCAATTTTGGCATGATGAGTAGTTAACCAATCAATCCTAAAATCACATCAAAAGCAAGTATCTTTAAAGAGATAAAATTCAATGGGTAATGTGATGGTGCCAACTTGGATCAAACAAGATTTATAAACGGTGGATGTAATAAAAGTTTCTCCTAACGGAGTCTCCACAGATAAATCAAAGTCTAATTTCTCCGGAGTCAAGTTTAAACGTTGAACATAAGCAGGAGAGATAAATGAATGGGTAGCACCGGTATCTAGTAAGGTATAAACTTCGCAAGAATTTATGATTAGCTTACCCGTGATCACCTCGTTTGGGTTCCTCGTATTTTGACCAGTCACGACAAACGCTCTTCCAGGAACCGTTGACTTTGACTTTTCTGGGACTGCCTTTTGAGTCACTATCCCCGCTGGACTTGGTTTCGCTACCGTACAATCTCGAGCGACATTTCCTTCTTTTCCACAATTATAACATACCTTGAACTGTTGTGGGCAGTTTAGGCTGATATGTCCCTCTTTCCAGCATTTATAGTATACGACCGGTGGTCGTTCCTCCCTTAGAACCAGTTGTTGTTGGTGCTGACGTCTTCGCATTGTCATTGTTGAATCTCCTCTTTTTAAAATCTCCTCCCGACTCACTTCTTTTATTTTCATGGCCATGATTACCACCAGAGTGGTTATAGCTTTTGTCCATATTTTTCTTTCTCCACTGGTTATCGTTGTTCTGATGACGGCTGTCACTGGTATGATCCTGGTTGTGGTCCCTCGGTTGAACGTACTCGTTATCTCGCTCTAATAATTGAGCCCCATGACAACATCTCGAATAGAGAGAAAAATTTAGAAATGAGATATTAACGTATGCGGGTTTCAAACCTCTAAGAAACATCCGTGTTATACATTCCTCATTCTCCACCAAATGAGGTGCAAACCTGGATAACTCTGCAAACTTAAGCCTCGTCTTCGAGACACCGCGTCATGTTGTTTTGTTTCAATCTAATAAAATCCACTTCCTTCATATAACGAATACTTTCGTGAAAGTACTTGTCATTGAACAGATTTAATAAACGTCTCCCAAGACATCTTGAGTGCGGTACTGGATGGAGTGCGCTTCACGATTCCCCACCATGTCTGCCTCATTACTGAACATAAAGGTGGTGAATGGAACCTTCTGTTCCTCCGTGCATCCCAAGACATCAAATATCTTGGTAATTTGCTTGAACCACGTTTCTGCCTTAATCGGATTTGGATTTCCCTAGAATTCTGGTGGTCCCAACTGTAACGCCCCCAAAATAGGCCCATTCCATCCAACCCATTCTGAGTCGCCAAATATATGGTACGAAAAATAACTACAACTTTATTACAACAATTGTCGTGCAAAATACAACAACACATATGCTGTGAGTTTGGATACAAATATATACCAACTATAAGCGTCACAATGACGCCTTACATAAAGGTATAGTCAAAAAGCTGTTTTAGAAATTAGAATCTTTGGGAAGTGCTCAAGAAACCTTCGTACATGGGAGGCCATGCTTTTAGGTTATGGTAGATATCATATGGCCACGTAATTATCCTTGGTTGACCTAATAGACCCCAAAAAAAAAAGCGAGAAGATTACTATCATATTCTTCCCAATGGTGAGTCTTCTCTTGACATATCATTATCTCCATCATCTCTAATTGAGTATTATACTCCAAACAAACACCAAGATTATATAGGTAGTGCTTGTAAATATACTCGAAGAAGTGGATGAGCACAACCATGTCTTATGATGACACGAGGTTGTATGTCATTAGACATCTCTTATGATAGTGGCAAAACACCCTTCCAAGTTAAATTCACCTCACCCTCAACATCTATAGACCACCATTCTATTCCTCGCTATCCCCGCTCGACCCAAATACACTTTTATTACACCGAAAGGAATTGTGAAGCGGAAGGGTGAGCACAAAAATAGCCCAATAAAGAATATTATGACTAAAGATAAATAAATTATCAATAGTCTTCATCAAGAATAAATCGAGATTTAGAACATATGGTAGATGATAAAACTTTTCAACCATAGTCATAACGTGAATGAAAGCGATCCATTAGAAGAGTCAAATAGACCATAAAATCTATTATCTTCTCCATGTTAAAAGTCCACCAACAATGTTTTATCCTGTAACATCAATCAACAATTCTGTCCAAAATCACATGTATAACTCATAATCATAATTGTAGTTCTAAATTCTCTTCTTATCCGGAATGAAGATAATTTTCATCACCGTCTTTACCCTCAAACATCAAATATCATGATTATACCAAATCACGCCTCCTGCTTCATAATCATACTAATAAATTCATCTTTGCACTTCACGGGCCAAAGATATTCATCAACAGCTTCATCTTTACACTCACAATTTAAAGATATTCATATATCAAAGAAATACATAATCATTTCGTGAAGTTATATAACAATAATTATAACCATGTTGATCAATTCACCTTTGCATTTGAGCTAAAAATATTCAATTGTAAATTCAATGGTCATGATCATACCGAATCAACAATTCAACTTTTGCACCATCGGCCAAAGAGAACCTATAGTCACGATCATACCATAATCTACTCATCTTTACACTCAAGTCGAAGAGAAATATCATCATTAGGGTTATAAGAATGTTATATAAAATAATATAATCAAAACATGGTTTTAATTTCAAGAGTAAGATTCATAAATCAACGATAATTTGGTCGGAGAAGAAACCAATTTGTCGTGAATAGTACCCGTATTAAATAAGATAATGTACCGTATCACGTGCGTAAGTAACCTCGAACTAACGAAAAAGATAAAGTTTCATAATAAAATCCATATCAATATTTATAACACCTTAATCCAAATGTTATAAATCACTTAGAAATCTCATAATCTAATATTATTAATATTATAATAATATTTTAATCATTTCTTAAACTTATAAACAATTCAATTAAATTGTTTACACTTTACTAATTAATGCATTTAATCATCATAAAATGCCAAACTCATAAGATTTCATCACCAATAACCAAAACCCTCATTAAAAATCTGCATATATCTCATATATGATTCTCAAGCCATAAAATCATATTTTTCAATTTTCTTACTTCACATAACATATTTAATTCATTTACTCATAACTAGAATATTTTCATGAAAAATACCAAATCAGTTTCAAAAATATTTCTTTTCTGGAATTTAGCATAACATAGTCCCATATTAAACATATATTTTTCTCTAAATTTTAAAAATTCATTTACTATTTTTCATATGGCCAAAACCACCGAATATTTAAACATTTATCATAAATTATACTTTTATCCAAAAATTCTGAAATTTACACGGTATACTGATATTATATAGATGTACTCCCAATAAAAATTTCATCAATTTTGGAGTTAATCACAAGGAGTTATAAATAGTTACTTTTAAAATAGTCTTTTCTCATAAAATCCATAACTCCTAATCTATACATCCAAAAATCGCCATTTTTGGACACACTCTACAAAACTCATCAAAATATAATTTTAAATTTTTCCAGAATTTTTGAAGGTTCAGAAAAATTTTGAAACTAAAAACATAATAACCCTTAAAATCCCTTACTATTCCTTACCTCAAAAGAGTAGTACTTCTAATTAGAATAACGTTATTCTAACGAACTTGCACGTATAGCAACACTCAAAGTATACTCAAAATACTCACAAGAATACGCTTGATAATATAGAGAGAAAACTTGATTTACGGTGTGATTTTAATTCTAACCTAAGCACCTATTTATAAGAAAATCTTAGAAACACCAAAAGCGAAAAATTTATTAAATATTATTATATTTTTTTTCAAAACTTCATACGCATGTTTTACCATTTGAACTCAGCCCTATCACATGTTAAATGAGGAAAACAAAATGAAAAACACGTTTTTGTAAATAAAATAATTAAAACTTTCAAAAATCAATTATTTGAACTTGAACTTCAATAATTCATAATAAATAGCCTTTTTTATCAAAAATTGAATCTCATGAGTTTTTATAGAAAATTCAATTCTCTACAACTTATCAGAAGAAAATTATTTCAAATTCCAAACAAAAATTGACTAGAATCCACAAACGAGTGATTTTACAATTTATAATCAAATTTGATCGATAATTGTGTCCACCACACACAAAATATATGTTTAAACATTTATTACCACAAAAATACTCTTCCTCCTCATATACTCATATATCCCACATTCATTATAAAAATATCACCGTTAATATATTATTAAAATAATATATTTAAATAAATTATTTTATCGTAAAAAAGACAAAATATTAATTTTCAACAATTGTCACATTAAAAATTTTCTCCATCTATGTCCACATAAAATAAATATTTTCTCATCATAAAATCAATAATTAATTATTCACAAATAATATTACATAATCACAATATTGACAACCGAGCGGGTCCCAGAAAAGGGGGCTTTCCAATAAGGATCTCTCACTTATCTTGGCGCGCAATTAGGTGACCAAACCTCTCATTAGATGTAACTTTCTAGACATTGCCAATAATGTTATCCAATAATATTATTCAGATAATATGAATTATTGCTCTCGATAATGGAAAATCTTGTGTAATGACAATTCTTGAAAACAACGATAATATAAAATATCAACGCAACAATTATTGAATCAATAAAATATAATATTGAATAATAATTCTCATAACAATTATTGAGTAGTGCTTTCTTACGTAAGAATCAATAATTCAAAAATACATGCAATACTGTATTCTATCTCAACAACAACGTATTACTTTACTTTACCCACCGGTATTCCAACAAATGTTAATTGAGAATAATTCTGTTGTTATTTATAAAAACTCCTTTTGTCGCTTTCTTCATCCGGCGCTTATTACATTATGGGCTCACAAATGGGCATTGCCAGCCGCATTTAATATTCCGTGAAAAGAATATTCCACGACCAAACGAATATTCCCCGACAATAATGAGTATTTTATAACCACTTGCTTATTTGGAAAAATTATATATATCACCCTTAACTTTAACTTTTATCAATTTAACCATTTACTGAATAGTAATTATAAGAAAAATTGAATACTTTTATTTCATAAAATTCGGGGCCTTACACCAACTCTTTGAACTGCTTGGCTGTGACAAACCGTGCGTTTCTATCATTTCTACTTGTATTTTGTACACGAGTGTCCTTCGTCTGATTTTGCATGAATTGCAAAAAGCTTCTAAACATCCCGTCGTTCATCGTCTGATCAGTGGTGTTGTTTACAGGAGGAAAATTGCCAGCCTGTTGCATGTTCTCCTCGTTGGTGAGTAAATGTGTCTCCACGGTCTCATTTACTCCACTGTTAACATTCTCAGTTGCCATTCTCAAATACTGCCATAAAATAAGGGTTAATTAAATAAATTGATATGCAACATAATAACCCTATACTCTGACCAACCAACAAATAAGCTTAGGTAGGACACACTAGCGAAGGATTTACTCGTCTCTCTCCTCCTAGTTCTATTCCCCGATCTCCACCAGAGATCATATCCCTAAGCTCGATACAAAACCGCGACGCCCCAAAATAGGTTTACAACACCCATTCTGAGTCGTCAATAACATGGTACAAAAACAACTACAACTTTATTAATACAACATAAAAACTGTGAGTTTAAATATAAATATTGTCTTCTAGACAATATCAACACTCAAATAAGTCCTCATTATAATTATTGATATATTATTTTGCAAAAATGGTGAGGACTACTAAAACAACTTTTTAAGACCTTCATTCCATACCCTGACTAGTACTCGCTACATTTTCGCCTCCTGAGAAGAAAAATGGAACAAAATGAAAAATGGTGAGCTCAACTAGCCCAGTAAAGAATATTATGACTAAGATAATATAGAACAAATTATCGTTAGTCTTCAATAGGAAAAAATCTGATAGAATATAATAGACAACAAGTTTTAGATCAATATTTACAGCGGAAATAATAATTCATAGAAGAGTTACGTAGAGAATGAAATCTACTAATATCTATGAATTTAAAAGTCCATCATCAATATTTTATCCCTGTAACATCAATCAACATACATCTTGAATCAAATATTCATCTTTGTACTACAGGCTAAAGATATTCATCAGTTGGTCATGTTCATCTCAACACCTGTACATCTTTGCACTACGGGCCAAAGATATTCATAAGAAAATCAACCATCTTTGCACTACAGGCCAAAGTATTCAGTAATATCATCATTTAGGACTGAGGATGATGAAAAATATTTTAAAGAAACGAATCCAGTGAAACAAAAGAATAAATTTTAAGGATTCGTACTTCAAACAATCCAAGTTCAAAAATACTTCATAAATAATCGTGGTGAAGTAAAATTCAAGAATGATCAAAACATGGATACAATCAAAGCTAGTATCCATAATAGATATTTTGGACAAAAAAATAAAAATTTAATTTTTCTGTGAATAGTGTTGTATTCATGAATAGTGCTGTGACGCCCCCAAAATAGGTATACATCACCCATCTTGGGTCACCAGATACATGGTACTGAATACAAATACAAACTAATTATACAACAGTCGTGTAAAATACGACAAAACATATGCTGTGAGTTTTAATACAAATATTGTCATCTAGGCAATATCCACACTCAAAATAAGTCCTCAATACATTTATTAACACACTATTTCATAGAATAGTGAGGACTACTAATGCTATCCTCTGGACTATCACTCCGTTCCCCGACTAGTTCCTGCTACGTTCTCATTTCCTGAAGAGAACAATGAAAGAAAGGGTGAGCTCAACTAGCCTAGTAAGAAATATTATGACTAAGATAATGCAGGATAAATTATCATTAGCCTTCAACAATGTTAAACTGATAAAATACAATAGACATCAAGTTTAACTGCAGCGGAATAAGCAATCTATTAAAAGAGTCAAGTAAAGAATAAAATCTACTATCTTTTATGATTTAAAACGTTTTTCATCACTTTTATCATTTGAGACTCGAACAATAAATAATCCACATCATCCCCACTTTCACTACGACCAAGGATATTCATTAGGGTCACGACCACAAATTATCCATGCACTACGTGCCAAGGATATTCGTGTATTCATCAATGGTCATGATCATGCCAACAACTGTCCATCAATGCACTACGGGCTAATGAGGACTTTTACCACATCATTTGTAACATTACGGTCATGATTATATCGAATAATCCCTGGTCATAATCATACCAAGTCCATCTATGCACTACAGGCCACAGATGACTTTCAAAATTATAAACATGAGGATGATGACAATGATATATGAATTCAATAAAACAAGTTCAAGAATTAGTTTATCCAAGAACTAATAACGTCCAAATTGTTAACATGATACTTCTTTGTAGAGTAAAATTCAAGAATGCTCAGAAGAATATTTCCATGAAAAGATACTGGATGAAGCGCAAATATCAAAGATATTCCACTAATTTCATGGAGTATAGAAGTTAAAACTTTAACCAACTGAGTATAAATAAGAATGGAATAACAAAAGAAATCACCAAGCATGTGATAGATCGCACAGGCAGGTTATTCCAACAGAATAATAAATACGAAACCAGTCCCACAGAAAACACACGTATGAAGATATTCCAATGTAATAATAAAGAATGGAATAACGGTAAGAATTTCACCAAGTATAGGGTAGCTCACAGATATCAAAGTTATTCCAACATAATAAATAATGGAATAACGTAAGAATTTCACCAAGTATAGGGTAGCCTATGTATCTGAGTTATTCAACGTAATAATAAATAATGGAATAACGAAAGAATTTCACCAAGTTTAGGGTAGCTCACGATATCTGAGTTATTCCAAGTAATAATAAAGAATGGAATAACGTAAGTTCTCTTCATGAATACAAAAGAAATAATACCCCTTACCGTTAAAAAACTAGATATCAAGTAGTGAAGTAGCGTAAAACTCTTCTTCTTTCTCTATAATTTCTCTTTCTAGAGTTTGATGAATTAAGTAAGAAATAATGAAGGAATGAGCTTCTATTTATAGGAGAATGGATTGAATAAGAAACTAATTCATGAACGGTCCAGATTGATTTACTTTTAAACAGACGGTCATTGTATTGATTTACTATTAAAACTTAAAGCAACAGTCCATACTGATTCACTATTAAAACTTTAAACCAACGATCCATACTGATTCACTATTAAAACTTTAAACCAGTGATCCATATTGATTCACTATTATAAATTTAACCAACGGTCTGAAAAATTAGCACATCTCCTCATGAAATAATATTGTACCCGAAAATAATTTGGACCGAAAAGAAATATATTGTTCGGGTAAATAGTACTCCGTGAATAGTAACTCGTGAATAGTAACTCGTGAATAGTGACTCGTGAATAGTAACTCGTGAATAGTACTCTGACACAAAAAGTATCCCGAATACCCGATTGAACAATATAACCTCTAGACATCAATTATCATCGGAATAAATGTCAATTTCTACTAACACAAATAATCCCAACACAATGAAACTATCAAATTCATCTTTAATCAACACGAACTTATTCATCATTAATATTATAACTCACAATATTTAACAACCAGGTTGTTCCCATGAAAGAAGAGGCTTTCTAATAAGGATTTCTCCATATTGGCGCGCAATTAGGTGACCAAATCTCTCATTGACAGAACTTCTAGACATTGTAAATATTATAATTTAATAATATGAATAACTTTGTCGTCTCAATTATTGATTTAATAATATAACATATAATGCAGATGATACTATGACAATAATCGAATCAATAATATGAGATATATGATGCATCAATTACTGTAACAATAATTGAGTATAACTGAGTGATTTCTCACGTAAGCATCAATAATCAATACCGTATGCTACTATGCAACCACGCGTATTACTATACTTTTACTACCGAGTAGTTCAACAGTATTAACGGTAAAACTTTCGCCGTTATTTTCATAAAAATATTTTTGTCGTTTTCTCAATCCGACAATAATTTTGTTGTGGGGTCCATCAATGATTGCGCCATTGTACGAATATTCCCTGCTAAAACGAATATTTCTCGACCAATAGAATATAATACAAAAATCTGCATACTTTACAAAATTTATAAATACTACCCACAATTATAACATTATCTCAAATCCACACCATAATATTCAAAAAAATATTTCGAAAAAATAAAATCTTTATTCGTAAAATTTGGGATTTTACAAGTGCCGTACACGTGAATAGTAACCCCGACACTAAAAGACAATAATTTCACAAGAAAAATCTTACCAATATTCCGGCATAATGATATTAGAAGAAATAATATCATTTAAAAAAAAAAAATATCCTCGCCTCGAAAAAGACAAAGATTTACGATTGGAATACTAGATATATAGTCTTTGAGGGAACTTGCACCGTATAGCAACACTCAAAGTATCAAAATACTCACAAGAATACGCTCGATAATATAGAGAGAGAAAACTTCAGTTTCTAGTATGATTTTTAATTCTAACCTAAGCACCCTATTTGTAGGAAAATGCTTAGAACACCAAAGCAGAAAATTTAATAAAATATTAATATATATAATAAATTGTCTACGCCCACCTAGAATCATCCTATTTCAGCATGTTTAACAACAAGTGAGCCCACTAAACATATCAAAAACGTTTTTCTTTTAAAAGAAATTTAAAACTTTAAAAAAATAATTATTTCGGAACTTCAGAACTTCAATAATTCATAATAAATAGCTCTTTTATCAGAAAAATTCAAACCTTCTGTCATTTTTATAGGAAATTCCATTCTCTACAACTTTGCAGAAGAAAGTTTTTCCAAATTCCAAACAGAAGTTGACCGAAATCCACAAACGGGCGATTTTACAGGCTATAATCAAATTTCAGTCAAGAAATGGGGTCCACAAACATGAAAAACATGTTTTAAATATTTTTTAGTAACAAAAATACTCTTCCTCCTCATATACTCATATATCCCACATTCATTACAAAAATATCACCATTATTATATTATTAAAATATTATAATATATTTAAATGAATTATTTTATCAGAGAAGATAAAATATCAATTTTCAACAATTGTCAAATTAAAAATTTTCTCCATCTATATCCACATAAAATGAATATTTTTCTTATCATATAAATCAATAATTAATTATTCACAAATAATATTACAGAATCACAATAATGGCAACCAGGCTGTTCCCAGGAAAGATCGGGCTTTTCAATAAGGATTTCTCCTTACTGGCGCGCAATTAGGTGACCAAACCTCTCCTTAGACAGAACTTTCTAGACATTGCCAATAATGTTATCTAATAATATTATTCAAATAATATGAATTATTAATCTAATAAAGGAAAATACTGTGTAATAACAATTATTGAAACAACAATAATATAAAATATCAACGTAGCAATTATTGAATCAATAAAATAAAATATTGAACAGTAATTACTGTAACCATTATTGAGTAGTGCCTTCATACGTAAGAATCAATAATTGGTGCAATACCGTGTACTACTGTGTTTTAACCACCGGGTATTCCAACAAGATAATAAAGAATAACTACTGTAGTTATTTATAAACAACTTATACTTGTCATTTTCTTCATCCAATCGCTTTTCTTTATGGGGCCCACACAAGGCTGCGCCGTCGTATGAATATTCCCCGACAGTAAAAATATTTCACGACCAAACGAATATTCCCCGACAACAATGAATATGTTATAACCACTTGATATTTAAAATATTTGCACATTTTACCCATAACTAACCACATTAATCATATCAACCCTTAATATTTCAAAATAATAAATAGAGGAAATTCAATTTTATTAATAATAAGTTGGGGTCTTACAGGGTGGGTCCCTCAGCCATGGGCCACCCCACCATGTCCTTATCCCACAGCCCCTTGGGGTGTCCGTCTACCAATGACAGCAAGGCAGCAGGGTGTCTTGGGTGCTCGTCCTTCTCAATCGTTCTACACCGCAACTCCGGCTCCAAGTGTTTATGCTCCAACTGACATTGATCAAGCAATGCACACTCTCTATTTGAACCAGCCGGACGAAAATTGGTATATGGACACTGGAGCAACGTCTCACATGACCACTAATCCCGGTACTCTCACGCCTTATTTTAATTTGAGCAAAACTAATGGAATAATTGTTGGTAACGGTAGTATGATTCCAATTCGTAGTTATCGTAATACTTCCCTTACCCAAACAAATCCACCCTTACAACTTAAAAATGTTTTACATGCTCCTAACCTGATTAAAAATCTTATTTCGGTACGTAAATTTACTAACGATAATATGGTTTCCGTTGAATTTAACCCCATTGGCTTTTCTCTAAAGGACCTCCAGCCGGGGAGCAAACTTCTGCGATGTGAGAGCACGGGAAAGCTCTACCCTTTCACCACCAAAAATCGGGTTATTTCATGTTCAGCATCTGTCGAAGCTGAATATAGGGGTGTCGCTAACGTTGTCTTTGAGTCTTGTTGGATTAGGAATCTTCTTCTTGAACTTCATTGTCCTATCCAAAAGGCAACTTTGGTCTATTGTGGTAATGTTAGTGCGATATATTTATCCGGGAATCCAGTTCAATATCAGCGCACTAAACATATTGAAATGGACATCCACTTTGTTTGTGAAAAGGTACAAAAAGGAGAGGCGTGTGTCCTTCATGTCCCGTCTCGTTCTCAGCTCGCAGATATTTTTACAAAAGGGCTTTCGCGCATATTATTTGATAATTTTTTTCTAATGCCTCGTCGTCCGAATAATCTCCCGCCAGATCATGGGGTGTGATAGAATATAAATTTATTTAAGTTAATTTCCATAATTATATTTTAGATTGATTGACCATATCTTTTGTATAGTTGGCTCTCCTACTTTGTAGCGATTGATATCTTGTAATTATCATTATCCTAGCCTAGAATTACGTTAATCATTGTTGTATATTAGGAACACTTGTTCAAGGCAATGGAACACACAGAGAATTCCTTTTACTTTCACTGATCACATTATTAACAATACTACATCTTTGTTATTATTGGTAAGGGTATAAAAGTTCAAATGATAAATTTTTATCCAATTTTTTAAATAATTTTAGATAAAAACAAATATAATTATTCTATGAATAATCTTAATTTAAATAAGTATATGACTATGACTATTTATGGGGTGTTTGATAAAAATTGAATGAATCTGAATAAAAAAAGCTGTTTGATAATTAACATGTCTAAAATATAATGACAAAATTTTATTATTTTACCTCTCTGAAAAAATTTAAAGTTGTTGTAAATTTATTTAATATTACTTAATATAATAATTAATATATTTTTTAAATTTAATTTTTTTTTTTTTACTTTATTCAGCTGCTCTTCCAAAAAAATCCGACTTAGTCATTCAGCTCAATCATTTGACCGATTCAGTCATTCGAACGATTTTTTTCCAAAACAAACGTACTTAATAGCTGACCGATTCAACTATTCAGATATATTCAGTCCTAAACAAATAGTCCCTTAATTGTAAGACCGTCTCGTCTTAGAATTATAACATATTACTATGTCAAATGAGTACCAAAATTAATCCAATCAAATCAAATTAAACATATGTCGGTGGCTGGTTTCATGATTTCAATGACAAAACAAAAAAGACAGTTAAATTGACCAACTTTTGATCGATCACCACAAGATGAAAAAAATACACATGAAAGAAAAAAGAAGAAGGTACACCTTTGAAAAGAGCATGAATCCACCACCAAAAGAATATTGGATAATACAAAGGCAATTTAAATGGCCATAATAATTACAAAATGATATTGTTAGTGCCATATACTTTTACCATATAATAATAATAGTAGTTATAAGTATATGAAAAAGAGCAAAATGTATACTTCACAATTAAGTTTGTCACTTTTATGCTAGTGTTGTTCTTTCCAGCAAGCAAATAGCATGTTAAAAATTACTCCATTTGCAAAGAACCTGCATATATGCTTTTGACTTTGTTTTAATTTCTTCTAATGGAGTCTGCAGATGCTGTTAAACCTTGTACTACATCACTCATATAATAAAAAAATAATCTATAGTAGTAATAAAATTATTACACAATCATATCTCACCCATTATTAACAAGCAATAACTGCAATGAGGTTTTTCTTATTGTATTACACAGATCACTTTTTTACATTAGCATACATGTTTCTGCATCTTCTTGCATACGCGGCACGTTTACTTGGTTTGAGTACAATTAGACCATATATGAACCTTCTGAGCATTATTGCAGTCTAAGTCATTAATTAAGAACTTCATTACCAGTAAAAGTAGAGGTCTGTTCTTGACGTGCATGAGCTGTGAAACCGGAATACCATGCAACCCTCATGAGCTGCATTCCAAGGACCACCACCCACCAACACACAAGCCCTCTAATGCTGTGCACCATCCATGCTGGTGCACTAAGCTCAGCAGCACCGAGCTTCAACCCTCTCATCAGTTGCAGTACACGATAAGCTTCATACACAACTGGGGTGATTAGCCACACTGGTGACTGCCAATGCCATGTAAGCATCTCCGTGAGTATTTGTACTAACAAAAGCAGAAAATATGGACCCAACAGAACTGCAAAAGAGATGAAAGGAAGCTGAGGCTGGAGGAATCCCTTTTGAGAATCGAGCAGCAAAGCCAATGGAAAGAGAAAGCCTGTAATGTTAGCAACCATGTTCCACGACCGGTAACTCAATGGAGCCTGACTGATGCAACCCCGAGTTGGGGTTTCTGGGCGGGCACAAGAATCTGCCATGAGGAGAAACAAGGATGCACCGAGATTAAATATGCAGTCAAGCCCTGTCAAGGAAAGGAAATTAGGAAATTTCCAAAAAGAGTGTCCACTTACGAAATTAGAGTACCAAATCGCCTGAAATCTTGGCTATTGATCATGTTTGTCTGTTCAGTGATTGCTTACTATGTATATATATATGCATATAATATGAATGAGCAACTTCAATTAACAGCTGAATTCAAAAATTCGCAACGAAAACATGAAGTTTAATAGGTCTGAAATACTTATAGCTAAACAAAATGATAAAAACCTAGAAAACAAAAATTAGTGAGTATTAATTTCTCATCTTTAACTTGGATTCTTAAACACATAATGGGAACGAAAATTAGGGTTTGAAAAGACAAATTTACCTCATCAGGAAAAAAAGTTGGGATGAGTATCGTGAGATCCAAAATGATTTGCATAATCAACGAAGAGTTAGGATATTTTATCCTATGAAAGGGAAAAGAAAGGAAATTAACAACTTTTTTTCCCGTTTATTGGATTCTTCACTTCTTTTCCTGTTTGATTTTTTTTAATCTGTTGGATTTGGGTATTCGGCCTGATCAAAACGATAAATAAAAGGTTATAGTTCTTTGTAAGGATTAGACTAGCATAATACTATTAATTTTAAGTGTGTAGTTTGTTTTTAAATTTAGTTTTAAGAATATTAATTTACGAATTATAAGATGATTTAATATAAAGAATTATTTAATATCAAATTTAATTAAGTATTATAATCTCTATTATTGGTATTAAAATTTATAAACAAAATTATCTTTTAGATCATAATATCTTATTATATCCAATAAGCTTATAATTGGTAATCAACTTTTATTGATAAACTTATTATTGGTAAACAACGGGTAAGCCATTTATTATTTGAATACTTTATTATTTAAACAACTTATTAGTAAATAGCCTATTGGTCAATATTTTATTATTGGTAAATAACACTAATAAGTCATTAACCAATAAGCTTATTATTGTAAACAACTTATTATTTAAACAATTTATTAGTAAACAACTTATTATTTAAATAGCTAGTTATTTAAACAACTTATTAGTAAACAATATATTATTATTGATAAACAACTTATTGGTAAATTACTTATTATTGGTAAACAACTTTTTGATAAACATGTTATTGATAAATAACTTATTATTGGTAAACAACTTATTATTTAAACAACTATTGGTAAACAACTTATTAGTCCTAATTCTATTTAAATATTGATTTTTTGTTTGTCAAAACTTATTTAAATAGTCTATTAGTAACCAACTTATTTTTCATCATTTTTTTCCTAGTTGGATTTGAGTATTCGACCTGATCTTTCTCTTTCTATTGGGTGGAAAAGTAGGGTCTAAGAGCAACTCCAGCAGGTTGGAGTTGCCAAAATCGTAGACTATATTTAGTCTAGAAAACCAATTTTGCTCCAGCAGATGGACTATATTTAGTCGACCTACTTTTTTGGCAGCTCAAAAAGACTAAATCTGCGAACGAAAACAGGCAGATTATAAATTTAATATAATTAAATGGGAGAGAGGATGAAGAAAAAAAAGAAGAAGAAACTCTCTGTTTGAAGAAGAAGAAACTCTCTGAAGTCTGAGAAGTGAAAGTGAAGAAGAAGACGAACGGATAGAATTACCAAGTACCAAGTCCCAACGGATAGAAAAAAAATCAGAACGGTAATAAAAAGTACCAACGGATAAAAATTGAAAGCATAATTGGAAAATTTATAAATATGTATAATAATTCAATTCATTTTATATCTTTCAATCAACTACTCCAACATTTAGCAATTGTAAGTATTTTGTTAATAATAGTTTGTATTTTTAATATATTTGATTTTTATTTTTTATTGATAATAATATCTCTTTAATTGATTTTTTTAGATGGAAAATCATGGTCCTCCGATGTATTATTCTTCATTATTATCTGAAGGTTTCTCACTTGATGATCCAAATTTGTTGGATGAATTTTTAATTTAAACTGATGTACCAATTCAGACTCCTGAAAATGAGTCTAACAAAAGAACAGGACGAAAGGGAAATTACACTATTGATGAAGATACCCTTCTTGTTTCCGCATGGCTTAATGTAAGCATGGATTCAATTCAAGGAAACGATCAGAAACATGGAAGATATTGAGAAAGAGTTCACGAATACTTTTACAAATACAAAAATTTTGAGTCTGAACGCAATTTTACTGCTTTGGCAAAACGTTGGTCAACGATTCAACTCGCGGTGAACAAATTTTATGGATATTATGCTTCAATTGAAAGAATGCAACAAAGCGGCGTAGGCGAACAAGATAAGGTATTTCAATTTTTTCATGTAAAATTTCATTAAGTTTTATTCTTATATTTTATATTTAATACTTTGTAAATAATTTTTCAATAGATATGTCAAGCATTAGAGATGTTCAAAAGTATGCAAAACCAACCATTTGGATTTATGCATTGTTGGAGAATATTAATGGATGCACCGAAATGGAGAACAGATAATAGTGGAAAAAATAAAAAACTAATAGAAAGTCATGTCCAGCAGCATCTTCTCCATCAACTGTAGAAGAAGTTAGTTTGGGTGAAGACGATGGTATTGAAGATACAATCTCTGCAGGATTAGAGAGGCCAATGGGAAGAAAGGCTTCAAAAGCATTATTTAAAAAGGGCAAAGGAACCGGTGATACTAGTACACCTATGGAGTTGAGGTTTGAGAAGTTCGAGCATCAGATGAAATTGAACCAACAAAAGAGACAAGAGAACATGGACAAAATATATTTTCAAGAGCAAGAGAAGTTGAATATACTGAAAGCACAAGAGGATGAAAGGATCATGATGATTAACACCGCTAACATGGAGCCTGAAGTAGCTGAATATTACAAACAACACAAGAAAGAAATCATGAAAAGAGTTATATATAGTAGTTGACTTGCTTATCATTAGATAATCATAATTTGCTTATTATTGTAGTAGAATTTAATTGATTAGGCTCCGCCATGTAGTGATCACAAGTGTTGAATAATATCTTATTGCAATTTAGAATGAATTTGTTTATCCCTTATGTGATGATTTGTGTGACGCCCCCAAAACAGGTATACATCACCCATCTTGAGTCGTCAGATACACACTACATAAATCAAATACAAACTTAATTATACAACCTATTTGGGTAATATACGACAAAAAATATAGTCGAGAGTTTAAACAAGAATATTGCCTTCTGAGATAATATCCACTCTCAAAAGAGTCCTCGTTATAATTATTATCACACTATTTCACGTAATAGTGAGGACTACTAAAGTCACTTATCCCGGACCATCACTCCATTTCCGACTCGTCCCAAATATATTCTCATTTCACAGAAGAAACAATGAAAGAAAAGGGTGAGCTCAACTAGCCCAAAGAAAATATTATGACTAAGATAATGCGTAATAAATTATCCTTAGCCTTCAACAAAGATAACAACCGATAGAATATAATAGACAACAAGTTTTAGATCAACAACCTAGCAATGGAATAAGCAATCCATTAGAAGAGTCAAGTAGAATATAATGTCTACTTTCCCCTCTAGATTAAAAGTCCATCGTTAATATTTCATTCCTGTAATACTTATCAACAGTATTTTGTTATACCCAAGACAAAAAAACTCTCATTACCTATCTTCACCTGAACCACCAAAGATTATAGTTAAATCCATAATTTATATTTATAATCATGTAAATCAACAGTTTCTCCTTGTCACAAAGGCTTAATAGAACGTTTACTCAATATCCTTACCTCAAAGGCTAAAGATATTCAAATGTAATAGTAATGATCATACCAGTCAGTTGTCTACCTTTGCACTACGGGCCAAATATATTCAACTATAAAACCAATGGTCATGATCATACCAATCAATTGTCTCATCGCAGGCACTACTACCAAAGACATTCAACTGTTAACTAATGGTCATGGTCCTGCCAATCACATCATCGAATTATCCATGCACTACGGGCCAAGGATATTCGTTAGTATCACCAGTGGTTATGATCATGTCATACACCTGTCCATCTTTGCACTACGGGCCAAAACTTTCAATCAACAGTTCGTCTTTGCACGTAAGCCAAAGATATACAATTGTAAAATCAATAATCAACAATCCATCTTCGCACGTAAGTAAAAGATATACAACCGTAAAACCAATAATCAACAGTCCATCTATGCACCTAAGTCAAAGATGACTTTCATCACAATATAAGCATGAAGATGATGACAATGATATAAGCATTAATCAAACGCAATTAAGGATAAATATTAAAGACTTTAAATTTATCCACAGTTTAAAAATATCCAAATTATCAACATGATACTGCTTTGTAGAGTAAAATTCAAGAATAATATTCATGTAGCAAAAATAATTTGGACATAAAAAAAATATATTTTTTGGGTGAATAGTACCCCGTGAATAGTACTTCGAGAATAGTACCCCGTGAATAGTACCCCGACACGAAAAGTGTCCTGAATATCCGAGTGAATGATACTAGAATGAATAGTAATCGGGTAAATAGTAGCCCATGAATAGTAACTCATGAATAGTACTCCGGCACAAAATGTGCCCCGAATACCCGAGTGAATAATACTAGAGTGAATAATAAATCGGGTGAATAAGAACTCATGAATAGTAACTCGTAATGTAAAAAATACCAAAGAAAATGATATTTCATGATTTAGTACAAAAAGAAATGATATCCTAGATGAGTATAATAGAATATACTGAAACTGCAAATGGATTTTCACCACAATACGCTAATCCACGTAGATAGATCATTTCCACAATTTAATAAAGAATGAATACAAAGGATCATTCACCATGCATGCGGTAATCTATATGTATCGGTTATTCCAATGTAATAATAAAGAATGGAATAACGAAGAATTCACCATGCATGCGATAGACCGCATGCACATGTTATTCCCAATGTAATAATAAAGAATGGAACCAGTCATGCGTAATCCGCATGCATGTGATATTCCAACGTAATAATAAAAATGGAACCAGATCATACGAATCCACATGACATGATATTCCAATAGAATAATAAAGAATGGAATAACAACAGAATTCACCAGGCATGCGATAGACCGCACATGTAGGTTATTCCAATAGAATAATAAAGAATGGAATAACAGAAGAATTTCACCATGTATGCGGTTGCTTATGTATGCAAAGTTATTCCAACATAATAATAAAGAATGGAATAACAACCTTTACGAGTATTGAAAGAAAATAACTCTCTTCATGAATACGAAAGAATAATACCCATACTATAATAATAATATCCCTTACTTTAGTAGAAGACTGGATACTGGAATAGTGAAGTAGCATACTTCACTTCTTCTTTCTCTCTATAGCTTCCCTCTCTATAATTTCTCTATAATAATTGCTCTTGTAAGACTTAGTGAATTGGTGAAAAATAATGAAGGAATGAGTTTCTATTTATAGGAAAATATAGTTTCCATAATTGCACATTTTGGGGCTCGAAATATTACAGTATAATACCCTCATCTTTTCCTTCATTTTTAATTTAGTCATGCAAGTATTATCAAACTTGCACCACCTCCCCTAATAGTAAATCATGTGAATCAATAGTAAATCATGTGACTCAATAGTTTTAAACATGTGAAAAAATTAATTATAGTATAGTACCTTCAACTATACCTCCATTTTTAACTTAGTCATGCAAGTATTATCAAACTTGCACCAACTCCCCTAATACTAAATCATGTGAATCAATAGTACACACATGTGAACACATAGTTATAAGCATGTGAATTAATAGCAATTAATTGCTCATTTATCTGATTAATTACCCGATTGGTCAATATAACCTCCAGACACCAATTATTATCGAAATAGATGTCATTTTCCACTAACACTAATAATCCCAACATAATGGAACTATCAAATTCATCTTTAATCAACATGAACTTATTCATCATTAATATTATAACTCACAATATTTAACAACCAAATCGCTCCTGTGAAAGAGGGGCTTCGATAAGGATTTCTTCTTATTGGCGCGCAATTAGGTGACCAAACCTCTCCTTGATAGAACTTCTAGACATTGTCAATATTGCAAATAATAATATGAATAACTTTGTTGTCTCAACTATTGATTTAATAATATATCATATTATGCAGATGATACTGTGACAATAATTGAATCAATAATATGAGAGATATGAGCAGCAATTACTGTAGAAATAATTGAGTATAATTGAGTGACTCTCACGTAAACATCAATAATCAATACCGTGTGCTACTATGCAACCACGCGTATTACTATACTTTTATCACCGATTATTTTATGACAACTTATTTACTATAAAAAAATTTCACATATCACCCTTAACTTTAACCTTTTATCAATTTAACCATTTACTAAATAGAATAATTATAAAAAAATTGAATACTTTTATTTCATAAAATTTGGGGTCTCACAATCTCCCCTCCTTATGAAATTTCACCCTCAAAATTTACGTACCTGGTAGTTCGAAGAGATGAGAATACCTTGCTTTCTTTTCTGATTGTACCTTCCCGGTTATTTCCTCTCTATCAGGATTTTCCCATTTCTCATCTTCTGTATTTCAGATATCATTCTAGAATATAGTTTCAAAATAAGGGTTAGTTGACATATCACATATTATCCCTATACTTTGACCGACCAATTAAATATCATTCTGGCATGTTGATTCCCTCTACGTTTGTTGTCACCGCTTTGATGACTGCCACCACTAGTATTATTGACTTGTCGGCTGCTCTCTCTTGGTTGGGTTGACTCATTATTGTGCTTCAATAACTGAGCCCTATTTATAACATCTGAATACAAACACAGTTTGTGAGAAATGAGGTATTGACGTATTTCGGGTCTCAAACCTCGTAGAAACATTCGCGTCATTCTCTCCTCATTATCAACCAAATGGGATGCGAACCGGGACAACTCGACAAACTTAGCCTCGTACTACGACACGATTATATTGTTTTGCTCCAACTTGATAAACTCCACCTCCTTCATGTGACGAATACTTTCAGGAAAGTACTTGTCATTGAACAGCTCTTGGAACTTCTCCCAAGACATTTTGAGTGCGGCAGGCTGGGTATGCTTTACTGATTCCCACCAGTAATCTACTTCTCCTCTCAACATGAAGGTGGCAAAGGGAACATTTTGCTCCTTGGAGCATCCCAAGACATCAAATATCTTGGTGATCTGCTTTATCCACGTCTCCGCCTTAAGTGGTTTTGGCTCTCCCCAAAACTCCGATGGTCCCAACTCCTTGAATTGTTTAGCGGTGACCATCTGTGAGTTGCCAGTGTGTCCACATGCATTTTGAACAGGAGCCGTTCTCGCCTGATGTTGCATGAATTTCATGAAGCCTCTGAACATCCCATCGTTCATCATTTGATCGGTGTTGTTGCTTACCTGAGGATTATTGTCTTCCTGTTGCACATTATCCTTGATATTGATTGTTGGTGACTCAACGGTCTCATGTGCTTCATTGCTTATCTCGACATTTTCATATGCCATTTTCAAACACTACCACAAAACAAGGGTTAATTGATATGCCACATATTATCCCTATACTCTGACCGACCAATTAAATACCAAATAAACTTAGGTAGGTCATACTAGCGAAGGAATTCTCCGTCTCTCCCCTCCTAGTTCTTGTCTCACATCTCAGCCAGGGATCATATCCCTAAGCTTTGATACCAACTGTGACGCCCCCAAAATAGGTATACATCACCCATCTTAGGTCGCCAAATACATGTTACAGAATACAAATACAAACTTAATTATACAACATGAGCTGAGAGTTTTTACATGAATATTGTCTTCTAGACAATATCCAAACTCAAATGGAGTCCTTGTTATATTTATTGGCACACTATTTTATAGAATAGTGAGGACTACTATAACTCCATCTCGGGCCATCACTCCGTTCCCTGACTAGTTCCGGCTACGTTCTCATTTCCTGAAGATAACAATGGAAGTAAAAGGGGTGAGCTCAACTAGCCCAGTAAGAAATATTATGACTAAGATAATGCAGAATAAGTTATCATTTGCCTTCAACAATGTTAAACTGATAGAATATAATAGACAACAAGTTTAACTACAACGGAATAAGCAATCCATTAGAAAAGTCAAGTAGAGCATGATATCTACTATCTTCTATGATTTAAAAAGTTTATCATTAACTTTATTGTTGGGACTCAACTTAATAAATAGATCACATCATCAAATCATCCATGCATTACGGGCCAATGATATTCATTAGCATCACATCCACAAATTATTCTTGCACTACTGGCCAAGAATTATTCGTGTAATCATCAATGGTCATGATCATACTGAATTATCCATGGTCATAATCATACCAATCAACAGTCCATCTATGCACGTAAGCCAAAGATGACTTTCATAACAATATAAGCATAAGGATGATGACAATTGTAAGACCCCGAATTTTATGAAATAAAAGTATTCAATTTTCTTATAATTATTATTTTATTTCGTAAATGGTTAAATTGATAAAGGGTTAAAGTTAAGGGTGATATGTGAAAATTGTTGTAAAGTATGCAAGTTATAAAATATTCGTTTGGTCGGGGAATATTCTTTTTGTCGGGGAATATCCGTACGATGGCACAATCATTGGTGGACCCCACAACGAAAGTATTGTTGTAGTAAGAAAATGACAAAATTATCTTTTTATAAAAATAACGGCGAAAGTGTTACCGTTAAAAACTGTTGAACTACCCTTGTAGTAAAAGTACGATGTACTGCTGCGTGGTTGCGTAGTAGCACACGGTATTGATTATTGATTCTTACGTGCGAAGTCACTCGGTTATACTCAATTATTGCTACATAATTGCCGTGCATCATATCTCTCTCATATTATTGATTCGATTATTGTCACAAAGATCATCTCAGATAATATGATATATTATTAAATCAATAATTGAGACGACAAAGTTATTCATATTATTAAATTTCAATATTTACAATGTCTAGAAGTTACATCAAGGAGAAGTTTGGTCATCTAATCATTGCCGCATGATAAGGAGAAATTCTTATCGAAAAGCCCCTCTTTCCTCGAACGACACGGTTGTTAAATATTATGAGTTATAATATTAATGATGAATAAGTTCGTGTTGATTAAAGATAAAATTGATAGTTCCATTGTGTTGGAATTATCAGTGTCAGTGAAAATCGACATCTATTCCGATGATAATTGATGTCTGGGGGTTATATTGATAAATCGGGTAATTAATCGGATAAATGAGCAATTAATTGCTACTAATTCACATGTTTATATAACTATTTGTTCACATGTGTGTACTATTGAATCATATTCTTGTACTATTAGGGGAGTTGGTGCAAGATTGATAATATTTGCATAACTAAGTTAAAAATAGAGGTATAGATGGAGGTACTATACTGTAATTCGAATTTTCACATGATTATAACTATTGATTCACATGATTGAACTATTGATTCACATTATTTACTATTAGGGGAGGTGGTGCAAGTTTGATAATACTTGCAGGACTAAATTAAAAATGAAAGAAAAGTTGGAGGTATTGTACTGTAATATTTCGAGCCCCAAAACGTGCAATTATCGAAACTATACTTTCCTATAAATAGAAGCTCATTCTTCCTTCATTTCTCACCAATTCACTAAAGCTTTAGAGCAATTATTATAGAGAAAAAGAATAAGAGAAGTCTGCTACCTCACTATTCCAATATCCAGTTTCTTCTAAGGTAAGGAGTATTATTGTGACACTCCCAAAATAGGTATACAACACCCATTCTGAGTCGCCAAATACATAGTACAGAAAGCAAACTATAACTTTAATAATATAATTGTCGTGCAAAATACGACAACACATACTGTGAGTTTAAATACAAATATTGTCTTCTAGACAATATCAACACTCAAATAAGTTTGCATTACAATTATTCATACACTATTTTACAGAAATAGTGAGGACTGCTAAAACGTCTTTCTAGAACCATCACTCCATACCCCGACTCGATCCTGCTATGTTCTCACCTCCAGAGAAGAAAAATAGAACAAAAAGGAAAAGGGTGAGCTCAACTAGCCCAGTAAAGAACATTATGACTAAGATAATATACAACAAATTATCATTAGTCTTCAACAGGAAAAAATCTGATAGAATATAGTAGACAACAAGTTTTAGATCAATAACTGCAGCGGAAACAACAATCCATTAGAAGAGTCACGTAGAGAATGAATTCTACTATCTTCTAAGATTTAAAAGTTCATCATCAATATTTTATCCCTGTAACATCAATCAATATAAATTTTTAATCAAATATTCATCTTTGCACTACAGGCTAAAGATATTCATTTGTATCACCAGTCGGTCATTTTCATCTCAACACCTGTTCATATTTGCACTACGAGCCAAAGATATTCATCAGTTAATCATTCATCTTTGCACTACAGGCCAAAGATAGTTAGTAACATCATCATTTACGACTGATGATGATGAAAAATATTTTAAAAAAAATGAATCCAGTGAGACAGAAAGACAAATATTAGGGATTCAGATATAATGCTTTTATCCAAGATCAATAATACTTCATAATAACCAATTGTGAAGCGTAATTCAAAAATAAAGATCAAAACATGGATACAATAAAAATAGTAACCATAATAGACATCTTGGACCAAAAGGAAAATTTTATTTTTTTTGGTGAATAGTCTTGTATTCGTGAATAATCTTGATATCGTGAATAATTAATAGATATATGAATTGTAACCTCGACTCAAAAAGTTCCAAATTTAATTAAAATTTCAAACCAATATTTCTAAGATAATGATATTGAAGAAAATAATATCATTTAAGAAGAAAATAACATCCCTTAACTCAAAATAACGGTACTTCTGATTGGGATATCGGATAGAAAGTCGAAGGAAACTTGTACCGAAAAACAACTCTCAAAGTATCTAAATACTCATAAAAATACGCTCGAAAATATAAAGAGAAAGAAAACTTGTTTCTAGTGTGATTTTCAATTCTAACCTAAGCGTCTATTTATAGGAAAATGCTAGAACGTCATAGGAGACTAAAATAATAAAATAATATTAATTCAGTACTTTTCTTCTACTCATGCTAATCAAGACTCAAGACCAGCCATCTTTGAATAAAAATCAGCAGCCCGCATATGTTAAAACAAAAGTGGGTCCCACCCATAATTTAATAAAAATCATTTTATTTTCTGAAACTTTAGTAATTCATAGAAAATAGTCCGTTTATCAGAAAAATACGAATTTTATGTCCATTCCACACGAAATTAAATTCTCTACAACTTTGTAGCTTTGAGTTTTTCCAAATTCCAAATAGAAAATATCTGAAATAAATAAACGGGTGATTTTTAATACCTCCATTTCGACAAAATACTGATAAAACACCTCAACATTAATTCTTTCATTTATAATCACATAAATAGATCCATCATTTATATCCACATCAAATAAATATTTCCTTATCATATAAATCAATAATTAATTATTCACAAATAATATTACAGAATTACAATTATGATGACCAAAAGCCTCTGCAGAAGAGAGGGCTTTCCAATAAGGATTTCTCCTTACTGGCGCACAATTAGGTGACCAAACCTCTCCTTAGACAGAACTTTCTAGACATTGCCAATAATGTTATCTAATAATATTATTCAAATAATATTAATTATTGATCTGATAATGGGAAATACTATGCAGTGACAATTATTGAAACAACAATAATATTAAATATCAATGCAGTAATTATTGAATCAATAAAATAAAATATTGAACGATAGAATTCACCGTAATAATTATTGAGTAGTGTCTTCACGCATTTAATCAATAATTTAACAATACTGTGCAATACCGTGTACTACAGTGCAACCACGCGTATTATTGTATTTTAACCACCAGGTAATCCAACAAAGTTAATCGGTAAATAATTACTGTAGTTATTTATAAAAACTCATACTTTGTCGCTTTCTTCATCCGACAGTTATTCTATTATGAGCCCCACGAATGGCTGCGCCGTCGTACGAATATTCCCCGACAAAAAGAATATTCCACGACCAAAAGAATATTCTCCGATAAAAATGAATATTTTATAACCACTTGATTATTTTGTAAAATTTGCACATTTTACCCATAACCAAAGCATTATATCAGATTAACACCTTATTAATTTAGAATAAAGAATAGAGAAAATTTAATTTTATTTATAATAAGTTGGGGTCTTACAACCTCCCCTCCTTATAAAATTTCGTCCTCAAAATTGACGTATATACCTGGTGTTTCGAACAGGTGAAGGTACCTTACTTTCATTTTTGATTCCAACTCCCAGGTCATTTCCTCAATATCAAGGTTCCTCCACAAAACCTTAACTTGTGGTATAACCTTGGTGCGTAGGACATGCTCTTTCCTATCCAAGATCTTAACATGTACCTCCCCGTATGTTAAATCTTCGGCTATCTCGTCTGGTTCTAACACAATAATGTGGTTCGGGTCTTTCACATATTTACGAAGCATAGATATGTGGAAAACATTGTGAACACGAGACATACTTGGAGGTAATGCGAGTCTATAGGCCACATTTCCTATTCGGTCAAGAATCTTAAATGGACCAACAAATCGTGGATTGAGCTTTCCTCTCTTCCCAAATTTTGTAACTCCCTTCCATGGAGCATTACATAACAGTACATGATCTCCAATATTAAATTCTACTTCCTTTCGATGAAGATCAGCATAACTCTTTTGTCGATCCTGTGAGGTTTGAATACATTTTTGAATCATTTGGATCTTTTCTGTAGTCATGCGTACCAATTCCGGTCCCAACAAAGTTGCTTCACCCACCTCGTCCCAACATACCGGAGAACGACACTTTCATCCAAACAACGCCTCAAATGGAGCCATGCCTATACTTGCTTGATAATCATTGTTGTTGTACGAGAATTCCACCAATTAAGGCAAGTACTTATCCCAACTTCCTTTGAAATCTAGGACACGAGTCTTAATAGATCTTCAAGAGTTTGAATAGTCCTCTCTCGATTGTCTCGTCTGCTTGAGGATGGTATGCGGCAATCAATCGTGAATCCGTGCCCATAGCTTTCTCGCAAGCTAAACCAAAATCGTGAAGTGAATCTTGGGTCACGATCCGAAACTATGGATACCGGCATGCCATGCAATCTCACAATCTCGTTCACGTCATATACGAAAGCAAGACGTTCAAGGAATAAGTCTCACGATCGGCAAGAAATGAGCGGACTTGGTTAATCTATCAACAATAACCCAAATCGCATCTATGCCTCGAGAAACTTTGGGAAGACACATAATCTAAAATCTATAGTAATGTGTTCCCACTTCCATTTCAGAATCTCAAGTGGTTGCAATGGACCTTTTGGCACTTGATGCTCCGCCTTTACTCGTTGACAAGTTAAACACCTCGAGATAAACTCCGCGATCTCTCTCTTCATATTGTTCCACCAAAATGTGTGTCGAATATCATGATACATTTTGGTACTCCCAGGATGGATTACAAACGGGGTGTTGTGTGCCTCCATCATGATTCTATGCTTCAAGTCAAGATCATTAGGAACGCAAAGTCTAGAGTTGACTCGAAGTATTCCTTCTTCATCGATTCTTGCTTCGAATAGCACCTTCAGATTGTTTTCTTCTTCATACGATCATATTTCTGGTCCGTAGCTTGATCAGCTTTAACTTTATCGATTAAAGTCGGTTCTACTCGTATATTCGTCATCATCACGTGGGTCCCTAGAGTCTTTAATTCTACCTCCATCCTTTGTAAGTCATACAAAATGGGCCTTTACGTTGATAATATCGCACTCATACTCGCATATGATCTTCTACTCAATGCATGAGCTACTACGTTCGCTTTTCCGGGATGATATTGAATAATGTGATTGTAATCTTTTAACAGCCCAAGCCAACGTCGTTTCCGCATATTGAGTTCTTTTTGGGTGAAGAAATATTTGAGGCTTTTATGGTCCGTATAAATCTCCACTTTCTCCCCATACAAGTAGTGTCTCCATATCTTCAACGCGAAAACGACTGCTGCCAACTCTAGATCATGAGTAGGATAATTCCTCTCATATTCTTTCACGTTGTCATGAGGCATATGCTCGACTTTCCCATGTTGCATGAGAACACATCCTAACCCTTTGCAAAGCATCATCAGAGATAACAAATCCATCCGAACCCGATGGTATTGCTAGAAACAGTCTTAAATGAGTCTCCTCTTGAGCTCTTGGAAACTCTTCTCACATTCTTCGCCTCCATATGAATTTTGTATCTTTCCGAGTCACCGAGTTAATCTGAGTAGCGATTCGAGAAAATCCTTCCACGAATCTCCGATAATAACCAATTAAGCCCGTAAAGCTACGCACTTCTATCACCGAAACTTGCTGTTCCTAACTTTGTATTGCTTCAATCTTCGCCAGTCAATGAGATCTTTGTGAGACCCCGATTTTATTAATAAAGATTTAAATTTGGTCGAAATAATTTTTTAATATTATGGTGTGAATTTGAGATAATATTATAGTTGTGGGTAGTATTTATAAATTTTGCAAAGTATGCAAGTGGTTATATTATATTCGATTGGTGTGGGAATATTCTTGTTTAGCGAGGGAATATTCGTACAACTACTCAATCATTGGTGGACCTCACAAATGTAATTATTGTTTGGATTGAGAAAACGACAAAAATATTTTATTGAAATAACGGCGAAAGTTTTACTGTAGTTCTTGTTGAACTACTTTCGGTAGTAAAAGACAATGAATACGTGTGGTTGCATAGTAGCACCTGGTATTGATTATTGATGTTTATGTGAGAAGTCACTCATTTGATTCCATTATTGTTTATTAATAATATGAATTATTAAAGCGATAATGACGCTTTGTTTTATTCATATTATTAACGTAATAAAAAGTAAAACATCTTTTATATAAAATAGAATACTT
Source organism: Panax quinquefolius (assembly GCA_020205615.1). Lineage (NCBI taxonomy): Eukaryota > Viridiplantae > Streptophyta > Magnoliopsida > Apiales > Araliaceae > Panax > Panax quinquefolius. Next base: position 132,583,798 of record CM035157.1, on the reverse strand, counting down.
TATTAAAGTTATTCTATAAATAGAATATATTATATTTTATTATGCATAGTGTTGCATAGTATTTTTGCGTATAGTGTTTTGCATAGTATTGCATAGTGTTTGCATAGTAAAATGTTTTTATATAAATAGAATATATTATATTTTATTTAAAAGATTTTTTTTTAAATATGGACCGTCGATTAAAGTAAATCAATCTGACCGTTCATGGATTAGTTCTTATGCATTCCATTTTCCTATAAATAAAGCTCATTCCTTCATTATTTTCTTACGAATTCATTGAAACTCTAGAGAGAGAAAATTATAGAGAGAAGCTATAGAGAAAAAATTATAGAAAGAAGAAGAGTATTCTCGCTACTTCACTACTTCTATATTCAGGTTCTTTTACGGTGAGGGTGTTATTCTTTCTTCTTGAAGAGAACTTACATTATTCCATTCACTATTATTCTGGCTGGAATAACTTTTGTAAAAGTGGCATACCCTATACATAACCTTGTATACGCTGCATACCCTATACTTGGTGAAATCCTTATGTTATTCCATTGCTTATTATTACATTGAATAACTTTTGTATACGCCATTTACCTATACTTGGTGACATTCTTCTATTATTACATTGGAACATCCATGCATGTGTTTTTACACCTGACCGGTTCCGCTTTTTATTATTCGTTGGAACATCCTCATGCATGTGTTTTACACCTTGACTGGTTCCGCCTTTTATCATTCTCGCTTGGAATATCCTATCTCATGTGTTTTACCCGGATCCGGTTCCATCTTTATTATTCGTTGGAACATCCATGTCGCTTGTGTGAATTTCACCGACCGGGTTCCGTTATTATTATTATTACATTGGAATAACTTTTCTGTCTGAAATCCGCATGCACGGTGATTTCTTTTGTTATTCCATTCTTTATTATACCCAGTTGGTTAAAACTTTGACTTATACTCCATGAAATTAGTAGAATATCCTTGATATTTGCGTTTCATCGATATCTTTTCATGGAAATATTCTTCCGATCATTCTTGAATTTTACTCTAATGTAAACAAAGATGTCGTGTTGACAATTTGGACGTTAATAATTCATGGATTAAATAATTCTTGAACTTGTTTTATTGAATTATTATGTCATTGTCATCATCCTCATGTTATATTATGTTATCTTTGGCTTACGTGCATAGATGAACTTAGTATGATTATGACCGAGGATCATTCGGTATAATCACGACTTGATATAAATGATGTGACAAAAGTCCTCGATGGCACATAATGCGTTGATGGATAGTTTTTGTATGATTATGACCGAGGGTGATTCGGTATAGTCATGACCATTGATAATTTGATGAAAATCCTTGACCGTGGTACGGGATGATTAGATGTGGTGGTTTATTTATTAAAATTTGAGTCTCAAATGATAAAATTGATGAAAACTTTTAAAACCTAAAAGATAGTAGACTTTATTCTCTACTTGACTCTTTAATGGATTGCTTATTCCAATGCGCAGCTTAAACCGGTTGTCTATTGTATTTTATCGGTTTAACCGTTTGAAAGACTAATGATAATTTATTCGCATTATCTTAGTCATAATATTTCTTCTTTGGGCTAGTTGAGCTCACCCTTTCTTTCACCGTTCTCTTCGAGAAATGAGAACATAAATTTGGGACGAGTCTGGGAACGAAGTAATGGTCCAGAGGATAGCTTTAGTAGTCCTCACTATTACGTGAAATAGTGTGATAATAGTTGTAATGAGGACTCCTTTTGAGTTTGTATAATATCTAGTAGACAATATTTGTATTCAAACTCACGCTTTATGTCGTATTGTACCACGGCAGTTATATTAGTAAGTTGTATTTGAATTTATGTACCATGTAAGTGGCGACCCAAGATGGGTGACGATACTTAATTTTGGGGGCGTCCACAACTGGTATCGAGAGCCATAAGTGTGAAGAGCCCCAGCCTCTCGTTGGTGACTTCTGTTGATGGGGGATGCACCGCCGCCGGACTCTCCGTAGGGGACGCCTGGTCTTTCGGTGGCAAGTCGACAGTACCAATGTGAGGTCTTGACACAAGTTGGTGTCCAGAGTCACAGTTAGTATCGAGCTTAGGGATATGATCCTGGCTAAGATGCGAGATAAGAACTAGGAGGGAGAGACGGGGAATTCCTTCGCTAGTATGACCTACCTAAGTTTATTTGGTATTTGATTGGTTCACGTAATATAGGGATAATTTGTTACATGTCAATTAACCCTTGTTTTGTGACAAGTGTTTGAGAATGGCATCCGAAAATGCCGAGATAAGCAATGAAGCACATGAGAGTGTTGATTCAAATTTCAAACAAAAGGTAACGACCAACAACACGATAATAATCATATTGGTGGCAACGGCTTTATCGAACAATGATAACCATCGTGGGGAAATTATCATGCTAAGAATGGTAACCACTTGATGGTGGTAATCATGGCAAAGATAATAAAGTGGAAATTTCAAGAAGAGAATGTCATTTAGCTCGATTTTGTCGTATAGTGAAGTCAAGTCCAAATTTGGGATAGTGGCACCAAAGGCGGATACTGGACAAAAAACAAAGTCGATGGTTTCAGGAAGAGCGTTTTTTCGTGACTTCTCAAAAGTGGGTAACCCGACGAAGTTAGCACGGGTTAGTTAATTATAAATTCTTGCGAAGTCTATACCTTATTAGATCTGGGCTCTACCCATTCTTTTATCTCTCTTGCTTGCGTTCAACGTTTAAATTTGACTCCGGAGAAATTAGACTTTGATTTATCTATTGAAACTTCGTTGGGAGAAACCTTCGTTACCTCCACTGTTTATTAATCTTGTTGTTTCAAATAAACACTTTCATGTTACCTGTCGATCTTATCTCTTTGAAAATACTTGCCTTTGAGGTAATTTTTGAAAACGATTGATTAACTACTCATTATTCTTTTTGTAAGGTTGTTAGCTTTCATATTCCTAACAAACTTTGTTATACTGAATTCAAAGTAACCAAACCCTAAAGTTAATCATTGTCATATCAAGCCATAAGTAAAGAGCCCCGAACCTTTCGTTGTTAACTTCCTTGTGTGGAATGCAATCAAGTCAGCTTTACAGAGGCTTACATCGTGAATGAAGATGGCAAGTTTATAGGTATCATTGTGAGGTACTATCTAGGTTAAGGGATAGAAGTCACAGTTGGTATCAATGTGACGTCTTATCCAAGTCTTGAATGAGAGTCACGCTTTTTGAATGATATTTCTATTATTAATAAATTTCTGGCGTATTCTTGAAGACTTCTTAGCCTACTTAGAGCGTGAAATCGAATTTTGTATTGACCCCAAAGATAAACCCATTTCTTAAACCCTCAAATATTTCTTCAACTAAATAAATGGTTTACGTGGTTTATGATGAAAGTCATAATAAAAGCATTGGAATAATGAAAATCATGGGTATATGAAGTATTAGTAAGTTTTATGATGAGTTATGTTGGTTAGTACGTAAAAACATGAAAGTTTCTTAGAAATCACAAAGAGTTGAAAATCAGATTTTAGTGAAAAACGTAACATGAAATTAAATTGACCATATCTCCTATTATATTTTGAATTTTTGAATGTGGTCAAGTCCTAGAGTTAGATCTATGAGTTAGCTAACTAATCCAAGTGGAATTACTGGAAAAGGTGTTGTAGATTTTTGTGTGGACTGATTTTAGCAAAGGAGGTCAAAGCTGTAAATTTCAAAAATGCTACTGCCCAGAAACTTTAAGGGACTATTTCGGCCACTTAAATTATGAGAAAAATTCTGAGTTTTTGGGACATGAAAGTATATGGTATAAAGTACCTCCTGTCCAAAAATGAACTCATTCTGACTTAAAATGAGCAAGTTATGACTATTTCAATATTTATGTTTTTTCGACAAAAAACGCTATAACCGGAGTTCTATAACTTCGATGACCATGAAATTTAAACTAGAAGCTCACGTTAACATGTGTGAGGTCCTGCCAAGATTTGGGAATTTTTGGAGTTAAACTTGAGGTAGCTAATTTCTTAAGGAATTAATTAGAAATTGATTTTTGAAAAATAGTAAATGAATTTTAAAAATTCGAGAAAAATATTTTTCATCATGGGACTATATTATGCTAAATCCCAGAAAAGAAATATTTTTGGGACTGATTTGGTATTTTCATGAAAATAGTTTAATTCTGAACATATGAGTTAAATATGTTATGTGAAGTAACAAAAGTTGAAAATAGGATTTTATGGCTAGAGAATCCTATATAGAGTATATGCATATTTTTTGATGAGGGATTTGATAATTGGTGATGATATCTTATGAGTATGGCATTTTGAATGATTAAATGCATTATATGGTAAAGCGTAAACAATTAAGATAAATTGTTTATAAATTTAAGAAGTGATTAAAATATTGTTATAATATTAATGTTATTAGATTATGAGATTATTAAATGATTGATAACATGGGGATATTCTTGAATCTGGATAAATTATATTATAAATGTTTAATATTTATCCTTTATCTCATTTGATTGATTCTTTATATCATTATCCTCATGTTTATATTATGTTGAAAGTCATCTGGCTTTTGTAGTGCATAGATGGACTTGGTATGATTATGACCATGGATTATTCGGTATAATCATAATCAGTAAATGAATACACAATTATCTTTGGTAGTAGTGCATGGATAATTTGTGGTCGTGATACTAATGAATATCCTTGGCACGTAGTGCGGGGATGATTCGATGATGTGGATTAATTATTGAAATGAGTCTCAAAGAATGAAATATTAATTCATGGATGTGTTCAAAGTCATCTCGTGGCTTACGTGCATAGATGGACTTGGTATGATTATGACCGAGGATTGTTCGGTATAATCATAATAATCAGAATTGAAAACACACAATTATCTTTGGTAGTAGTGCATGGATAATTTGTGGTCGTGATACTAATGAATATCCTTGGCCTGTAGTGCAGGGATGATTCGATGATGTGGATTAATTATTGAGCTGAGTCTCAGCAATGAAATATTAATTCATGGATGTGTTCAAAGTCATCTGTGGCTTACGTGCATAGATGGACTTGGTATGATTATGACCAGGGATTGTTCGGTATAATCATAACCGTAATTGAAAACACAATTATCTTGGCCGTAGTGCATGGATAATTTGTGGTCGTGATACTAATGAATATCCTTGGCCTGTAGTGCAGGGATGATTCGATGATGTGGATTAATTATTGGTGAGTCTCAAAGAATGAAATATTAATTCATGGATGCGTTCAAAGTCATCTCGCGGCTTACGTGCATAGATGGACTTGGTATGATTATGACCGAGGATTGTTGGGTATAATCATAATCAGTAATTGAAAACACGAATATCCTTGGCGAATTGCATGGATAATTCGTGGTCGTGATACTATTATTAAGTCTGCGTCTTAGCATTATTGGTTTTACGATTGTATATCTTTGGCTTTTGTAGTGCAAAGATGAATTGTTAATGAATAGCTTTGGCGGATTTCAAAGATGAATTTAATATTTTAAGCGATAAAGGTATTCAAGGTATCCTCATCTCTTTATCATACCAGTCGTACCACTAATTTCGAGGGCGAAATTCCATAAGGAGGGAGATTGTGAGACCCAGATTTTATTAATAAAGATTTAAATTTGGTCGAAATAATTTTTTAATATTATGGTGTGAATTTGAGATAATATTATAGTTGTGGGTAGTATTTATAAATTTTGCAAAGTATGCAGTGGTTATATTATATTCGATTGGTGGGGAATATTCGGTTTAGCGGGAATATTCGTCTACAATGACTCAATCATTGGTGGACCCCACAATGAAATTATTATCGGATTGAGAAAACGCAAAAAAATATTTTATTGAAATAACGGCGAAAGTTTTACCGGTAGTTCTTGTTGAACTACTCGGTAGTAAAATAAAAGATGTCGTGTGGTTTGCATAGTAGCACACGGTATTGATTATTGATGTTTATGTGAGAAGTCACTCGGTTTGATTCCATTATTGTCGATTAATAATATGAATTATTAAAGCGATAATGACGTTTTGTTTTATTAAGTATTATTAACGTAATAAAATGAAACATCTTTTATATAAAATAGAATACTTTATTAAAGTTATTACATAAATAGAATATATTATATTTTATTATGCATAGTGTTGCATAGTATTTTTTGCATAGTGTTTTGCATAGTATTGCATAGTGTTTGCATAGTAAAATGTTTTTATATAAATAGAATATATTATATTTTATTTAAAAGATTTTTTTTTAAATATGGACCGTCGATTAAAGTAAATCAATCGAATACCGCTCATGGATTAGTTCTTATGCATTCCATTTTCCTATAAATAAAGCTCATTCCTTCATTATTTTCTTACGAATTCATTGAAACTCTAGAGAGAAATTATAGAGAGAAGCTATAGAGAAAATTATAGAAAGAAGAAGAGTATTCTCGCTACTTCACTACTTCTATATTCATTCTTTTTACGGTAAAGTGGGTGTTATTCTTTCTTCTTGAAGAGAACTTACATTATTCCATTCACTATTATTCTGTTGGAATAACTTTGTAAAAGTGGCATACCCTATACATAACTTTGTATATCTGTGGCATACCCTATACTTGGTGAAATCCTTATGTTATTCCATTGCTTATTATTACGCTGGAATAACTTTTGTATCTGCGATTTACCCTATACTTGGTGACATTCTTCTATTATTACATTGGAACATCACATGCATGTGTTTTACAGGACTGGTTCCGCTTTTATTATTCTGTTGGAACATCCACATGCGTGTGTTTTTACAGGACTGGTTCCGCTCTTTATCATTCTGTTGGAATATCCTATCATGTGTTTTACACCGGATCCGGTTCCATCTTTATTATTACATTGGAACATCCGCATCGGTTGTGAATTTCACGACTTTGGTTCCGTTATTATTATTATTACATTGGAATAACTTTGTCTATGCTGAATCCGCATGCATGGTGATTTCTTTTGTTATTCCATTCTTTATTATACCCAGTTGGTTAAAACTTTGACTTCTATACTCCATGAAATTAGTAGAATATCCTTGATATTTGCGTTTCATCCAGTATCTTTTCATGGAAATATTCTTCTGATCATTCTTGAATTTTACTCTCTGAAAAACAAGATATCATGTTGACAATTTGGGCGTTAATAATTCATGGATTAAATAATTCTTGAACTTGTTTTATTGAATTATTATGTCATTGTCATCATCCTCATGTTATATTATGTTATCTTTGGCTTACGTGCATAGATGAACTTAGTATGATTATGACCAGGATCATTCGGTATAATCATGACTTGATATAAATGATGTGACAAAAGTCCTCGGTGGCACTGTAATGCGTTGATGGATAGTTTTGGTATGATTATGACCAGGGGTGATTCGGTATAGTCATGACCATTGATAATTTGATGAAAATCCTTGGCCGTGGTAGTACGTGGATGATTAGATGTGGTGGTTTATTTATTAAAATTTGAGTCTCGGCGATAAAATTGATGAAAACTTTTAAAACCTAAAAGATAGTAGACTTTATTCTCTACTTGACTCTTTTAATGGATTGCTTATTCATTGCAGTTAAACCGGTTGTCTATTGTATTTTATCGGTTTAACAACTGTTGAAGACTAATGATAATTTATTCTCGCATTATCTTAGTCATAATATTTCTTCTTGGGCTAGTTGAGCTCACCCTTTCTTTCACCGTGTTCTCTTGTGAAATGAGAACATAAATTTGGAGACGAGTCGGGGAACGAAGTAATGGTCCGGAGGATAGCTTTAGTAGTCCTCACTATTACGTGAAATAGTGTGATAATAGTTGTAATGAGGACTCCTTTTTTGAGTTTGTATAATATCTAGTAGACAATATTTGTATTCAAACTCACGATTTTATGTCGTATTGTACCACAGCAGTTATATTAAGAAGTTGTATTTGAATTTATGTACCATGTAAGTGGCGACCCAAGATGGGTGACGTATACTTAATTTTGGGGGCGTCACAGATACTCCATGTTTTGACACCACGTGCCCAAGGAATGCTACTTCCTCAAGCCAGAACTCGCATTTCTTCAGCTAGGCATAAAGCTTGTTTTCACGAAGTCTTTCAAGTATCAGCTTCAAATGGTGCTCATGATCTTCACGGCTTTTGTAAGACCCCAACTTATTATAAATAAAATTAAACTTCCTCTATTTATTATTTTGAAATAGTAAGGGTTGATTTGATTAATGTGGTTAGTTATGGGTAAAATGCGTAAATATTTCAAATAAGCAAGTGGTTATAAAATATTCATTGTTATTCGGGAATATTCATTTGGTCGTGGAATATTCTTTACGTCGGGAATATTAAATGCGACGGCAGCGATCTTTATGTGGGCCCCCGTAATGAAAATCGATTGGATGAAAGAAAACGATGAATATAAGTTGTTTATAAATAACGGCGTAGTTGATACTGATTATCTTTGTTGGAATACCCGTGGTTAAAACACGTTGTTGACACCACGGTATTGCACCAATTATTGATTCTTACGTGAAGACCTTTTCGATAATTGTTACGATAATTACTATTCAATATTTTATTTTATTGATTCAATAATTGCTTTGCGTTGATATTTTATATTATTGTTATTTCAATAATTGTCATTACACAATATTTTCCTTTATCGAATCAATAATTCATATTATTTGAATAATATTATTAGATATCATTATTGGCAATGTCTAAAAAGTTACATCTAAGGAGAGGTTTGGTCACCTAATTGCTTCGATGAGGAGAAATCCTTATTGAAAGCCCCTCTTTCTTGGGAACGGCACAGTTGTCGATATTGTGATTACGTAATATTATTTGTGAATAATTAATTATTGATTTATATGATAAGGAAAATATTCATTTTATGTGGATATAGATGGAGAAAATTTTAAAGTATAAATTGTTGAAAAATTGATATTTTATATTTTCTAATAAAATAATTCATTTAAATATATTATTATATTTTAATAATATAATAAAGGTGATATTTTTTTACAATGAATGTGGGATATATGAATATATGAGGAGGAAGAATATTTTTGTTGTAAAAGTTGTTTAAAACATGTTAAACATGTCTGTGGGCCCATTTCTTGACTGAAATTTGATTATAGCTTGTAAAATCGTCCGTATGTGAATTTCGGTCAATTTCTGTTTGGAATTTGGAAAACCTTTCTTCTGTAAAGTTGTAGAGAATGAAATTTCTTATGCAAAAGACATAAGGTTTTAATTTTTCTGATAAAAGGGCTATTTATTATGAATTATTGAAGTTCCGTAGTTCCGAAATAATTAATTTTTGAAAGTTTTAATTATTTTTAATAACAAAAACATTTTTTACATTTTGTGGGCCTCATTAAACATGTGCAAGGTGCTGAATTTGATTATTCAAAGGTTGGCGTAGAAAACTTAATTTATATATTAATATTTTATTAAATTTTCTGCTTTGTTGTTCTAAGCATTTTCCTATAAATAGGGTGCTTAGGTTAGAATTGAAAATCACACCAGAAACTAAAGTTTTCTCTCTCTTTCTCTCTTTATATTATCGAGCGTATTCTTGTGGGTATTTTGAGACTTTGAGTGTTGCTATACTCGGTCTGAAGTTCCCTTAAGACTATATCCAGGTTATTCCAAATCTTGATCTTTTTCGAATAAGGGATGTTTTTTTCTTTTCGAGGTAAGGGATATTATTTTTTTAAAATGATATTATTTTTCTCAATATCATTATGCGAGAATATTGGTAAGATTTTTCTTGTGACATTCTTGTCTTTTAGTGATGATGGGTTACTATTCACGTGTCTGATTATTCACGATATTCACACGAAAAATTAAATTTTTTTTTTATCCAAAATATATATTATGGATACTAGCTTTGATTGTATCCATGTTTTGATCATTCTTGAATTTTACTCCACTATGATTATTTTATGAAGTATTTTTGAACATGAATAAACCGAAATCTTAATCCTTAATATTTATTCTTTTATTTCACTGGATTCGTTTTTCTTTAAAATATTTTCATCATCCTCGGTCCTAAATGATGAAATTATTGAATATCTTTGGCACATAGTGCGAAGATGGTTGATTTTCTTATGAATATCTTTGGCCCGTAGTGCAAAGATGTACAGTGTTGAGATGAACATGACCCGGTGATGAATATCTTTGGCACGTAGTGCAAAGATGAATATTTGATTCAAGATGTATATTGATTGATGTTCTGAGGGGATAAATATTGATGATGGACTTTTAAAATTCATAGATTATAGTAGATTTCATTCTTTACGTAACTCTTCTATGAATTATTATTTTCATTCTGAATATTGATCTGAAACTTGTTGTCTATTGTATTTTATCAGATTTTTCCCTGTTGAAGACTAACGATAATTTGTTCTATATTATATTAGTCATAATATTCTTTACTGGGCTAGTTGAGCTCACCCTTTTCCTTTTTGTTCCATTTTTCTTCTAAGGAGGCGAGAATGTAGCGAGTTCTAGTCGGGGTGTGGAATGATGGTTTTAGAGAGTTGTATTAATAGTCCTCACCATTTTTGTAAAACAATATACCAATAATTATAATGAAGACTTATTTGGGTGTGAATATTGTCTAGATAGCAATATTGTATTTAAACTCACAGTTTATATGTTGTATTAATAAAGTTGTGGTTGTTTCTGTACCATGTTATTGACGACTCAAAATGGGTGATGTATACCTATTTTGGGGGCATCACAGTTGGTATCAGAGCTTAGGGATATGATCTCTGGCGGAGATCGGGGAATAGAACTAGGAGCGGAGAGACGATTAAAAACCTTCTCTAGTGTGTCTTACCTAAGCATATTTGTTGGTTGGTCAGTATATAGGGATATTATGTGATATATTGATTTCTTTAATTAACCCTTGTTTTATGGCAGTATTTGAGAATGTCGATGAGAATGTTAACAATGGAGTAAATGAGGCCGTGGAGACACCTTTACTCACCAACGAGGAGAAACGTCAACAGTGACAATAATTTCCTCCCATGAAAACAACACCATTTGAAAGCGAGATGATGAGCAGCGGGATGTTTAGAAGCTTTTTCATGCAATCACGAAAATCGACGAGGAGACTTCGTGCACAAAATATCCCCAGGTGGAAATGATAACAACGCGGTTTATCGTCATGGCAAGCGAAAAGTTGGGACCACGAAATTTTGGGAAAGCGAGATCCGATTAAGTATGGGTAAACAAATCACCGGGATATTCATGTCTTGGGATGCACGGAGAGCCCATTCGCCACCTTTGTATGATGATAAAGCATAAATCTTACCCATCCGGTATGTAATCGTTTGAATCTTATTTATATTATTAATATGTAAGGAAGTAGATTTATTAGATTAGAACAAAATAACATGGCATTTATTATCTAATCATGAATGATGATAAAGCATATCTTTGTAATCAATCTTATTTATTTATTAATAAAAGAATTATTTATTAAAGGCATTTATTATCTACACGTGTCTTTGTTTTAATAATATGTGATAAACCCATAGTTTTAAGCAACGCTTTTAGAATAATGATGATGATCATTCTAATGAGATCTAAATTCTTAGAAAGCTTAAAACTAAAATAGTTCCCAATCATTGGATTACTAAATTGGGGATTAGTGAATCCGGATAGATTGGTACATCGTTGCTTGCTTTCGTTGGATGAGGATGATTGATCTCATGATCATTTGTGTGGAACACTAAAAGCAGTATATGTAGGTGCTTATTAGAGAATAAGTTCACTTTGAGCATTGACTCGCTAAGGAATACCTAATGGAGTTTTACTTACACATCGATAGGAATTCTGTAGTGATAGTAGTCTGAAAATGATCCTTAGACTTGAGATCATCATAGTATCTTATATATAATGAATTACACTTTGACTTATTCCTTAAGACTCTTAGAGTATATCAAAGGGTATGCTTGGGTGTAATAAGTTATATATGAAGATAATGAATGATCGATAAAGAATCTACCACTTCTAGTAAAAGGAGATATGTCTATGTGATTCGATAAATGACAACCCGGGAATCCTTGGCGAGGTGGAATGAAATTAGAAAGTAGTTTCTAATTTGCATTCATTAGGAGTTATTCATTTAGGAATCGAAATACATATAATTAAATAAAATAAGACTTGTGATAATTCCATGTCTTATATTTAATTGGGACATTGTATGGTGGAAGGATTGAATTGTGCGGTAACTATTTACTCAAAGGTTCTTTTATGATTAATGTTGAAATCTATATTATCGGAAAGTCGTTGATCATTAGGGAGGCTTATCCTATTGTAGAATAAATATTATTTATTTAAATAAATTATTTGTTTAATTTATTTATTTAAATGAGATTAAATTGTTCTAATTGATTTATTCTGGCCGGTTTTTAATATGGAGAACCTAAAGGGTCACACCATAAAAGGAAGAATAATTATTTAAGAAGTTAATGGCATAATTGTAATAATATGTTAAGTATATTTAATTTAATCTATGGTGATAGAATAAATTAAATAGCTTAATATTATTATTTAATATTTTAGAAATATTAAATATAAATTAATAAGAGGAGTCTTATTAATATTATTATAATTATTATTATTTTAATTTCTAAAAGGTTTAGGAATTAATTTAATATTAGTACTCTCATTTATTCTAATTGGATTAGGAAAGAAAATTAGTTAAAGGAGTTTAACTAATTATCCTAATAGGATTAGGGAGCCCATTTAATTAAAGAGTTTAATTAAATAAATAATACCTTATTTTAATTAAAATAGGGTTATATAATATCTTTATAAGAGGTCTTATATTAGATATCTAATATATCGTAATTCTAGATTTGGAGAATACACCCCTTTCTATTCGGATTAGGAAAAACTAGGGTTTGAGCCAAATCCTTCTTCTTGAAAAATTCCTCTTCCTTGGTGGATCACTATAGAGGCCATACACTTGGGTGGCTTACATTAATCAAAGGAAGGAATCTACAGGAGATTGAGGAGATCATGAAAGTGGGAGGTGAACTTCGTGCACGAGGAAGCTTCGTTTCTGAGGGTATGATTTCATAATTTCTTATTCTTCGTTTAATTAATAATATGCATAAAGGATGATCCGGGTAATTGGTTTGTGAAAAATTTTAAAATCGATTTTATCTACGCTTAACTTATTTTTTTGCAATTTGATTGCTACTTTTGATTTTCATAAAACCTAATAATGGTATCATGAGCCAAACTTTATCACGAATTATTAATTATTTTGATTCCATATATGTATGGGTATGTATTTTGAATAATTTATTGGGCATAATTTATTGTATAAAATTATTATTTTAAAAAAAAAAAAATAAATTTCTAAAAAATTTTTTTTTTTTCCAATGCATGTCATCGTGATTTTTTTTTCCACACAAATGAAGTCTGATAATAAGGTTGGTTGGCATGATTCATTGCAAAAAAAAAAAAAAAACAAAACAAGACCTTTAAAAAAAAAAAAAGAACAAAAGCGTGATATATTATGAGATTTTAATTGCATAGTCCTACATTTTTAAAAGGAGAGAACACTTGTTTTTTCATTTTTTGTTTTCTTCCGTGAATGGTGGTCCGTGTACATGAATTAAAAGATGGCGGAATCGAGTTTTTTTTTTTTGTTTATTTTTATGGGCCCATGGTTTGTTATATTATATATTATATATAATATTGATAGCGATAATAATCAATCCCATTTTTTTTTTGTAAAGTAGGACTTTTATATATATATATATATATATATATATATATATTATATATATATATATATAATAATTTTAATAATTTATAATTAAAATAAAAGAGTTTATTTTAATCTTGAAATTGGATTTCATGCAACATAAAATTGCCCATTAAATGATACTCATATATATATGGAATGATTTAATTTATTGATACATATGATGATATGTATGATAATAAATGGGATTGATTATGAACAATTGACGATATGATTGGATTTATTTTAGTTGGATGTTTGAATGAATGAGTTTTATTAAATGAATTTACTGCGTACCTCGTCTTTTACAGTTTTCTTCTTGATGTAAATTCTATCTCTCTCTATGTACTTCCCTTGATCTGGCGATCAAGGTTTCTATTTAAATTAAATAGTTTAATATAATAGGATTAGTTAGAATTTTTTTTTGAACCGAGATCGAGATCGAGGCGCTTGAAGACCCGTTTGTAATGGAGCAGGGTTTAAATGTAATAGTTATATTTAAATGTTTATTCTTTGCACCTAGGGGTTTGACCTTTTGGTTCACTTGGTGGCTCTAGTGAACCAAACTAGAATAAAAGTCCATAATCAATCCGGGTAGAATATAGTATTCTATATATGCATGCTAGTATTATATATATTATATATATTATGCAAACATGCTTGCATGTTTAATAATATAATGCGTATTTTATATATATATATTGCATGCTTGCGCTAAACAAGATGAGACAAATAATAACAAATCCTCAAACTTTTTATATATTAAGTCTTAAGCGTTCAAAGATATTTAGAATATCGAGCGTTAAGCCTTCTAGCATGATAAAATTAATAGAGTATTAAATATTTAATATGAGTTTGTTGTGTCACCACAAGGCAAGTATTAAGTATTTAAGATGTTAATTATCACATTTGATGCTTATAAAGAAAATTGAACAATATTGTTTTGTTGTGTCACCACAAGGCGATATTTTCTTTTTTGAATATATGGAAGTGCTAGGTTGGACTTAACTTAGATAATTTTGATTCGGATGTGCCACTACTTGATCAAAATAATCCAAGAGGCAAAAATAAGGAGTTACATGTTGATGTAATTGACAAGGTTGTCTACCTATTTATTTATATATAGTTTGTTGTGTCACCACAAGGCTATATATATTTGAAATGGGATCCTTATTCTCACTAGCAAAAACTTTAATTAGATTTTCTTAGAACTATATAAATGAGGGTAATATAGTTTGAAGAAAATAGTGGGAGATACCAATATAAAATAAGACCTAATTTATTTTGGTAATTAATAAATGAATGTTTGCTAAAATATTGTCTTTTTACATGCGAAATTTTGAAAATGTCACATTCACTAATTTCAACTGCGAAGCATACTTGATCTTAACAAAGCAATGGGCCAGAACTACGAATTTGGTTAAGGAATCGAAATTGTTCTCCTTCTTTGAAAAGATTTCTTATGTCCTAAATTAGCATGTACACTGCAAAAGTTGCGAGGCGACCTCTGAGGAAGAGATTGCTACTTTTAAGCGGTGGCGAGATGATGCATCTGTGGCTCGATGCATCATGCTTTCGCATCCGTGAGTAACGAGCTTGACGTCGGCATGAAAACATGGATGCTCTCTTATCTTCTTGCACCTTGGAGAGTTGTATGGTGAAGCAAAGTAGGAATTGCTAGATATGAAATATCTAAGGAGCTCTTAGATCTCGGATGGCCAGAGCACTTCTGGTTGAGACTCATGTCCTAAAGATGATCAATCGATTGAGCGTCTTGGGCGGACTTGGAGTTCGTCGTGGATGGGGAGTTGAGTCAAGATTTAGTCTTGCGGTCACTCCCAACACCTTCTCACAATTTGTTGTGAATTTTCACATGAATAAGTTGGATGTCGACTTGCACGAATTACTTAACATGTTGAAAGCTGCTGAAGGTCACTTCCCATCCAAGAAGAACCATATCTTCTTGGTGGATGATTCTTCCAAGAAAAGGAAGAGGCCCAGGTATCTTACGAAAGAAAAATCCAAGAAGGCTAAGGGAAAGGCGAAAGTGAAGGATCAAAAGAAACTGATCCGACTAGCAAAGGAATTTGCTTCCATTGCAATAAAAGCGGGTCATTTGGAAGAGAATACAAGGATTATCTATCTTGAGAACAAAGCGAAGAAGCTTGGAAGCTTGAATCCTAATCGAGGTTTGTTTATGATTGAAATTAATTTTTACGAAAGTCGATCTTCTACTTGGGTATTGGATCTGGGATGTGGTTCTCACATATGTAATAATATCTGGGGGTAGTCGAGTAAGTAGAAAGGCGAAAGAGGATGAGGTAGTCTACGAGTGGGAAATGGAGCAAAGGTTCTTTGCATTAGGCATAGGGACTTATTGTTTAACCTTTGCTACGAGGCGAAGTTCATTAATTTAAATAATTGTTATTTTGTTCCAAATATCATTAGAAACATTATTTCTATCTACGTATTGGATATGGATGGTTTTAATATTATAATAAAGAACAACAGTTGTTCCATTTATAATGATAATGTTTTATATGGTGTTGGTAATTTGCGAAATGGACTTTATATACTTGACTTGCATGAAAATATATTTCAAATTGAACAAACTAAGAAAAGGAAAAGAGATGATGTTTAATTATACCTTCATGTAGCCTTTTGTAGACTTCGGTCGTATTAATGAAACAAGATTATCCAAGTTGCGTAAAGATGGGCTCTAGAGCTATCGATTATGAATCATATCGACTTGTGAATCTTGTCTCATGGGTAAAATGACTAAATCTCCTTTTAGTGGAAAAGGAGAAAGAATTCTGAGTTGTTAGCGTTGGTACACACAGGATGTATGTGGACCTATGACAACGACCTTACGAGGAGGTATTCTTATTTTATTACATTCATTGGCGACCACTCAAGATTTGGATATGTGTATTTAATGAAATACAAATCTGAATCATTTGAAAAGTTCAAAGAGTTCGAAGTGAAGTTGAGAAGCAAAGCGGTAAGAGTATTAAGATTCTTGATCGATCGAGGAGGAGAATACTTAAGTGGTGAGTTTCTCAATTGTCTCAAAAGAAAATGGTATAATCTCACAATGGACTCCACCGGGACGCCCACGGATGAATGGTGTATCTGAAAGGAGAAATCGAACATTGTTGGACATGGTTCGATCTATGATGAGCTTTACCGAGCCTTCCGGTTTCATACGGGATATGCCTAGAATCGGTTGCATACCTACTTAACAAGGTACCTACAAAATCCGTCCCCAAGACCCCATATGAGTTATGGACGGGGAGAAACCAAATCTTAAGCATGTTAAGACTTGGGGTTGTCCGACTTATGTCAAAAAGTTTGAAAAGCGATAAAATTGCAGACTAGATCGACAAATGTAGATTTGTGGGATACCCTAAAAGAAACATCGGGTATTATTTCTATCATCCAACTGATCAAAAGGTGTTTGTTGCGAAACATCTTTGCCTTCTTGGAAAAGGAGTTTATCCTTGAAGGGGTCGATTGGGAGTAAGATATATCTTGAAGAAGTTCGAGAACCACAAAATACTACGAGATCAAAGTGAGGTACCTAACCAAGTAGAGATTCATACATACCACACCTGATAAGTAAATCTGGAAGAGTACCAAAGATGCGAGAAGGTATGGACTTGTCATAGAAGATGACAATGAAGTGCATCATAGATGATGATGATCCATTGAATTACTGAGCAGTATGAGTAGTAAAGACTGGAGAAGTGGCAAGAAGCCATGAAATCAAGATGGACTCCATGTATGAGAACCAAGTATGGACTTTGGTCTCACCACACAAGGCATTAAGCTATTGGGTGTAAATGGGTCTTTAAAGAAAATTTGGAAGCGGGGCGGCAAGGTAGAGACCTATAAGGCCCGGCCCGTTGCAAAGGTTTCAAACAAAGATAAGGAGTTGACTATGGCGAAACCTTCTCACGATAGCAATGCTCAAGTCCATTCGGATTTTGCTTGCGATTGCGACTTACCATGATTACGAAATCTGGCGGATGGATGAAAGCGGCCTTCCTCGATGGGAAACTTGAGGAGGATGTGTATATGACACAACGGAGGATTTGTTTCAAAGGTTGGAACAAATCAAGTCATGTAAGCTTCTGACGATCCATTTATGGATTAAAAGCAAGCTTCTACGTAGGTGGAACATCCGTTTTGATGAGACAATCAAAAGTTTGATTTTATCAAAAATGAGGATGAACCATGTGTGTACAAGAAGGTTAGTGGGAGCGCTATTTCATTCCTTGTATTATATGTTGATGATATATTCTTGCGATGGGGAATGATATTCCTATCTTTATGAATAATTAAAATCTGGTTATCTAAACACTTCTCCATGAAGGACTTGGGAGAAGCATCCTATATTTTGGGGATAAAGATCTATAGAGATAGATCTAATAGGATGCTTGGCTTATCCCAAGGCGTACATTGACATGATGCTAAAAAGGTTTAGCATGGAAGATTCCAAAAGAGGTCTCATCTTGGAGATGAGCCATGGAATACATCTCTCAAAAACAAGCCCAAAAGACACGAGGAGAGCAAGCGTATGAGTAAGATTCCTTATGCTTGACAATAGGATCTATCATATATGGTATGATATGTACTAGACCGGATGTCGCTCATGCACTTAGTGTAACAAGCGGATATCGATCGAATCCGGAGAAGAACAACTTTGGAAGGCGGTGAAAAATATCTAAAGTACTTAAGAAGAACTAAGGATGTATTTCTTGTCTACGGTGGAGTGCGAATTAAAACTAGAGGGCTTCACGGACTCGAAGTTTTCAAAGCAGACCAAGATGATGATAAATCCGTTTGGGTATGTGTTTACCTTAAGCGGTGGCGCGATGAGTTGGAAAAGTTCAAGCGACAAAGCGATTCTTGATTAGTTGTGGCGGAAGGCGATACATAGGCTGCAGTGAAGGCTGCGAAAGGAAGGCTGTTTGGATGAAGAAGTTCATTCTGAGAACTTGGTGTGGTTCCTAGCATTAAAGGACCCGGTGCCTTTGATACGTGACAACCTTTGGAGGCATTGCATGAGCTAAGGAACCCGAGTCTCATCGAAATCCAAACACGTGTTGCGGCGATTTCATTTGATTAGAGATCATTGAAAGAGGAGGCGTCACCACAGGCGTGTGGACTCTCAAGACAATATTGCGAGATCCATTTACTAAAGCGTTAACACAACGGCGGTTTGATCGTCACTTAGAAGATGGGTATGAGATACCACGGCGATTGGCTTTAGTGCAGTGGGAGATTGAAAGTATTATGCATCTGAAGCCAATCATGTATGATGATAAAGCATATCTTGTGTAATCAATCTTATTTATTTATTAATAAAAAAATTATTTATTAAAGGCATTTATTATCTACATGGTCTTTGTTTTAATAATATGTGATAAACCCATAGTTTTAAGCAACGCTTTTAGAATAATGATGATGATCATTCTAATGAGATCTAAATTCTTAGAAAGCTTAAAACTAAAATAGTTCCCAATCATTGGATTACTAAATTGGGGATTAGTGAATCCGGATAGATTGAGTACATCGTTCTTTGCTCATTGGATGAGGATGATTGATCTCATGATCATTTGTGTGGAACACTAAAAGCAAGTATGTAGGTGCTTATTAGAGAATAAGTTCATTTGAGCATTGACTCGCTAAGGAATACCTAATGGAGTTTTACTTACACATCGATAGGAATTCTGTAGTGATAGTAATCTGAATGATCCTTAGACTTGAGATCATCATAGTATCTTATATATAATGAATTACACTTTGACTTATTCCTTAAGACTCTTAGAGTATATCAAAGGGTATGCTTGGGTGTAATAAGTTATATATGAAGATAATGAATGATCGATAAAGAATCTACCACTTCTAGTAAAGGAGATATGTCTATGTGATTCGATAAATGATGACCCGAGAATCCTTGGCGAGGTGGAATGAAATTAGAAAGTAGTTTCTAATTTGCATTCATTAGGAGTTTATTCATTTAGGAATCGAAATACATATAATTAAATAAAATAAGACTTGTGATAATTCCATGTCTTATATTTAATTGGGACATTGTATGGTGGAAGGATTGAATTATGCGGTAACTATTTACTCAAAGGTTCTTTTATGATTAATGTTGAAATCTATATTATCTGGAAAGTCGTTGATCGCTGGGGAGGCTTATCCTATTGTAGAATAAATATTATTTATTTAAATAAATTATTTGTTTAATTTATTTATTTAAATGAGATTAAATTGTTCTAATTGATTTATTCTGTGGGGTTTAATATGGAGAACCTAAAGGGTCACACCATAAAAGGAAGAATAATTATTTAAGAAGTTAATGGCATAATTGTAATAATATGTTAAGTATATTTAATTTAATCTATGGTGATAGAATAAATTAAATAGCTTAATATTATTATTTAATATTTTAGAAATATTAAATATAAATTAATAAGAGAGTCTTATTAATATTATTATAATTATTATTATTTTAATTTCTAAAAGGTTTAGGAATTAATTTAATATTAGTACTCTCATTTATTCTAATTGGATTAGGAAAGAAAATTAGTTAAAGGAGTTTAACTAATTATCCCTAATAGGATTAGGGCCCATTTAATTAAAGAGTTTAATTAAATAAATAATACCTTATTTTAATTAAAATAGGGTTATATAATATCTTTATAAGAGAGTCTTATATTAGATATCTAATATATACGTAATTCCTAGATTTGGAGAGTACACCCCTTTTCTTATTAGGATAGGAAAAACTAGGGTTTGAGCCAATCCCTTCTTCTTGAAAAAAATTCCTCTTCCTTGGTGGATCACTATAGAGGCCATACACTTGGGTGGCTTACATTAATCGAAAGGAAGGAATCTACAGGAGATTGAGGAGATCGCGAGAGAAGTAGGAGGTGAACTTCGTACGAGGAAGCTCGTTTCAACAAGGTATGATTTCATAATTTCTTATTCTTCGTTTAATTAATAATATGCATAAAGGATGATCAGGGTAATTGGTTTGTGAAAAATTTTAAAATCGATTTTATCTAAGCTTATTTATATTTTGCAATTTGATTGCTACTTTGATTTTCATAAAACCTAACACCAAGATGTGGGCGAAGTTTGCGAGTTATCTAGGTTTGCACCTCATTTGGTGGAGAATGAGGAGCATTATGGCGGGATGTTTACGAGAGGTTTGAAACCCGCGTACGTCGATATCTCATTTCTCATAAATTTTCTCTCTATTCAGATGTTGTCGGCATGGCAATTATTAGGCGAGATAACGAGTACATTCAACCGAGGACCACAAGGATCATCTCAAGTGTGATCGGCGATCATCGAAACAATGATAACCAAATGGAGAAGAAAAATACTGGACAAAAGCGGCAACCACTCGGTGGTAATCATGGCCATGACAATAAAAAAAAGCGAGTCGGGAGAGATTTTAAAAGAAGAGATTCAACAACGACCGTGTGAAGGCGTTAGCGCCCGATGTAATGGTCTAGGAGAGAGAACGACCACCGATCGTATCTTTATAAATCTTGGGAAAGAGGGACATATTAGCCCAAACCGCCTAGCAGTTCAAGGTATGCTATAATTGTGGAAAAGAAGGACATATCGCTCGAGATTATGCGGTAGCGAAACCAAGTCCAGTGGGATGGTGACTCGAAAAGTTTGTTGTGGCGCCCCCAAAAATAGGTATACATCACCTATTCGAGTTGTCAATACATGGTACATAAACAACTACAACTTTATTATTACAACAAGAAAAGCGTGAGTTTGAATACTAATATTATCTTCTAGACAATATCTATACTCAAATAAATCCTCATCACATTTATTGATACATTATTTTACAAAAATGGTGAGGACTACTAAACAACTCTCTCTAGAACCTTCATTCCATACCCAGACTCACGTCTCGCTATATTCTCGCCTCCCCGAAAAAATGGAACAAAAAGGAAAAGGGTGAGCTCAACTAGCTCGATAAAGAATATTATGACTAAGATAATATACAACAAATTACCGTTAGTCTTCAACAGGAAAAATCTAATAGAATACTGATAGACAACAAATTTTAAATCAATATTACATGGAAATAATAATTCATTAGAAGAGTTAAGTAGAGAATGCAAACTACTATCTTACTATATATGAATTTAAAAGTTCATCGTCGATATTTTATCCTGTAACATCAATCAATATATATCGGAATCAAATATTCATCTTTGCACTACAGCCAAAGATATTCATCGATTAGTTATGTTCATCTAAACACATGTTCATCTTTTGCACTTCCTCTTTACGGGCCAAAGATATTCATCGAAATCATTCATCTTTGCACTTCTGGACCAAAGATATTCAATAATATCATCATTTAAGGCGAAGATGATGAAAAATATTTTTTAAAAAGCGAATCCATTGAAACAAAAGAACAAGTATTAAGGATTCGTACTTTAAATAATCCAAGTTCAAAATACTTCATAAATAACCGATTGGAGTAAAATTCAAGAATGAAGATCAAAACATAGATCCAATCAAAGATAGGAATCATAATGAGATAATCTTGGACACGAAAAAGAAAATTTAATTTTTCTATGAATAGTGTCGTGATAAGTGAATAATTATCGTTATCGTGAATAATGCCGTATCGTGAATAGTAACTCAGACGTCAAAAGATAGAAATTTCACAAAAAAATCATCATCACTTCGTGAATAGTACGTGAATAGTACTTTGAATAGTAACGTGAATAGTAACTCGTGAATAGTAACTCATGAATAGTAACCCCGACATGAAAAAGTTCCAAATTTGATAAAAATTTCCAACCAATATTTTAGCATAATGATATTGAAGAAATAATATCATTTGAGAAGAAAATAACATCCACTTACCTTGAAAGATTAGTACTTCTAAATGGAATCTAGGATATAGTCTTTGAAGGAACTTACTTGCCGTCTAACAATACTCAAAGTATACTCAAAATACTCACAAGAATAAACTCGATAATATAGAGAGAAAACTTGATTTACGGTGTGATTTTCAATTCTAACCTAAGCACCTATTTATAGGAAATTGCTTAGAACACCAAAAGCGAAAATTTAATATAATAATATTATATATATTACAAATTCTCTACGCACCTAGAACCATCTGAATTCAGCAACTTGCATGTGTTTAATGAGGCTAACCAAACACAAAAATGTTTTTGTAATTAAAAATATTTTAAACTTCCAAAAATCAATTATTTGAACTTGAACTTCAATAATTCATAATAAATAGCCCTTTCATCAGAAAATTCGAATCTCATTGAGTTTTTATAGGAAATTCAATTCTCTACAACTTTGCAGAAGAAAGTTTTTCCAAATTCCAAACAGAAATTGACCAAAAATTCATAAGCGGGCGATTTTTTACAAAGTATAATCAAATTTCGATCGATAAATGGGGTCCACCAGACATGTTTAACATGTCTTAAACATTTATTGCAACAAAAATACTCTTCCTCCTCGTATACTCATATATCCCACATTCGTTGTAAAAATATCACCATTATTATATTATTAAAATATAATAATACATTATCTTATCGAGAAAAAGATAAAATTTCAATTTTCAACAATTGTCACATTAAAATTTTTCTCCATCTATATCCACATAAAATCAATATTTTCCTCATCATATGAATCAATAATTAATTATTCATAAATAATATTACGAATCATAATATTGACAACCAGGCGCGGTTCACAGGAAAGAGGGGTTTTCGATAAAATTTCTCCTTCTTGCGGCGCAATTGATTAGGTGACCAAACCTCTCCTTAGACAGAACTTTCTAGACATTGTCAATAATGTTATCTAATAATATTATTCGGATAATATGAATTATTGCTTGATAATAAAAATATTGTGTAATGACAATTATTGAAACAACAACAATATAAAATATCAACGCAAACAATTATTAACTCGATAAAATCTTTGAGCAGTAATTCTGTAACCATTATTGAGTAGTGCCTTCTTACGTAAGAAACAATAATTGGTGCAATCTGGTGTCTTTCTTGTGTTTTAACCAATTTATAGTATTTTAACAAAGATATTAACGGTAACAACTACTGCATAGTTATTTTTAAACAACTTATATTTATCGTTTTCTTCATCCATCGCTTTTTAGTTATGGGGCCCACACACATTCTTGTTTGCAATATTCGTGCGATGCGAATATTCCCGACAACAATGAATATTTTTTATAACCACTTGCTTATTTTGAAATATTTAATTATCTTACCCTAACTATCCACATTAATCAAATCAACCCTTACTATTTCAAAATAATAAATAGAAAATTAAATTTCATTAATAATAAGTTGGGGTCTTACAACCTCCCTCCTTATGAAATTTAGTCCTCGAAATTGGCGTACGTACTCAGTGTTTCTAAAAGGTGAGGATACCTCGCTTTCATTTCCGTTTCAATTCCCGGTCATTTACTCTATAGCATGATTCCTCCACAAAACTTTAACTTGTGGTATAACCTTTTCTTGGCGTAGGACATGCTCCTTCCTATCCAAGATCTTGACAATTACTTCCTCATACGTTAAGTCTTGGCTATCTCGTCCTGGTTCTAACTCAATAACGTGGTTTGGGTCTTTCACATATTCTGAAATAAGAGATATGTGAAACACATTATGAACACGAGACATACTCGGAGGTAGGTAACGCGAGTCTATAGGCTACATTTCCTACTCGGTCAAGAATTTGAAATGGACCAATAAATCGTGGATTGAGCTTTCCTCTCTTCCCAAATCTTGTAACTCCTTCCATGGAGCAACTCGCAACAATACGATCCCCTACACTAAATTCCACGTCCTTTCGATGAAGATCCGCATAACTCTTTTGTCGATCTTGTGCCGTTTGTATACGTTGTCGAATCATTTGGATCTTTTCCGTAGTCATACGTACTAACTCGGGTCCCAACAATGTTGCTTCACCCACCTCGTCCCAACATACTGGAGAGCGACACTTTCGTCCATATAATGCTTCAAATGGAGCCACACCTATACTTGCCTGATAACTGTTGTTGTAGGAGAATTCTACCAATGGTAAATACTTATCCCAACTGCCCTTGAAGTCTAGGACACAGAGTCTTAATAAATCTTCAAGAGTTTGAATAGTCCTTTCTGATTGTCCGTCCGTTTGAGGATGGTATGCCGAACTGAATCGTAAATCCGTGCCCATAGCTTTTTGCAAGCTAACCCAAAATCTTGAAGTGAATCTTGGGTCACGATCCGAAACTATGGATATTGGCATGCCATGAAACCTCACAATCTCATTCACGTACATACTAGCAAGACGTTCAAGTGAATAAGTCTCCCGTATCGGCAAGAAATGAGCAGACTTGGTTAATCTATCAACAATAACCCAAATAGCATTGATGCCTTGAGAAACCGTAGGAAGACCCGTAACGAAATCCATGGTAATGTGTTCCCACTTCCATTTCGAAATCTCAAGTAGTTCTGACGGACCCTTAGGTACTAGATGCTCATATTACACGTTGACAAGTTAAACACATTCGAGATAAACTTTGCAATCTCTCTCTTCATATTGTTCCACCAAAATGTATGTGAAGATCACGATACATTTTAGTACTTCCAGGATGGATTGCAAATGGTGTATTGTGTGCCTCCATCATAATTTTGTACTTTAAATCGTGGTCGTTAGGAACACAAAGTCTAGAGTGGACTCAAGTATTCCTTCTTCATCAATTCTCGCTTAGGAATAGCTCCTTCTTGTACTTTCTTCTTTATACGCATCGACTCAAGCCTGGGTGGCTTGAAAGAGCGAACCTTAACTTTTTCTATTAAAGTTGGCTCTATCGTGTCGTTGACATCATCGCACTTTCGTTCCATATATGATCTTCTACTCGATCGTCGGCTACCACGTTAAACTTTACCGGGATGGTATTGAATAGTGTGGTCGTAGTCTTTCAATAGTTCGAGCCAACGTCATTTGCCTGCGTGTTGAGTTCTTTTTGAGTGAAGAAATATTTAAGGCTTTTATGGTGCGAATATATCTCCACTTTCTCCCCATATAGATAGTGCCTTCATATCTTTAGAAGCAAAACGATCACGCTAACTCCGGATCATGAGTAGGATAATTCCTCTCATACTCTTTAAGTTGTCGCGAGGCATAGGCTATGACTTTCCCACGCGTTGCATGAGAACACATCCTAACCCTTTGCTCAAGCATCACTATAGATAACAAATCCATCCAGAACTAGATGGTATTGTTAGAAACAGTGCAAAAATAAGTCTCCTCTTAAGCTCTTGGAAACTCTTTTCGCATTCTTCACTCCAAGCGAATTTTGTATCCTTTCGAGTTAGCCGAGTTAATGGAGTAGCGATTCGAGAAAACCCTTCCACGAATCTCCGATAATAACCATTTAAGCCCAAAAAGCTACGTGCTTGATCACCGACTTGGTTGCTCCCAACTTTGTATTGCTTCAATCTTGTAGAATCAACAAATACTCCATGTTTTGACACCACGTGCCCAAGGAATGCTACTTCCTCGAAGCCGAACTCGCATTTCTTCAATTTGGCATATAGTTTGTTTTCGAAGCCTTTGGAGTACCGACTTCAAATGGTGCTCATGATCTTCACGGCTTTTGGAATATATGAGGATGTCATCAATAAAGACAACAACGAATTGATCCAAATATTCCTTGAATACTCGGTTCATCATATCCATGAAAGCAGCAGGAGCATTAGTTAGTCCGAAAGACATGACTAAGAATTCATAATGCCCATACCGGCGGGTCTTTGGAGTTACGAAGGCGCTTTGGAATATCCTCGATTCTAATCTTCAAAAAATTGATGATATCCGAGCGAAAGATCGATTTTTGAAAAGAATTGTGCCTTTTAGAATCGGTCAAACAAGTCATCAATACGAGGTGGAGGATACCTATTCTTGATGGTGACATGATTCAATTCCAGATAGTCGAATACAAAGTCGCATACCGTGTTCAAGATCAATAAAGAATTCAACTTCACGTTACGGGGTAGAGCCAGGAAGTTCTTCTAAAAATACGTCGGAAAAGTCAATAACAACAGAATATTATTCAAATTTGGCGTGTCTTTATTCAAATCCATAACATGGGCTAAGAAATCTTGACATCCGTTTTTCAATAAGCGAATAGCTTTATGATTAGATATGATAGTGATTGATTTTAATGGTTTAGTTGCTTGAATTGATGTAAACGGGTTGGTTAGGAATATGAAAACTAACAACCTTACGAAAACAATCAATTTTGGCATGATAAGTAGTTAACCAATCAATCCCTAAAATCACATCAAAAGCAAGTATCTTTAAAGAGATAAGGTCAACGGTGAAGGTGATGGTGCCAACTTGAATCAAACAAGATTTATAAGCGATTGGATGTGATGAAAGTTTCTCTAACGGAGTTTCCACGAGATAGGTCAAAGTCTAATTTCTCCTGAGTCAAGTTTAAGCGTTGAGCACAAGCGGAAAGATAAATGAATGGGTATGCACGGTATCAAGTAAGGTATAAACTTCATAAAAATTTATAAATAGCTTACCCGTGATCACCTCGTTTGGGTTCCTCGCATTATGACCAAATCCAACAAACGCTTTCCGGAATCATTGACTTTGACTTTTCTCGGACGATCTTTTGAGTCACCGTCCCATTGAACTAGGTTTCGCTACTGTACAATCTCGAGCAATATGTCCTTCCTTCCCACAATTATAGCATACCTTGAATCTGTTGTGGGCGGTTTGGTGATATGTCCCTCTTTCCGCATTTATAGCATATGAATGGATGGTCGTTCTCCTCCACTTAGAACCGATTCTTTTGCGCCAAGACTTATCGTCTTCATATAATTCGTTGTTAAATCTCCTCTTTTAAAATCTCCTCTGACTCGCTTTCTTACTGCTTTCATGGCCATGATTACCACCAGAGTGGTTACCATTTTGTCCGTCCGTCTGCTTTCTTTCTCGCTTGGTTATCATTATTCTATTGATCGCTATCTACGTACGATCTGGTTGTGGTCCCTCGGTTGGCCGTACTTTCGTTATCTCGCTCTAATAATTGAGCCCTCATTTACAACATCTGAATAGAGAGAAAGTTTATGAAAATGAGATATCTTGACGTATCTTTGGTTTCAAACCTCTAAGAAACATCCGTAATATACGTTCCTCATTCTCCACCAAATGAGGTGCAAACTCGATAACTCTGCAAACTTTGCCTCGTCTTTGAGACACCGTCATGTTGTTTTGTTCAAATCGATGAACTCCACTTCCTTCATATAGCGAACACTTTCGAAAGTATTTGTCATTAAATAGCTTTCTGAAACGTCTCCCGAAGACATCTTTGAGTGCGGTACTGGATGGGTGCGCTTCACGAGACTCCCACCGATGATACGCCTTTCCATTTTAACATAAAGGTGGCGAATGGAACCTTCTGTTCCTCCGTGCATCCCAAGACATCGAATATCTTGGTAATTTGCTTGACCCATGTTTCCGCCATGATCGGATCTGCTTTCCCTTAAATTCGGTGGTCCCAACTCTTTGAATCGCTTGCATATGACAACCCGCTAATTGCTATCATTTCTCCTCAGTATTTTGAACACAAGTCTCCTCGTCGATTTTGCATGAACTGCAAAAAACTTCTAAACATCCCTCGTTCATCATCTCGCTCAATGGTGTTGTTCACGGGAGAACATTTCCGACTGTTGCACGTTCTCCTCGTTGGTGAGTACAAAGCGTCTCCACGGTCTCATTTCCATTGTTAATATTCTCGATCGACACATTCTCAAATCATCATTAAAAACAAGGGTTAATTAAGGAAATCAATATATCACATAATATCCCTATATCTTGATCAACTAACAAATAAGCTTAGGTAGGACACACTAGCGAAGGATTTACTCGTCTCTCCCTCCTAGTTCTATTCCCCGATCTCCGCCAGAGATCATATCCTAAGCTCGATACCATTGTGACCCTCACGTGGTGCTTCAACCACAGCACCTCACAATGGTACCTATCAGTTTGCCACCGCAAAACGGCGTCCCCTACGGAGAGTCTGGCTTCGGTGCATCCCCCATCAACAGGAAGTCACCAACGAGAGGCTCGGGGCTCTTTACTTATGGCTCGATACCAATCTGGACGCCCCCAAAATAGTATACATCACCTATTACGAGTTGTCAATACATAGTGCGAAAAACAACTACAACTTTATTATTACAACAAGAAATGGCTGTGAGTTTGAATACAAATATTATCTTCTAGACAATATCTATACTCAAATAAATCCTCATCACATTTATTGATACATTATTTTACAAAAATGGTGAGGACTACTAAACAACCCTCTCTAGAACCTTCATTCCATACCAGAGCTTCGTACTCGCTTATATTCTCGCCTCCCGAGAAAAATGGAACAAAAAGGAAAAGGGTGAACTCAACTAGCTTTCAAGAAAGAATATTATGACTAAGATAATATACAACAAATTACCGTTAGTCTTCAACAGAAAAAATCTAATAGAATCTGATAGACAACAAATTTAAAATCAATATTACATGAAAAATAATAATTCATTAGAAGAGTTAAGTAGAGAATGCAAACTACTATCTTCTATATATGAATTTAAAAGTTCATCGTCGATATTTTATCCCCTGTAACATCAATCAATATATATACGGAATCAAATATTCATCTTTTGCACTACTGAGCCGAAGATATTCATCACCGGTCATGTTCATCTAAACACCATTCTCATCTTTGCACTAAGGGCGAAAGATATTCATCGAAATCATTCATCTTTGCACTACTGAGGCCAAAGATATTCAATAATATCATCATTTAAGACCAAAGATGATGATGAAAATATTTTAAAAAACGAATCGATGAAACAAAAGAACAAGTATTAAGGATTGAACTTTAAATAATTCAAGTTCAAAAATACTTCATAAATAACCAGATTGGTAAAATTCAAGAATGAAGATCAAAACATAGATCCAATCAAAGATAGAATCATAATAGAAAATCTTGGACACGTAAAAGAAAATTTAATTTTTCTATGAATAGTGTAAATTATTCGTGAATAATGTCGTATCGTGAATAATGCCGTATCGTGAATAAGTAACTCGAGACCTCAAAAGATAGAAATTTCACAAAAAAACATCATCACGCTCAGTAAATAGTACTTTCGTGAATAGTAACTCATGAATAGTAACCCGACATAAAAAAGTTCCAAATTTGATAAAAAGTTCCAACCAATATTTCAAAGATAATGATATTGAAGAAATAATATCATTTGAGAAGAAAATAACATCCTTACCTCGAAAGATTAGTACTTACAGGTGGAATCTGGGATATAGTCTTTCAAGGGAACATGCACCGCCTAACAATACTCAAAGTATACTCAAAATACTCACAAGAATAAACTTCGATAATATAGAGAGAAAACTTCGATTTAAATGTGATTTTCAATTCTAACCTAAAGCACCCTATTTATAGGAAATTGCTTAGAACACCAAAAGCGAAAAATTTAATATAATAATATTATATATATTACAAATTCTCTCGCACCTAGAACCATCTGAATTCAGCAACTTGCATATGTTTAATGAGGCTAACCAAACACAAAAAAAACGTTTTTGTAATTAAAAATATTTTAAACTTCCAAAATCAATTATTTGAACTTCGAAATTTCAATAATTCATAATAAATAGCCCTTTCATCAGAAAATTCGAATCTCGCGAGTTTTTATAGGAAATTCAATTCTCTACAACTTTTCAGAAGAAAGTTTTTCCAAATTCCAAACAAAATTGACCGAAATCCATAAGCGGGCGATTTTACAAAAGTATAATCAAATTTCACCGATAAATGGGGTCCACCGACATGTTTAACATGTTTTAAACATTTATTGCAACAAAAATACTCTTCCTCCTCGTATACTCATATATCCCACATTCGTTGTAAAAATATCACCATTATTATATTATTAAAATATAATAATACATTATCTTATCAGAAAAAGATAAAATTTCAATTTTCAACAATTGTCACATTAAAATTTTTCTCCATCTATATCCACATAAAATCAATATTTTTCTCATCATATGAATCAATAATTAATTATTCACAAATAATATTACAGAATCACAATATTGACAACCAGGCAGTTCCCAGGAAAGAGGGGCTTTCAATAAGAATTTCTCCTTACTGGCGCGCAATTAGGTGACCAAACCTCTCCTTAGAAGCGAACTTTCTAGACATTGCCAATAATGTTATCTAATAATATTATTCGAGATAATATGAATTATTGCTTCGATAATGAAAAATATTGTGTAATGACAATTATTGAAACAACAAAGAATATAAAATATCAACGCAAAGAATTATTAACTCAATAAAATAATGAACGAGTAATTCTTTAACCATTATTGAGTAGTGCCTTCTTCACGTAAGAATCAATAATTGGTGCAATACTGGTAATATCTACCGTGTTTTAACCACCGAGTATTTTAACGATTAATCTAACGATAACTACGCTAGATTATTTTTAAACAACTTATATTTGTCGTTTTCTTCATCCAATCGCTTTTCCGTTATGGGGCCCACATGGGTATGGTCGCTACCGTCGCATTTAATATTCCCCGACAACAATGAATATTTTATAACCACTTGCTTATTTTGAAATATTTATGTATCTTACCCTAACTATCCACATTAATCAAATCAACCCTTACTATTTCAAAATAATAAATAGAAAATTAAATTTCATTAATAATAAGTTGGGGTCTTACAATTTGTCCCCGAAAAAGTCAAAGTCAATCGGTCCTTGGAATAGCGTTTGTCGTGGATTGGTCAAAATCGAGGAACCCAAACGAGGTGATCACGGGTAAGCTAATCATAAATTCTTGCGAAGTTTATACCTTACTAGAATCTAGGTGCTACCAATTCATTTATCTCTCTACTTGTGCTCAACGTTTAAACTTAACTCCTGAGAAATTAGACTTTAATTTATCTCGTGGAGACTCAGATTAGGAGAAACTTTCATCACATCCACTTGTTTATGAATCTTGTTTGATCCAAGTTAGCACCATCACATTACCTGTTGACCTTATCTCTTTAAAGATACTTGCTTTTGATGTGATTTTAGGGATTGATTGGTTAACTACTCATCATGTCAAAATTGATTATTTTCGTAAGGTTGTTAGTTTTCATATTCATAACCAACTTGTTGTACGAATTCAAGCGACTAAACCATTAAAATCAATCACTATTCATGTCGGAGTTACTATTCATGAGTTACTATTCACGAGTACTATTTTTGACACCCCCAAAATAGGTATACATCACCCATCTTGAGTCGCCAAATACATGGTACTAAATTCAAATACAACTTGATTATACAACAGTCGTGTAAAATACGACAAAATACATGCTGTGAGTTTTAATACAAATATTGTCATCTAGTCAATATCCACACTCAATGTAGTCCTCATTACATTTATTATCACACTATTTAACAGAATAGTGAGGACTACTAAGACACCATCTCGGACCATCA
The DNA here is from genome assembly GCA_020205615.1 of Panax quinquefolius. Classification (NCBI taxonomy): domain Eukaryota; kingdom Viridiplantae; phylum Streptophyta; class Magnoliopsida; order Apiales; family Araliaceae; genus Panax; species Panax quinquefolius. The sequence continues at coordinate 132,551,357 of CM035157.1, read as the reverse complement.
CTCCGTTCCCCGACTAGTCCCGGCTACGTTCTCATTTCCTAAAGAGAACAATGAAAGAAAGGGTGAGCTCAACTAGCCTAGTAAGAAATATTATGACTAAGATAATGCAGAATAAATTATCATTAGTCCTCAACAGTGTTAAACTGATAAAATACAATAGACATCAAGTTTAATCTGCGGTTGAACATCAATCCATTAAAAGAGTCAAGTAGAGAATAAAATCTACTATCTTTTATGATTTAAAAGGTTTTTCATCACTTTTATTGCTTTGAGACTCGCGACAATAAATAATCCACATCATCCCCGTATACTGCCGAGGATATTCATTAGGGTCAAACGACCACAAATTATCCATGCACTACGGGCCAAGGATATTTGTGTATTCATCAATGGTCATGATCATGCCAACAACTGTCCATCAATGAACTTCGGGCCAATGAGGACTTTTACCACATCATTTGTAATATTACGGTCATGATTAAACCGAATAATCCCTGGTCATAATCATTCCAAGTCCATCTATACACTACAGGCCACAGATGACTTTCAAAAATAATATAAACATGAGGATGATGATAATGATATAAGAATTCAATAAAACAAGTTCAAGAATTAATTTATTCAGAAACTAATAACATCCAAATTGTCAATATGATACTTCTTTGTAAAGTAAAATTCAAGAATGCTCAGAAGAATATTTCCATAAAAAGATACTGGATGAAGCGCAAATATCAAGAATATTCCACTAATTTCATGGAGTGTAGAAGTCAAAACTTTAACCAATTGAGTATAATAAAGAATGGAATAACAAAAGAAATCACCATGCATGCGGTACTTCGCATAGAAAGGTTATTCCATCAGAATACTAAATAGCGGAACCGGTCGGTGAAATTCACACCAACAGGATGTTCCAACAGAAATAATAAAGATTTAAACCAGTCCCGTAAAGCACGACGCGAGGATATTACAACGAATAATAAAGATTTTAACCGAGTCCCAACAGAAAAGCATGATACAAGATATTCCAATGAGAATAATAAAGAATGGAATACGTAAGAATTTCACCAAGTATAGGGTAGCTTGCATATACACTGAGTTATTCCAATGAATAATAAAGATGGAATAATAGAAGTTCTCTTCATGAATACAAAAGAAATAATACCTCTTCCGTAAAAGAAACTTGATATCGAGTAATGAAGTAGCGAGAATACTTTTCTTCTTTCTCTCTATATTTTCTCTCTCTGAGTTTCAAAGGAATTTGTAAGAAATAATGAAGGAATGAGCTTCTATTTATGTAAGAATGGAATGAATAAGAACTAATCCATGAATCGGTCCAGATTGATTTACTTTAATCGAGACAATCCATATTTAAAGCAAAATCTTTTAAATAAAATATAATATATTCTATTTATAATCTAATAAAACGAATAACTTTTAAAAAAAATTTACTATCTGAAACACTATGTAGGCCTTATGCAAACACTATGCATAATAAAATATAATATATTCTAATTATTGTCTAATAAAACGAATAACTTTATAAAAGTATTACATTTTATATAAAAGTTTTTTACATTTTATTACGTTAATAATATGAATAAAACAAAACTTCATCATCATTATTATTATTCACACTATTAATCGACCGTGTCATTCCCGGGAAGAGGGGCTTTCTAATAAGGATTTCTCCTATCAGCGAGCAATTAGGTGACCAAACCTCTCCTCGCGAACTTCTAGACATCGTTAATAATGCAAATAATAATATTAACAACTTCGTCATCTCAATTATTGATTTAATAACATATAAAATATCAACAATAATTGAATCAAACCGAGTGACTTCTCACATAAGCATTAATAATCAATACCGTGTACTACTTATACAACCACGCCATTCTTCGTACTTTTACTACCGAGTAGTTCAACAAAGATATCAACGGTAAAACTTCCGCCGTTATTTTCATAAAAATATTTTTATCGTTTTCTCAATCCGATGATAATCACATTATTGGGGTCCACTAATGATTGTCTTGCGTCGTCACGAATATTCCCCACCAATCGAATATTATAAACAACTTGCGTACTTTGCAAAATTTATAAATATTACCCACAACTATAACATTATATCAAATTTATTCCATAATATTCAGAAATGATAATTATAGAAAATTCATCTTTATTCATAAAAGTTAGGGTCTTACAATCTCCCCTTCTTATGAAATTTCGCCCTCGAAATTAGGGTACGTACCTGTTATGTCGAAGAGGTAAGGATACCTTGATTTCATTTCAGATTCTAACTCCCAGATCATTTCCTCAACATCGTGGTTCCTCCATAAAACTTTGACTTAAGGTATAATCTTGGAGCGTAGAATATGTTCCTTCTTATCCAAGATTTGAACAGGAACCTCTTCATACGTTAAATCTTCCGCTATTTCGTCTGGTTCTAACTCAATAATGTGGTTCGGGTCTTTCACAAATTTACATAACATGGATATATAAAAAACGTTATGAACACGAGACATACTTGGCAAAAAGCGAGTCTATCAGCTCAGATCCCTACTCGATCGAGGATTAAAAATGGGCCAATGAATCGAGGATTGAGCTTTCCTCTCTTTCCAAATCTCGTAACTCCTTTCCATGGAGCAACACTTAACAACACATGATCTCCAATATCGAATTCCACGTCCTTTCGATGAAGATCAGCATAACTCTTTTGTCGATCTTGCGAGATTTTTATACGTTACCGGATTGTTTGTATCTTTTCCGTAGTCATACGTTACCGGATCGCTTGACATCCATTTTTCAATAAACGAATAACTTTGAGGCTTGATATGACAGTGACTGATTTTAGTGGTTTATGTGACACCCCCAAAATTAGCTATACGTCACCCATCTTGGGTCGCCACTTACATGGTACATAAATTCAAATACAACTTACTAATATAACTGTCGTGTACAATACGACATAAACTGTGAGTTTGAATACAAATATTGTCTACTAGATATTATACAAACTCAAAAGGAGTCCTCATTACAACTATTATCACACTATTTCACGAATAGTGAGGACTACTAATGCTATCCTCTCGGACCATTACTCTGCTTCCGAGGCTCGTCCCGGCTATGTTCTCATTTCACGAAGAGAACGGTGAAAGAAAGGGTGAGCTCAACTAGCCCAATGAAATATTATGACTAAGATAATGCGTAATAAATTATCAATAGTCTTCAACAATGTTAAACCGATAAAATACAATAGACAACCGGTTTAACCGCAATGGAATATGCAATCCATTAAAAGAGTCAAGTAGAAAATAAAGTCTACTATCTTTTAGGTTGTAAAAGGTTTTCATAAATTTTATCACTAAGACTCGGTTTAATGAATAAACCACAATATCTAATCATCCTGCATCTACGGCCAAGGATTTTATCAAATTATCAATGGTCATGACTATACCGAATCACCCCGGTCATAATCATACCAAAAACTATCCATCACCGCATTACAGAATAACCGAGGACTTTTATCACATCATTTATAACAAGCCATGATTATACCGAATGATCCTCGGTCATAATCATACTAAGTTCATCTATGCGTAAGCCAAAGATAACATAATATATCATGAGGATGATGATGAATGACGTAATAATTCAATAAAACAAGTTCAAGAATTATTTTATCCGAGAATTAAGAACGTCCAAATTGTCAACAAGATAATCGCTTTTTGTAGAGTAAAATTCAAGAATGATCGGAAAGAATATTTCCATGAAAAGATCTTTGGATGAAACGCAAATATCAAGGATATTCTACTAATTTCATGGAGTATAGAAGTCAAAGTTTTAACCAACCGGGTATAATAAAGAATGGAATAACAAAAGAAATCACCATAAATGCGGTGCCCGATGTATGGCGAGTTATTCCAATGTAATAATAATAACGGAACCAGTGTCGGTGAAATTCACACCAAGCGTGATGATCCAAATGAATAATAAATGCTTTGAATAATAAACAATGGAACCGGTCCTGTAAAACACACGATGTGGATATTCCAAATGTAATAATAAATGCGGAATAATAAACAATGGAACCAATGTCCGGTGTAAAACACACGCATGTGATATTCCAATGTAATAATAAAGAATGGAATAATGTAAGAAGATCACCAAGTATAGGGGATTCAGCAGATACAAAGTTATTCCAATGTAATAAATAAGAATGGAATAACATAAAGGATTTCACCAAGTATAGGGTACGCTGCATACTCTGAGGTTATGTATAGGGTATACCACTTTAACAAAAGTTATTCCAATGTAATAATAATGAATGGAATAATGTAAGTTCTCTTCATGAATAAGAAAGAATAACACCCTTACGAATTTTACAACAAATAATATCCCTTCACCTAAAAAAGACACCGGATATCAAAGTAGTGAAGTACCGTAATACTCTTCTTCTTTCTCTTTATAGATTTTCTCTTTATAGCTTCTCTCTATAATTTCTCTCTCTAGAGTTTTAGTGAATTTGTAAGAAAATAATGAAGGAATGAGCTTCATTTATAGGAAAATAGAATGCATAGTAATTAATCCATGAACTATCCAGATTGATTTACTTTATTCGACGGTCCATATTTAAAAGCAAAATCTTTTAAATAAAATATATCATATTCTATTTATATAAAAATATTTTACTATACAAACACTATGCAACACTATGCAAAACACTATGCAACACTATGCATAATAAAATATAATATATTCTATTTATGAATAACTTTAATAAAGTATTTTGTTTTATATAAAAGATGTTTCGCTTTTATTACGTTAATAATAATGAATAAAACAAAACGTCATTATCGCTATAATAATTCATATTATTAATCGACAATAATGGAATCAAACCGAGTGACTTCTCACATAAGCATCAATAATCAATACCGGTGCTACTATGCAACCACACGTATTCGTATTTTTTTACTACTGAGTAGTTCAACAAAGATCAACGGTAAAACTTCCGCCGTTATTTCAATAAAATATTTTTGTCATTTTCTCAATCCGATAATAATTACATTTGTGGGGTCCACTAATGATTGGTAGTTATGCGAATATTTCCCTCGCTAAACCGAATATTCCCACCAATCGAATATAATATAACCACTTGCATACTTTGCAAAATTTATAAATACTACCCACAACTATAATATTATCTCAAATTCACACCATAATATTAAACAAATTATTTCAACAAAATTTAAATCTTTATTGATAAAATCTGGGGTCTCACAGTTTAGTTGTTTGAATTCGTATGACAGGTTGGTTAGGAATATGAAAACTAACAACCTTACGAAAACAATCAATTTTGGCATGATGAGTGGTTAACCAATCAATTCCTAAAATCACATCAAAAGCAAGTATCTTTAAAGAGATAAGATCAACAGGTAATGTGATAGTTCCAACTTGGATTAAGCAAGATTTATAAACTGTAGATATAACGAAGGTTTCACCCAACAGAGTTTCAACAGATAAGTTAAAATCCAATTTCTCTGGAGTCAAGTTTAAACATTGAGCACAAGCAGGAGAGATAAAAGAATGGGTAGAACCAGTATCTAGTAAGGTATAAACTTCGTAAGAATTCAAGATTAGCTTACCCGTGATCACCTCGTTCGGGTTCCTCACGTTTTGGCCAGTCACAACAAACGCTCTTCCAGGAACCGTTGATTTCAACTTATCCGGGATAGCTTTTCGAGTCACCATCCCCGCTGAACTTGGTTTTTCTACAGAACACTCTCGGACTATATGACCCTCCTTTCTACAGTTATAACATACCTTGGATTATTGTGGGCAGTTTGGGCTGATATGTCCCTCTTTCTCGTATTTGTAACACACGACCGGTGGTCGTTCTCCTCCCCTAGCAACAGTTGATGCTGGTATTGCTGCTGATGTCTTCTCGTCATTGTTGAATCTCCTCTTTTTAAAATTTTCACTAGACTCACCTCTTCTATTATCATGGCCACGATTAGCACCCGAGTGGTTACCGCTTTTATTCGTATTCTTCCGTCCTCATTTGGTTATCATCGCTCCAGATGGATCGGCCACCCAGATGACCACGGTTTGTGATCCCTCGGTTGAGTGTACTCATTATCTCGCTTCTAATAATTCAACCTCATTGACAACATCCGAATCGTGAGAAAATTTATGAGAGATAAGGTATTAACGAATCTCGGGTTTTAGACCTCTTAGAAACATCCGCGTCATACGTTCCTCATTCTCCACCAAATGAGGTATAAACCTGGATAACTCTGTGAACTTTGCCTCGTACTGAGACACCGTCATGTTGTTTTGTTCCAGTCTAATAAACTCTACCTCCTTCATATGACGAATAATTTCTGGAAAGTACTTGTCATTGAACAGTTTCTGAAATCTTTCCCAAGACATGTTAAGTGCGGCTGGCTGGGTACGCTTCACGGATTCCCACCAGTAATTTGCCTCTCCACGGAACATAAAGGTGGCAAATGGAACCTTCTGTTCCACCGTGCATCCCAAGACATCGAATATCTTGGTAATTTGCTTGACCCACGTTTCCGCCTTAATCGGATCGGGCTTTCCCCAAAAATCTGGTGGTCCCACCTCCTTGAACTACTTGGTTGTGACAGACCGTGCGTTGCCATCATTTCCACTCATATTTTGTACACGAGTCTCCCTCGTCTAATTTTGCATGAACTGCAAAAAGCTCCTAAACATTCCATCATTCATCGTTTGCTCGGTAGTGTTGTTTACAGGAGGAATATTGCCTTCGTGTTGCACGTTCTCCTGGTTTGTGACTAAAGGTTGTTCCACAGTCTCATACACTCCATTGTTAACGTTCTCAGCAGCCATTCTTAAATACTGCCATAAAACAAGGTTTAATTAAATAAATTAACATATCACATAATATCCCTATATTATGACTCAACCAACAAATAAGCTTAGATAGGACACACTAAATAAGGATTTACTCATCTCTCCCCTCCTAGTTCTATTCCCCGATCTCCGTCAAAGACCATATCCCTAATGTTTGATACCAACTGTGACGCCCCCAAAATAGGTATACAACACCCATTCTGAGTCGCCAAATACATGGCACAGAAAGCAAACTACAACTTCAATAATACAATTGTCGTGCAAAATACGACAACACATACTGTGAGTTCAAATACAAATATTTTCTTCTAGACAATATCAGCACTCAAATAAGTCCTCATTACAATTATTCATACACTATTTTATAGAAATAGTGACGACTGCTAAAACATCTTTCTAGAACCATCACTCCATACCCCGACTTGATCATGCTATGTTCTCACCTCCTGAGAAGAAAAATGGAACAAAAAGGAAAAGGGTGAGCTCAACTAGCCTAGTAAAGAACATTATGACTAAGATAATATACAACAAATTATCATTAGTCTTCAACATGGAAAAATCTGATAGAATATAGTAGACAACAAGTTTTAAATCAATAACTGCAGCGGAAATAACAATCCATTAGAAGAGTCACGTAGAGAATGAATTCTACTATCTTCTAAGATTTAAAAGTTCATCATCAATATTTATCCCTGTAACATCAATCAATATACATCTTTAATCAAATATTTATCTTTGCACTACAGGCCAAAGATATTCATTTGTATCACCAGTCGGTCATGTTCATCTCAACACCTGTTCATCTTTGTACTACGGGCCAAAGATATTCATTAGTTAATCATTCATCTTTGCACTACAGGCCAAAGATATTTAGTAACATCATCATTTAAGACTGAGGATGATGAAAAATATTTTAAAGAAAACGAATTCAGTGAGACAGAAGGATAAATATTAGGGATTCGTATAACAGTTTATACAAGATCAATAATACTTCATAATAACCAATTGTGAAGCAGAATTCAAAATAAAGATCAAAACATGGATAAAATCAAAAATAGTAACCATAATAGACATCTTGGACCAAAAGAAAAAATTTCATTTTTCGGTGAATAGTGTTGTATACGTGAATAGTGCCGTATACATGAATAGTAACCCCAACACAAAAAGTTCCAAATTTGATTACAAAGTTCATAACAATATTTTGGCATAATGATATTGAAGAAAATAATATCATTTAAGAAGAAAATAACATCCCTTACCTCAAAATAACGGTACTTCTGATCGGAATATCGGATAAAAACCCGAAGGAAACTTGTACCGAACAACAACTCTCAAAGTATCTAAATACTCATAAAAATACGCTCGACAATATAGAGAGAAAGAAAACTTGTTTCTGGTGTGATTTTCAATTCTAACCTAAGCGTCTATTTATAGGAAAATGCTAGAACGCCATAGGAGACTAAAATAATAAAATATTATTAATTCATTACTTTTCTTCTACGCATGCTAATCAAGACTTAAGACCAAATGCATCTTTGAACAAAAAATCAAGAAATTTCACATGTGTTAAAACAAAAGTGGGTCCCACCCATAATTTAATAAAAGCATTTTATTTTTTGAAACTTCTAAATTCATAGAAAATAGCACATTTATCGTAAAAATATGAATTTTATGTCCATTCCACACGAAATTGAATTCTCTACAACTTCGTAACTTTGAGTTTTTCCAAATTCCAAATAGAAAATATCCAAAATAAATAAAAGGGTGATTTTTAATACCTCCATTCCGACAAAATACTGATAAAACACCTCAGCATTAATTCCTTCATTTATAACCACATAAATAGATCCATCATTTATATCCACATCAAATAAATATTTCCTTATCATATAAATCAATAATTAATTATTCACAAATAATATTACAGAATTACAATTATGACAACCAAAAGTGCGGTTCCTGGAAAGAGGGGCTTTCCAATAAAGATTTCTCCTCATCAAGCGCAAGCAATTAGGTGACCAAACCTCTCCTTAGATGTAACTTTCTAGATATTGCCAATAATGTTATCTAATAATATTATTCAAATAATATGAATTATTGATCCGATAATGGAAATACTGAGTGCGATTGTTGACAATTATCAAACAACAATAATATTAAATATCAACGCAGAATTATTGAATCAATAAAATAAAATATTAAACAATAAATTCATCAGAATAATTATTGAGTGGTGCGCCTTCTTACGTATTTAATCAACAATTCAACAATACTTGTATGTAATACCGGTGTCTTCTTGTAACCACCGCGTATTATTGTAGATTTTAACCACCGTGTAATCCAACAATTAGTTAATTCAGTAATAATTACGCCGTTATTTATAAAAACTCATACTTTGTCATTTTCTTCATCCGACAGTTATCCTATTATGAGCCCCACGAATGGCTGTGCCGTCGTACGAATATTCTCCGACAAAAAGAATATTCTACGACCAAAAGAATATTCCCCGACAAAAATGAATATTTTATAACCACTTGCTTATTTTGTAAAATTTGCACATTTTACCCATAACCAAAGCATTATATCAAATTAACATCTTATTAATTTAGAATAATGAATAGAGAAAATTTAATTTTATTTATAATAAGTTGGGGTCTTACAACTATTTCTTTCATTTTCATGAAGAGAGCTATTGTTATTCCATTCCTTATTATTATATTGGAATAACCTATCTATGCGAAGTACCGCATACATGGTGAAATTCTTTTGTTATTCCATTTTTTATTATTCTGTTAGAATATCCTCATGCGTGCGTGACATTACGCATTTACACGTTCTATTATTTATTATTCTGCTGAATAACTCCGCCCGTAATGGTCTATCGCATGCCTGATGAATTCTGTTGTTATTCCATTCTTTATTATTTTCTTAGAATATCCTGCATACATGCGGATTTCGTGACACAGTTCCATTCTTTATTATTCTGTTGAATAACTCGTCTAAGATCTATCGCATGCAATGGTGAATTCTATTGTTATTCCATTCTTAATTATTCTCGTTGAATATCCTCGTCCATGCGCTTTACATGACTGGTTCCATTCTTTATTATTCTCGTTGGAATATCCAAATTGCATGCGATTTACGCATTTACTTCGTTTCATTCTTTATTATTCCGCTGAATATCCTTACATGTGTGATTACTGCATGCATGGTGAATGATCCTTTGTATTCATTCCTTATTAAATTATGGAAATGATCTGTCTACATGGATTACCGCACGGCGGGTAAAAATCCATTTGCAGGTTCATATATTCTATTATACCTAGTTGGTTAAAGTTTTGGCTTCTATACTCCATGAAATTAGTAGAATATCCTGGATATTTGCGCTTCATCCAGTATCTTTTCATGGAAATATTCTTCTGAGCATTCTTGAATTTTACTCCACAAAGCAGTATCTTGTTGACAATTTGGACGTTTTTGAGTTTATGATAAATTAACTTATAAATCTTTAAAATTTAATTTTTGAACTTGTTTTATTGAATTATTATGTCATTGTCATCATCCTCGTGTTTATATTATGTTGAAAGTCATCTGTGGCCTGTAGTGCATAGATGGACTTGGTATGATTATGACTAGGGATTATTCGATATAGTCATGACCGTAATGTTACAAAAGATGTGGTAAAAGTCCTCATTTGCCCGTAGTGCATTTATGGACAGTTGTTGGCATGATCATGACCATTGATGAAAACACGAATATCCTTGGCCCATAGTGCATGGATAATTTATGGTCGTGATACTAATGAATATCCTTGGCCGTAGTGCAGGGATGACGTGATTTATTTAATAAGTTGAGTCTTAGCGATAAAAGTGATGAAAAACCTTTAAATCATAGAAGATAGTAGATTTTATTCTCTACTTGACTCTTTTAATGGATTTCTTATTCCACTGCAGTTAAACTTGATGTCTATTGTATTTTATCAGTTTAACATTATTAAAGACTAATGATAATTTATTCTGCATTATCTTAGTCATAATATTTCTTCTTGGCTAGTTGAGCTCACCCTTTCTTTCACCTTTTTCTCTTGAAATGAGAATATAAATGGGACGCAGCCTGGGAACGAGTGATGGCGGTCCGATGATAACATTAGTAGTCCTCACTATTCTACATGAAATAGTGTGATAATAAATGTATTGAAGACTTATTTTGAGTTTGAATACCGCCTGAAAGACAATATTTGTATTAAAACTCACATCTCATGTTAAGATATTTAAGATTGTATTTGTATTCTCAGACCATGTATTTGACGACTTTAATAGGTGATGTATACCTATTTTGGGGCGCCAAATTAATATCAAAGCTTAGGATATGATCCTCGGCCGAGATGTGAGACAAGAACTAGGAGGGAGAGACGGGAATTCCTTCGCTAGTATGACCTACTTAAGTTTATTTGGTATTTAATTAGTCTGTCAGAGTATAGGGATAATATGTGATATGTTAATTAACCCTTGTTTTGTGGCAGTATTTAAAAATGACATCCGAGAATGTTGAAAATAGCAATGGAGCACAAGAGACTGTTAAGTCTCCACAGATCAATAATCAGGATAATGTGCAACAGGAAGACAATAATCCTCAGGTAAACAACAACGATCAAATGATGAACGATGGGATGTTCAGAGGCTTTATGCAATTCATGCAACATCAAAGAGAGCGACTCCCTCCCAAATGCAGGTGGAAACACCGCAACTTCTCGACCACATCGCTAAATAAGCTTCAAGGAGTCTGGACCACTGGAGTTTTTTGAGAGAACCAAAACCACTTAAGGCGAGACGTGGATAAAGCAGATCAACAAGATATTTGATGTCTTGGGATGCTCCGAGGAGTAAAAGGTTCCCTTTGCCACCTTTATGTTGCGTGAAGAGGTAGATTACTGGTGGGAATCTATAAAACGTACCCAGCCAAACGCACTCAAGATGTCTTGGGAGAAGTTCCAAGAGTTGTTCAACGACAAGTACTTTCCCGAAAGTATTCGTCACATGAAGGAGGTGGAATTCATCAAGTCGGAGAAAAAAAAATATGACAGTGTCGCAATACGAGGCTAAATTTGCGGAGTTATCCCGGTTTGCATCCCATTTGGTCGATAATGAGGAGTGAATGACGCGAATGTTTCTAAGAGGTTTGAAACCCGAAATACGTCAATACATCATTTCTCACAAATTATATTTGTATTCAGATGTAGTGAATAAGGCTCAGTTATTGGAGCGCGATAATGAGTCAGCACAACCAAAAGGCAACGACCAGCAACACGATAATAATCATACCGGTGGCAACGGCCATCGGAACAATGATAACCATCATGGAGGAAATTATCATGCCAAGAATGGTAACCACTTTGGTGGTAATCATGACCAAGATAATAGGAGTGGAAATTTCAAGAAGAGAAGGTTCAACAACGATGGAAAGACAGCAGCACCAACACCCATTTTCAAGGAAGGAGAACGACCACCAATTGTATGCTTCAAATGCGGAGGAAGGGACATATCACCCAAACCGCATGATGATGCAATTCAAAGCATGTTACAATTGTGGAAAAGAAGGTCACCTAGCTCGATTTTGTTGTGCACCAAAAGTCAAGTCCAAATTGACTTGGTGGGCACCAAAGGCGGATACGGACAAAACAAAGTCGGTGGTTTTAGGAAGAGCGTTTTTCGTGACTTCTCAAAAAGCGAGTAACCTGAACAAAGTTAGCACGGGTAAGTTAATTATAAATTCTTGCGAAGTCTATGCCTTATTATATACCGTTTCTACCCATTCTTTTATCTCTCTTGCTTTCGCTCAACGTTTAAATTTGACTCCGGAGAAGTTAAACTTTGACTTATTGGATGAAACTTCGTTAGTAGAAACCGTCGCTACCTCCACTGTTTATAAATCTTGTTGATTCAAATTAACACTTTCACGTTACCTGTCGATCTTATCTTTTTGAAAATACTTGCCTTTGATGTGATTTTAGGAATCGATTGGTTAACTACTCATCATGCTTTTCGTAAGGTTGTTAGCTTTCATATTCCTAACCAACCTGTTATGCGAATTCAAGCAACCAAACCACTAAAGCCAATCATTGTCATATCAAGCCATAAGTAAAGAGCTCTGAGCCTTTCGCTGGTGACTTCCTTGTGTGGAATACACCGAAGCTAGAATATCCGTAGGGGACGTCATGAATAACGGTGGCAAGTTGATAGATATCAAATGTGACGTGTTATCCAAGTCTTGGATGAGGGTCATAGTTTTGAATGATATTTCTATTGTTAATAAATTTTCTGACGTATTCTTTGAAGACTTCCTAGCCTACCCCTAAAGTGTGAAATCGAATATTGTATTGACCCCAGTACAAAACCCATTTCTTCAACCCTTAAATATTTCTTCAACCAAAATGAACGTATAATACGCCAAAGACGTTGACTCGAGAGAACGTGGTAGCTGATGCGTTGAGTAGAAGATCGTATGCGTTTATGAGTGCGATGTTGTTAACACAAAAACCCATTTCGTATAACTTACAAATGATGAAGATAGAGTTAAAGACTCTAGGGACCCACGTGAAGATAACGAATATACGAGTAGAATCGACTTTAATCGATAAAGTTAAAGCCGCTCAAGCTACACACCCGAAGCTGATGAATATGAAGAAGAAGGTTCAAGAGGGCGTTATTCTAGAAGCAAGACTCGATGAAGAGATGAAATATCAACCCTCGATTTAATTAGGCCATTCAAAATCCTCGATTGAGTAAGAATTGTGGCCTATAGACTCGTTTTACCGCCAAATATGTCGCGTGTTCATAACGTTTTTCATGTATCGATGTTATGTAATTATATGGACGACCCAAACCACATTATTGAATTAAAACTAGACGAGATAGTAGAAGATTTAACGTATGATGAGATACGTGTTAAAATCTTGGATAAGGAGGATCATATTCGACACTCAAAGGTTATACCTCAAGAGTTAGAATCTGAAATGAAGTCAAGGTATCCTCACCTCTTCGGCATACCAGGTACGTACATAAATTTTGAGGGCGAAATTTCATAAGGAGGGGAGATTGTAAGATCCCGAATTTTATGAAATGAAAGTATTCAATTTTTTTATAATTATTATTTTATTTCGTAAATGGTTAAATTGATAAAGGGTTAAAGTTAAGGGTGATATGTGAAATTTTTTGCAAAGTATACAAGTTGTTATAAAATATTCATTTGGTCGGAGAATATTCTTTTAGTCGGGGAATATCCGTACGACGGCACAATCATTGGTGGACCCCACAACTAAGTATTGTCAAGAAGTAAAAAACGATGAATTATCTTTTATAAAAAAATAATGACGAAAGTGTTACAGTTAAAACTATTGAACTACCCTAAGAGTAAAAGTACAAAGATACGCTGTGGTTGCATAAGAGTACACTGTATTGATTATTGATGCTTACGTAAGAAGTCACCATTTATACTCAATTATTGTTATAGTAATTGTTGCATCATATCTCTCATATTATTGATTCGATTATTATCACAAAGATCATCTCAGATAATATGATATATTATTAAATCAACAATTGAGACGATGAGTTATTCATATTATTAAATTGCAATATTTACAATGTCTAGAAGTTCTATCAGGAGAGGTTTGGTTATCTAATCATACGCCAATAAGGAGAAATCATTATCTGAAGCCCGCTTCTTTCCGGGAAACGACCGTTGTTAAATATTGTGAGTTATAATATTAATGATGAATAAGTTCGTGTTGATTAAAGATGAAATTGATAGTTCCATTATGTTGGAATTATTAGTGTTAGTGAAAATCGACATCTATTCCGATGATAATTGATGTCTGGGGGTTATATTGATAAATCGGGTAAGTAATCGAATAAATGAGCAATTAATTGCTACTAATTCAGATGTTTATATAACTATTTGTTCACATGTGTGTGCTATTGAATCACATTCTTGTACTATTAGGGGAGTTGGTGCAAGATTGATAATACTTGCATGACTAAGTTAAAAATGGAGGTATAGATGGAGGTACTATACTGTAATTCGTATTTTCACATGATTATAACAATTGATTCACATGATTGAACTATTGATTCAAATTATTTACTATTAGGGGAGGTGGTGCAAGTTTGATAATACTTGCAGGACTAAATTAAAAATGAAAGAAAAGTTGGAGGTATTGTACTGTAATATTTCGAGCCCCAAAACGTGTAATTATCGAAACTATATTTTTCTATAAATAGAAGTTCATTCTTCCTTCATTTCTCACCAATTCACTAAAGATTTAGAGCAATTATTATAGAGAGAAATTATAGAGAGAAAGAAGAAGAGAAGTCTGCTACCTCATTATTCCAATATCTAGTTTCTTCTAAGGTAAGGGGTATTATTTCTTTCATTTTTATGAAGAGTGCTATTGTTATTCCATTCCTTATTATTATGTTGAATAACTCGTGTCTTGGCAATCTATATATGGTGAAATTCTTCTCATTATTTCATTCTTTATTATTCTCATTGGAATATCATGTCTGCATGCGTATTACGCATTTAATTCTTGGATTCTATTATTTATTATTCATTGGAATAACTTTTGTTTGTCTTGGTCTATCGCATGCCCGGTGAATTCTGTTGTTATTCCATTCTTTATTATTCTCGTGCAATATCCTCGTCTGCATTTAATTTCGCATGACTTCGGTTCCATTCTTTATTATTCTCATTGAATAACTCACTTCATATGGCCTATCGCATGTACGGTAAATTCTATTGTTATTCCATTATTTATTATTCTCATTGGAATATCCTGCGTCATGCAAGGCGTTACGCATTTACCGGTTCCATTCTTTATTATTCTCGCTGGAATAACTCGCCTATGTGGATTACTGCATGCACGGGTGAATGATCCTTTGTATTCATTCCTTATTAAATTATGGAAATGATCTGTCTACGTGGATTACCGCATGGCGGGCGAAAATCCATTTGCAGGTTCATATATTCTATTAAACCTAGTTGGTTAAAGTTTTGGCTTCTATACTCCATAAAATTAGTAGAATATCCTGGATATTTGTGCTTCATCCAGTATCTTTTCATGGAAATATTCTTCTGAGCATTCTTGAATTTTACTCCACAAATCAGTATCATGTTGACAATTTGGACGTTTTTGAGTTCAGAATAAATTAACTTATAAATCTTTAAAATTTAATTCTTGAACTTGTTTTATTGAATTATTATGTCATTATCATCATCCTCATGTTTATATTATATTGAAAGTCATCTGTGGCCTATAGTGCATAGATGGACTTGGTATGATTATGACCAGGATTATTCTAAGATAGTCATGGTCGTAATATTATAAAAGATGTGGTAAAAGTCCTCATTGGCCGTAGTGCATCGATGGACAGTTGTTGGCATAATCATGACCATTGATGAAAACACGAATATCCTTAGCCCGTAGTGCATGGATAATTTGTGGTCGTGATACTAATGAATATCCTTGGCCGTAGTGCATGGATGACGTGGTTTATTTAATAAGCTGAGTCTCAGCAATAAAAGTGATGAAAAACCTTTAAATCATAGAAGATAGTAGATTTTATTCTCTACTTGACTCTTCTAATGGATTGCTTATTCCGCCAGTTAAACTTGATGTCTATTGTATTTTATCAGTTTAACATTGTTGAAGACTAATGATAATTTATTCTGCATTATCTTAGTCATAATATTTCTTACTGGGCTAGTTGAGCTCACCCTTTCTTTCACCGTTCTTCTCTTGAAATGAGAATATAGCTGGGACGAGTCGGGGAACGGAGTGACGGTCCAGATAATAGCATTAGTAGTCCTCACTATTCTATAAAATAGTGTGATAATAAATATATTGAGGACTTATTTTGAGTTTGAATATTGTCTAGAAGACAATATTTGTATTAAAACTCACAGCTCATGTTGTATATTTAAGATTGTATTTGTATTCTGTACCATGTATTTGGCGACTCAGAATAGGTAATGTATACCTAATTTGGGGGCGTCACAACAATGATATAAGAATTCAATTAAAAGAAAGCAAATGATAAATTTTTAAATATTTATAATTTAATTTATCCAGAATTCAATAATGTCCAAATTTTCAACATGATACTGCTTTGTGGAGTAAAATTCAAGAATATTATCCATGTATCAAAAATAATTTGGACAAAAAAGAAATAAATTTTTCGGTGAATAGTACCCCGTGAATAGTACTTTGAGAATAGTACCCCGTGAATAGTACCCTGACATGAAAAGTGTCCCAAATATCTGAGTGAACAATTTTTGAGTGAATAGTAATCGGGTGAATAGTAACTCATGAATAGTATCCCGGCATGAAAAGTGTCCCGAATACTCGAGTGAATAATATTATAGTGAATAGTAACCAGGTGAATAGTAACCCATGAATAGTACCTTGTGAATAGTACTTAGGGTGAAATATTGATATTTAATAAGAAAGTTCATATCAATATTCCAATAAAATGATACTGGATGAAGTGCAAAACTCAAGGATATTCCACTAATTTCAAGGATTACAGAAGCAATACTTACCATAGTAAGTTTAGATTTAAGAATATGAAAAGAATTAACATACAAAAACTGCAAATAGATTTTCACCTGTCATACGGTACGTAATCCGCGAAGACAGATTATTCCGACATACTAAAGGATGAATACGAAAAATAGTATTCCTTATGAATACGAAAGAAATAATATCCCTTACCTTAGTAGAAAGCTGGATACTGCAAAAGTGAAGTAGCAAAATACTCTTCTTCTTGCTCTCTATAGTTTCTCTCTCTATAGTGTCTCTTGTGAATCTCAGTGAATTGGTGAGAATGAAAGAAGAATTAAGCTTCTATTTATAGGAGAATGGACTAAATAGTAACTAATTCACGAACGGTCCAGATTGATTACTATTAGGATAGACGGTCCATATTGATTACTATTAAAACCACAACCGACAGTCCAGAGTGATTTACTTTTAAAACCACCACCGACGGTCCAGATTGATTTACTTTTAAAACCACCATCAATGGTCCAAATTGATTTACTATTAAAACCACCATCAATGGTCCATATTGACTTATTATTAAAACCACCACCAATGGTCCAGATTGATTTAACTTATTACACTTTAGTACCTCTAAAGTTTTCCAAGTTTGCATTATTCCCCTCTAACTTTTGTAATTCACTTATCTTCAATAAACACATTTTTAATACTTCAACAATTTTTCATCATTAATATTATAACTCACAATATTTAACAACCAGATCGTTCCCAGGAAAGAGGGGGCTTTCCAATAAGAATTTCTCCCTATTGGCACGCAATTAGGTGACCAAACCTCTCCTCGACAGAACTTTCTAGACATTGTCAATATTGCAAATAATAATATGAATAACTTTGTTGTCTCAATTATTCATTTAATAATATAAAATATTATGCAGATGATAATGTGACAATAATTGAATCAAATAACATGAGATACTATGCAACAATTACTGTAGCAATAATTGAGTATAACTGAGTGACTTCTCACGTAAGCATCAATAATCAATACCGTGTGGTACTATGCAACCACGTGTATTACTGTACTTTTTACCACCGGATAGTTCAACAGTTTAATGGTAAAACTTCCGTTGTTATTTTTATAAAAAAATATTTCTGTCATTTTCTAACTACGACAATACTTCCCTTGTGGGGTCCACCAATGATTGTGTCGTCGTACGAATATTCCCTGTTAAAACGAATATTCCCCGACCAATCGAATATTCACTGACACAACGAATATTTTATATCAACTTGCTTACTTTGTAAAATTTTCCAAATATTACCCACAACTATAACATTATATCATATCCACACCATAGAATTCAAAAATATATTTAGAGAAAAATTATTCTTTATTAAAAAAAGTTGGGGTCGTATAATCATGATGTCCTGCCATTGGGCAACCATTGCTATGTGCCTTTGGTGCCTCTGAGCAACTGCATTTTGGTTCTGATGCAGGAGGCTAAGGGATGCTAGTATCTTTGCCAATGATCCTTGTGAAGACGAGCCTGACTCTGGTACTGGCTGAGCTGCCCCAGCCTCTAAAGTAGGAGGAGGCTGAGTAGGTGGCCCGTACTCCTCACCTCTGACATGCGAAGCCGCCCCGTCCCATACACTGAAGCGTGAGATGACGTGATGCATGGTCGATGACTGACATGGGCGACAAAGCAATCTCTTCTGGCCCCCACTAAATACCTGCCCGCTTACACAACCTGATGATCAAGGATGGATGCGGAAGTCCCCCAGAAGTGGTGCTCTTGATCGCTTTCAGGATGGACTCTTGAATGAGAACTCCAATATCCATGTCCAAACCCATGATAATGGCGAATAAGAGGATCGCTCGATCTTTAGTCACATGCTTCTTTAGCAGGATGTCAAATTGTTTGGCTCCAAGGAATTTTGGAATGTCTGAAGCATAAACAGATCAGTCCAACAACAGTATTTTGTGACGGTAGTTCAATCATTTCAATAACAAAGGATCCAGTACTTCATAGAAGAACGAAACATATTCGTATTCAACATTTCTTAAGAGAGTTGGTAAAAGAAGGTATTATTCAAGTGGAGTATTGCAAGACGGAAGATCAATTAGCGGTTGTTTTACAAAGCCTTTAAGCAGAGAAGTCTTCAAAAGAAATGTTGCAAGTTTGGGAATAAAAAGAAAATTTGATTTACGGGAGGCATTGTTGGGAAGCTAAACCAAATTCTTGGTTGTCTACATTCATAAATTAATTTGGTTCATTGAATATTTCTATACAAGTGTTGAATCATTTAGTATTTTGTATTGGGTTATATCAATGATCATTAGAAATCTTTATACTTTTATTCTTCTTAAGCTATATTCTAGAATGCTTTTGTAATTCTATAAATATCAATGGTTATAATCACTATGACAAGTAGTAAGAACAAAAGTTAAGTTCATATAAATATATCACATCTTCTCCTTCTTTTAGACTACAACCTCGTCATTAATTAAGTTTAACAGTATCCCCTAAACATGGAGTGATTAACCAACATCAAGTGTAAATTAAACACAATACATATAGTATCATAATATATATATATATATATATATATATATATATATATATATATATCTAAGTAATGGGTATGGATGAATTGAGTTGAAAGGATTGAATAAGATCAGAATCTGGCAAATTGAGAGGAGGCAAGGAAAAGTGACTATAAGTAGAGCTGCCCCTTCTTATCTCTTGCATTGTTTGAAGAGCTGCAATTGTATTTCTAAATATTCCTTCTCCTCCAGCTACTGTTATTGATTTTCTCTCTCCTAATTGGTTCCTCTTTTCTTCAGCGGCAGGGAACATTGTGTCTATGGTACTTTCAACTTCTTTGATGAGCTTGGAAATGTGGTCGGTTATAAAGAAAGGTTGCTCTAATATCATTTGAATGAATGCCAAGCGTAGTAACCCTCCAGTTCTCTTGTCATACTTCTTCAGTATCTTAGCCAAACCTGTAAAAAACAAGGGAAAAAAGAACATTTAATATTTTTCATGCATAAAATTGAATCCTCCAAGTTTATCTAATTTTGTACATGGCATCCCGCTTTTATACTTCAAAACGACACACACAAAATCATCTCGCTACTTTTAGTGAAGTGTTTAAAATGACTGATTTTAATTTGCATTTTCCGTGATGGATTTTGGTGATGGCGTTAGTACTGTTTAAAAGTGACGGATTTTGCACTTTTAGTGATGGATTTTAGGTCGGGAGGGTGTTATGTATCGATTCGCTACATTTGAAGTATATGATCCGATGTACAAAATATATAGAATAAACTTATGAATTTGAGACTGGATCTGTACCTGTGTAATTAACATTACCATAATTCATTAAAAGTACCATTTCACCATGAAAGTCGACTATGTCTTTTCTGATCTTTGCCATTTCATCTTTATAATCTCTCTCTGCTTCTTGATTTCCCAATTTATCAGTCACCCTGCGGATTCTCTGTTGCAATTCCTACACCAAATTAATTTAATTACAAAGTGAGAATATATATATATATATAAAAAAAAATATTTTATAATGGCTTAATTTTAAAATTTTAAGTGATTATTAAAAATTAACTCTCCCAAAAATAAAAATTTATAACTCATATAATATACATGGGAAATATGATCTCATATATATCTCTATAATATTTTAAACTAAATAATAATTTAATTTATATTATTTTTAAAAATAAATAATGAATTACTTACTTATGAACAATTGTGATTAAAAAAAAACTTTATGAGTCCATATAATTGTATATATACTATATATTATTACTCATTATATTTTTATTGAATATAGTTGTATATATATATATATAGTGTTCCATCCACTCACGATAAGTAGAGTGAATAATTTTGACTCAATTTTATTTTTATTTTTATTTTTTCTCCAAACCAAAATTTTTACCCAAAATTGTTCCATCATGTGGATGAAACCCCATATATATATATATATATATTATATATATATATATATATATATATATATATATATATTGTGGCTTAATTATTAATTATAACTAATTAGATGGATGATCTAAATAATTAGATGATCTTAATTAATTACCTTATGCCAGATAATGAAATCCTCTTCTTGTTCCATGAAGAAAGCATTAAACTTGTCGATCTCATTATTCAACAAGTACACAAACTCCTCCTCAGACCTTCCATTGTTCAACAATGGAGGAGCCGACCGAACCAGTTTCTTTAAATCCTTGTAAGATAAAAATTTGTCGCGCCAAGCCGGAAACGTGTCTTGAATTTGCTGCTTCAATCTCTTACCAAACTTCATTATACAAAATTATTATTATTATTATTATGTGAAGAATGGAAATATATAAAAAAATGGGGGACTTTATTGGCAAAAAAAATAGAATATTTAGACAGCATATGCTTGGCGTGATGAAGTGGCGGTTAGGAAAGGTAATGAAAGTAAGAAAATTCCGGGCGTATTCGGTCGGTTACTATAAATATAAAGCCTATTAGTATTAGTCTTGCTTTCTGACCAAACAAAATGTAGTTTTTTAGTGTTAATTATGGTAGTAGTAATTTGCTATGTTGACATGTTGGTGAGATTAGGAGAGGTAATTAAATGGATGTGGGTTATTACACGGGGCATGAAGTCATAGGTGTTTGAATGATGTGTGCATGTCAAGTTAGAATTACACGTGTGAAGGGGGAATCTTCTATAGAATCTAGTGGGATAATGGAAGAATTGATTTCATGGGGAATATCTTTATTTGGCAAAAAATGATAATTTCGTCATTTTTATTTGGCAATTTTGATAATTTCTTCATTGTGTTTTGAAATTTTGAATTTGATCTTTGACTGTGTGTGTGTGTGTGTGTGTGAGATGCACACTCTTTAATGAGGTTAATTAGTTCGAGTCATTTGTGTTTATGTTAATTGTAGCATGCTAACCAACAGAAAGCTAATTTAACCTTGTTTATAGTAGTAATAATTGGTATATAATCAATGATATTACATAATATTTTGTAAAGTAGTCTCGGTCAAAAATAAAACTATAAAATGAGTAAAATAATTCGAACCCGATTCGTACTCGCTCGACTAAAAATTCAATTCGAACTCGACTCAAAATATAAATAATTCAAATATAAGTAAATTTTAAAGTTCTATAAATTACTCAATCTCCTCAAATTATAATTTTTCATTTATATATTCGTTTAAAAATTTTAAACTGTTCAGAACGTTTCTCATTTCGGTAAGTATGCAACGGCGCCTTTAATCAAACCTTATTTTATAGTAGTACCCGAAAAATTTTGAGAATCAAATCTTAACTCCTCAATACTCAACTCAACTCGGTTCATTTACGTTTATAATACCTCAAGTCAAAAGATTGTGAAAAATGACATAATTCACAAGTTGTTTTTGGGAGATTATCAAATTCGTCCTGAACAGAATAGATAGCCTTAATAATATTAGTCTCATTCGTTCTACTCAAGTATATGACAAACTTTTAGGACTACATATAAAACAAACAATTGATGGACATATATCCATTATTCTATTCTCCCTCCAACTAATCTAAAAATATGATACCTTAGCCCCAAGGCCCCCAACCAGGAAATGTTTCTGCACCAAAATTTCTCCCTCCGCAAGGTGATTGTTTATAGCTCCTCCCTCCGCAAGTGATGTCAAATTACAAGAATCTTTTCCAAACTTCAATCTGTTTTGAAATTTGATAGAAAAATGAGTGTATGTAAATAAGACGACGCAAAGTAAGAAAGAAAACATGCATTAGTAACGTAACGTAGCTATTTACTTAATATTAAAATCTAAACCTTTCATTTTCACCACCTTCTGTCTTCTGTTCCCTTTGACCACCTTCAGTACAGATATTTCTTGCCTGCGTTTCTCAAGCCAAATCTGCTGGAGTAATCTTGATGTCCTCCAATAACTGCTCAATCCTATGGAAGGAATCATGTGAATCAAGTCCCAATTAATTCTTTGTCAGCATTTTGAATGCCTCAAACC
This sequence comes from Panax quinquefolius, assembly GCA_020205615.1. Lineage (NCBI taxonomy): Eukaryota > Viridiplantae > Streptophyta > Magnoliopsida > Apiales > Araliaceae > Panax > Panax quinquefolius. The sequence goes on along the minus strand of CM035157.1, from coordinate 132,527,855 downwards.
CACAATAGGGACACCTCAATATGCTTATCCATCCCACCAGTCCTAATAAGTGTGGGATCAACTGTATCCTTTCTCCTTCATTAGCCGAAAACAGTCCTCAGAAGTGACCTTTCACTTTTGTTCCTTCTCTCTAAACTAAACGTATACGAGTGATTTTTGTCATGCAATCTATGTCCTCTATTACTATAGAGTTTGGGGGTGTACTAATCAACAATCTTGTTAAATCAGCATTGTCAGTTACCGTGGTTAACTCAAAGATTGAACAAACTACTTACCGATCCTCCTATAAATATCCTTAGCCTTGAAGAATGTCAACAAGTCCTCAACTATGTCTTCCTTTCTACCCTGTTCCATTGCAAGAGTGGTGAAAGTCACAGGACGGTCAAAATTCATGCTGGTCCAATAGGATGCTCGTTCAAATCTTGCATCGGCTGTTTCTTGATTCCGTTCCTTTTCTCTTTCATAGCATGCCAAGTATGATTTGGTGACAATATCACGGAATTGGCCCAGAGAGCGTGAGCTTGCATGCTGCATTTCTCACTTAAATGCTCCATCAGCAGAGACATTGTAGAATTTGATTCGAAGAAATGAGTTGAATGAGCTAATCCAATGGTGCATAAATAGGTCAAAGTAGTCGTTGAAATACGACAAGCGCTTCCAGATCATAGTGAAAGCCACCATGACACCTGCTGCAAGCAAAGTCCTATTTTCGATAGCTGCTGGAATAGATTCAACAGGTTCTTTTTCTTCAGTTTGATTTGCTTCAGCATTACTCTTGTGAGAATGTTATGAACTTAAACTTGCGTTGGTCTTCTAAAGAGGACAAACAAGTTGTTCCCCAGTAGTGTAGGCAGGATTTGTCTAGCAGTAGGGGAATGAAAAAACAATTCCAATAAATAAAGACGGAGTAAAATTAAAATGTAATATATTAATATTAACAATTTTTTTACCCCGCAAAAAAAATATGTATTCTAGTAAAACTCAAGTCTCAAAAGAAATTAAAAAAACTGTTTTACTTAAAACCCATAGCGCTTTCTTGACTATTAACTAATTACAGAGATAGAGGAAGCACCCATAATTTGTTTCATAATTTCTTATATTACTATTACTAAGGACAATAAAACTTTAACAATCTCCATAAACACGTCAAAATTTGAAACTCCACAAATTTAACAATATCATCAAAATTATAATGACAGGAATCTTAATATTTATCTAGTCAATAATGTCATAACCTCAATATTCTAAACTTAATAATTTTATGGTAGGCAAAACATAATGTTAGTGTCTTTTCTGACAAATTGTGATGGGAAAAGTTATACATATTTGTAGTTTTGTCCTATTTTTGTAAAAGTTAATAATACTAATCCAAATTTTTTCCTCCTAAAATCAAAGTGGGCAATTACCCATTCACCTACCTTGCTGATTCATCCCTGCTTTTTTTACGAGTTTGTTAGGGCGCCAGTATTTTTATATCTGATATTTGTGGAGATTGAACAACTATCCTTTTAGACTATCTTTCCTTTTTCACTTCTTATAAGGTGTGTGGATTCCTTGTTCCCCTATTACTTGTATTCTAAAAAAATATGGGAAACAAGATTTTGAAAACCATTAAGAGAGTAAGACTATGGTCTATGGAGTTGTGGCTGCTTTGATGTTCTTTGGGGTATTTGGATAGAGAGGTATGCTTTTATTTTTTGTGATCGTTCTTTCGTGTTTACTTTGTTTTGGGATGGGATCACTTTTCTTGCATTTTGTTGGACTTCAGACCTGGATGCATTTACACTTTACAGAGATGTACATCTCCAAATATAGTATTTGGTAGTATTTGTAGGCTGTTCTATTTAGTGATTTTGTATATTTCTTTTGTTGAGATGTTATGTCCTGCTGCAGGATTCAACATCCTCCTAATTTTCTGTACTTTTTTACTTTCTAATATGAATTTCTTTTTTATATAAAAAGTTTCAAAGGATCAGGTTATCGTAGTGTACAATGAATCATACTGAGGCCAACAAGAATCATTAGTGTTAAATCATCTTAAGCTACATTTGTTTGCAAAAGTGATGCATAGTATCGGACTACTTTTACTAATTTAATGTCTGTAAGCACTATTTTATCCCATGATTAGCATTTTTATTTAATTCTGGACTATTTCTTATCATTTTTAGGGTCATTTGATAACTCAAAATGGGGATTATATAATACCACAATTCCACTTGGGATTATAATCCATCGTCAAATGACCTTAGAAATGACAAAATACAGTTCATGTGATTAAATAAAAGTAATAATAATAAAATAGTCCGTAATGATATTAAATTAGTACAAATGGTAAAATTGCATCCATCATTTTTGCAAACAAACATAAACTTGGAGTATAACAGTTTAAGCCAATCACCAGTCAAATACCATAAAGGAATGAAATGGAAAAAGAAATTGCACAAGTATAATGCAGCAATGATAAACATAATGAGAACCTAGAAGGTACCTTAAGCACCTATAGAAATTTGTCAGATATTCAGAATCCCTATAAAAGGCCAATGCTTGGGATAATTTTTGGGAGTAGATTACATGCAGAGTGGATGCTTGAGTCGCCATCATTGGGAAAGGAAATCAGCTCATTCTCCAGAACTGAATAGGCATCTGCAAACGCCTGCATCAAATTACACTTGAGACAAGTTCGTCGAGCCTACAAATAGTTATTACCCACTAGCAAAAAGTGAAAGCTCATACATAGTGTACCAGACTACCGATTAACCAATTGATGATGTATGTGAAGTATTGCAGAACTATCTATGTGAGTTTACTACTGTATCAAGAAAGAGGAAGATACAAGTACAATCCCATTCAGCAAAATTATAGAGGAATAAACTTTTACTACTGAATCAAGAAAGAGAAATATACAAGTACAATCCCATTCAGAAAAATTATAGAGGAATAAAATTACTTTGAAAAGTTCCGTTAGAAAATGATTAATTTATTAAAGTACTAAAGTGCAGCCTACATTCAGATTAACTGAAAACAGAGAAGTCTTTACCAAAAAAATGGATAAATCAGCTTCTATTGACGTTCCTCTTACTTTAACTTGGAGTTTGCAGAGGAATCAAATGAAATCACCTTGATCAAACTGCAACCTACGTCAATTTTTCCCACATTCACTAATTTGAGGGCAAGAGATAAGAAAAAAGTGTTCATTTTCGTCTTTCTTATTGGGAAAAGATTCGGACGATGACAAATTATAAGGATAACAAAATAGATACAGAAATGTTTATACAACAAAGAATATCCACACTATAACACCATATGTAGAAATGGTGAAAAAAAAAATTCCTAAAAGTATTTACTAGAAGGATTTTTTTAATTAAATTAAAATTAATTAATTAATTAATTTAAAAAATTATAATAAAAATAATAATTAAAAAAACAGCTTTTCCAAGCAAAGGAGACTGTAAATTTCTTCTTGGTTTCCAGATGATCCTATTAACCTATTGGCTATAAGGAAACACCGAAGTTGTAAATAACTAACATAAATTCATTAGGCCTCACAAGCCCAAAGTTCCAATTTCTACAAATGAGTATTAAGCAAACTCCTCTAGTATTAAGCTTATTCCTGCTGCCAATTCATGAAAATGGATAATTGGTGAAGAAAAATTCCTGGGCACCTCAAACTTCATGTGAACAAAACTACAAAAGACTACAAGTGATAGACATATTACACTTTTATTAGCAGTATCCTCCAAAATCCTAGCATAAAAACTTGACTTTTTTATAAGTATAAAAAATAAAAAATGAAAAATAACTCGACATCCTATTACAAGAAAACTGAATTTAGTTTTTTATGGTGGAAGGATAGAAAATGGGGGAGGAAACTACCAAAATACAATGTATTAAGTATTGAATTTACTTATTGTCCAATGCACAAATGCAATATCAGCACTGTTAAGTAACGTAAATAAAATATTTTTCTAAAATGTAAAGCAACAATTGAGAATAAACCTAACTATGTACTTCAATATATCAAGTTTTAATTCTTTCCCTCACCTACGATCCCATTTGCACGTGCAGATGAACAGGTGCATCATAAGGCACACAAACTAAACAAAGTATAACTAACAACATATAAGCAGAGTATTCAAATCCATGATCTTGCTAAACCATAGAACTAGTTACATGCCAAGTCACCAATTGCATTAAAAATTTAAGCTACTACAGAAAAGGCCAAACCAACATATTAAAAAGTATCTTTTAAATAGGAACCACCATCAAGGTAACCTTTTTGTCAAAATATGTATGTATGTGTGCGTGTGTATGTATAAACCCCGCGGACTGCACTATATACAAAGATAAATGTTCAAAGATGTTTCAAACTTCTTTGATAAACATATATAAAAGATGCAACTCAAGTTTTGTGAATATTAAACTTGAAAATTTAGCTGCCAACAAAACTCAAACCTCGTCGAATTTTATTTTGTTAGATAGAAAACGCACATGAAGTAATAGCGTAGTTCAAATTAGATTCTCAACTTTATATAAGAAGGAAAAAAAAGACTGTATGAGATGACAATACTCCAACAAAGATTATTTGCTGACCTTGACACATTGATGTATCCGAAAGCAATTCCTCCCCACGTTATTTGCCGGGAAAACAGGATCATCAATATATATTGGATCAATGCTACAGGATAAGTAATAGATCATCATGAATTCAGAATTCATTTTCAAGAAATCCACTAAAATACACAATTTTAAATAAAGGAAACAATAAATTTCATTCCCACCTATATCCTTTTTCCCTATTTATGTACACCCCACTTCCCTGTACTGAAATACGCATTTGGCGTGGATCAAAGACATTCCTGCATCAAGGGGGTATTTTTGATGAACAAAATGATTAACTTGGATTTGTTTGTGAATGAGGTTTCTATAACCAAAATGAGGAAACAAAGGAAAATGAATAAACAATCGGGTAGAAAGCTTTTGACTTACCCAAAAAAATAAAGAAAATCCATTAGAAGGCTTCCATAATTCTTCAAGAGAAAAGATGAAAATGTTAATATACGAATTTAGTAATATTTAGGAAAGAGGATCGTCTTGCTAGAAGATGAGGCATGTGCTGTGAGGAAGAAACTGTGGACAATTTGCTTCTCCATTACGAGGCAGCAAGGAGCTTGTGTACTGTTATGTTTTCTTTGTTTGGAATTAGCCTGCCGAGATCGGTTAGGGAGATGGTGCAGACTTGGAGTGGGGTGAAGGAAGGGAAGGAATGCCTCAGTGTTTGGTGGACAATTTGGAAAGGGAGGAACAGTAAGGTTTTCAAAGGCAGAGGGAGACCTCTTGTTTAGAATCAATTTTTTTCTTAGCCTTCTTTTCTTTTGGCTGCATGTGGTGTTTCTGGGATCTAATGTTTTTGCATTTTTCTGGAAGCATTTGCGATAGGAGCCTAATTTAGGTATCTTTTTGGGAGGCTCTGTGTATAGAGTGAGACTTTGGTTTTCTAGGGGACTGTACCTCTTTTTTTCCTTGTACTTTTGTACATCACGCGTGTAATTTGGTCCCCCCCCTCTTTTTGTTGATGGTTTTACGAAACATCAGTTGATTGTATGAGATGAGTGAAATAGCCGTGTCAGGCATAACAAGGATTGGTATTTAAAAAAAAAAATTATAAATGTAAGAGCTGCAAAAAATCTGGGGAAGAAAAGCATAACTGTACTGCCAAGCTTATAAGTCTTACTTGGTTAATAGGCCACCCATGATGATGCTCATGCTGAAGAAATCGTGTGATCATTAATATCTGTAAAAGGTGACAAAGTATAAACTCGGGCACACAAAGGGCGGAAGGGACAAAATGGCCAGTGAAGAGAAAACAAATATGAAAACCTGAAAAAAGTAAAAACAAAAGCCTCCAATAAAGAGCTATATTTTATACTTTCATTTGTCACTTCCAAGTAAACAAGCCACTAATGGTAGTTACACATTCATTCCTTAATTAATTTGAAATACTTGTATGGCCGCCACGTCTCCAAAGAATTGAAGCGTAATAAAAACTTCTGCCATACCAAGACAGGAGTTGTATCAACCTTGACAATTCCCTTAATAGAATATATAAAGAGATGAGACAGTGACGGGCTTACTAGTGCTGGCTAACATTATAACTGTCATACTAGATTCTAGATTGTTAAAATTCTGGAACTTTCCCTTGAGCAATAAATCATGTTAAATGTTACTTTGAAAAGTCACCTTGGTCGTCCTAATCAATTTAACAAAACAAAAAGTTTCTCCCTACTGAATACGAAAGCTGAACATGGATTGGGACTTGTTTATAAAAATAAGGATAACAAATATCAATTAGAATCAGAAAAGAGAATAAAATGAAGAAAAATGAAGAAAAAAAAAAAGCATCATTACAAACTTATATTGTACAATAGATAAGAGATAATAAGGTAGTTGCAACTCCAAATATTATATGTATACATATATAGAGAATTGATCCATAGAAAAAGTTGGTTATGAAACATTAGTCTTACAACCCATCTATAGGCATTCAAGTATAAATCGTGTGACCTTAATTTTACCCCATAGACCATGGTTCAAAGTCGCATTACCAGCATATGTTTTGGAAGGTTCTTTTTGTCTCGGTATCGCTTTCAGACAATATGCACCATTACACTAGTTAGGAGCACCAAAAAATAACAAGAAGGTGAATCAATTAAGTTCACAAAAACACTATCTAGTACACATAACACTGTCCAAATGATAAAAACAAACATCTGGCAGACGTGTCTAATCCTACGTTACATAAAAATTGAAAAGTAAATTTTTAAGATATTTTGAAGTTATATTTAACTAGGTAATATATAAGAATGGTACAATTTTTTTTAATTAATTGATGTATAAAATATATATTTTTCCAAGTAAAAGGGCTACAATTTTTTTAAGTTCTAGTTAGATACTATATAATATGTATAATTGTTTTTTTTTGCTAACTAGTTTAAGCATAATTTATAAGTTGTAGAGTTAATACTAGTTTTACTTTATTTTATTTTACTTTTCAATACCGATTTAGGTACTAGTTAAAACTTAAAATGTATTAACTACAACTTTTTTTGTGTTTGTGGCATTTCTCCCATTTATGCCGAAATTTCTCTGCTATTTGGTCCGAAACCGTTCCACTACGCTGCTACACCAAAACTTTGAACCATGTGTCAGTATTACTGTTAGGAGGATGATGCAAACAACTGTAACAGTCCGCACAATTTTTTGGCCTAAATACAATTTGGGTGGGATGTTAATCCCACTTCATTGTTTACCAATGCTTCTTCCTGCATATTCATCTCTTACAGATGACCTTTACTAATCCCTTACAAGTTACAAATTTGAAAATGGTGAGCATATTCAATTCTGGCAGGTTTCCATGGGACCTGCTCTGTCTTTCTGGGCTTCACGATGCACCCATCTCTAATTTCCTTTTTACAGATGAAAGTTGTCTCTTGAAATTTTCATTTCTGCAATCTGGATAAGGAGGCCGAACTTCATTCGCAGCTGCATCTTAGTGCAAGCCATTTTACTCTCTCTGACATAATGGAACTTTAAACTCTTGGATACTTCTGATTTATTTGCTTGAAAGTCATTTATTTTTTATTTGGGTTTGTTTCTAAACTACCATTCTACTCCCTCTTGTCTCCTATATTTGAAAGACCAAGGCTCTAAATTGAAGGTTTTTTTATGGGTGGTAGTTTCAAACAGACTCAACACTAACAATTTGGTGTTCATCCGCAGACTGTATGGAACCTTGTCTCCAGCCATCTATGTTTATATGCAAGCGGGAAAGTGAACCGACTCCAATATGTTTTTTCATTGCTCAATAGCTTGGAGTATGAGTTTTTCTAGTTTACGAGTCTTCAGAATACCCGGCTTCAGTTGAAGGTATTGTTTCTAAATTGCATTATATTGTAGGCTTTTGTGGTGGAAAGTATGCCAAGATTCTTTTAGAGTTGTACCTTCTTTCCCTTTTCGTACATTTGCAGCATTTGGTACAAAAAAAATCTCAGCAGTTTTAGTGATCGGTACCTTTCTATTCTTTCTTTTTTTTCTTTATATGTAGTGACCAGTACCTTTCATTTTTTACCTTTGAGAGACGATGATTTTCCCAACAGAAGCTTTTAACGGGCTTGGATTTGAGATTTTAGACAGGACTTGTTGGCTGTTTTACATTGATTTTATTATTCTTTCAGTCTTTTCCACTTTGGAGAGCATTGATTTTATTATTCTTTCAGTCTTTTCCACTTTGGAGAGATAAAAAGAGGATAACATGACATGAACCCTCTAACCGGTGTACACCGACAACAAGGGTAACCACTGAGGCACTCAAAGTCTTGTTCCTTTCCTTCTTGTTCTCCTATAATGTACTTTTCCTCATTCAGAATAAACTGTTCTGTTATCTTAAAAAGTATGGTCAAAGAAAAAACAGACTATAACTCACCAGACAATATGAGCTCAGACCACCAGAATAGGACTGGTCAAGACTACGATCTGACAAAAACTGCTTAAGTACCATTGCAAGAGGCCTCGCAGCAGGAAATTGCTCAGTCAGTTCTTTCACCTGCATAAAGAATTTGTATAGAGAGGGAATTAAACACACAAAAACCTCAAATATTATATACATAAACTCTTTATCAACTTGTCGCTCCAACTCTTAAGATACCTTTCACTTCATAGAGAAGAAATTAAAAGACAAGATAAAACAAAAACAAATACACAAGCTAACTAATTTCGGGCAAAGCCTCTATAAGCTGTCAAAACAGAAAGTTCCCAGATAGAATATATTCTGGGGGGATAAAAACTAGAATTTCTCCACAAATATTTCTCTCTCGCTTCTAATTTTCAAATATTCTTTCATTTATCATAATTTTTACAAACTGTATTAGAGAAAAAACATTTTTGTATGTGCCCAAACTAACAAAGCACGAATCAAATATCTACTAACAAAATCTTAAAATTGTTTCTGTTACACTTCACAAAATAGGAAGTGCAAGAAACCGTCACTAAATTACCAGTTCAGTAGTTTGGAGTCCTGTGTGTGATGGCGACTTGAAACTAATATCAATACGAACTGATTGCGCCTCCTGACCTTTATCATTATTCAAGTTAGAACGCTCTGGCAGAACAGAGCTTTCCATACCATCCTTATCTGTTAGAGAAATTTTGTCTTCATTAAACACTAGAGTTGGTTCTTTCGGTATTGGTAGATGGGAAGCAGTAGTTGAAACGAGATCACGAGGAACTTCCGCCACAAGCATGATTATAGGTATCTAAAGGTAATAAAAACAGAAAGATGAGATTGATGCATCTAATCTGGATACAGAAAACAAAGAGTATTTAAGAGAAAGATTCATTACAGCAGTATTCTCCACAATCTTGAGAGAATCACTTTTAACCCACTCCTGATTAGCAAGATACCTAGCCGCATGCTGCAAGCCAAACCTGGACAGTATCAATCACAATAATGGAAAAGACTACAGCAATAACAATGACATTTTCAGTGCTCAAATGAAGGATAAAGGGAAGATCCAATGCATAATCCACACAGAAAAACAAAGAAAATGGAATTCAGCATAACAACAATCTAACGCAATAAACCCTCCTATATCAGCCTCAACAGATCACCTCCCCCACCCCCCAAAAAAATATTAATAATCAATTAATCATAATGGTAACAATAATATAAAAAATTAAGACACGCATTTCCCCACTCATTCGCTGAGCACAAAACTACCTCACTGTTGGTCTAAGAAACAGGCATCAAACTGAGCCCATTTGTGGGGTGAAAATTTATCCCTCGGACACTGCCAAAAATTACAAAATGCGTTGTTTTTCTTTGATAGGTCCAAAATTACAAACTAAATTAAGGGTAATCACAGAACACTCTACTTGAACCAAAAAATCACAAAGGCCTCAAACTAAGCATCAAAACATTTGCTGCTTGTAGCATATATCAAATGTACATTGTATTTCCGTAGCAAAAGTAGTTCAAAATCCACTTACTGCCAGAATTATCAAGAAGAAAATTAATCATAATAGTAACAATAATATAAAAAATTAAGACACTCGTTCACTGAGCACAAAACTACCTCCCTGTTGGTCTAAGAACCAATGTTCTAAAAGGCGCTAGGCGGAGGAGGCGGGGGTGAAAGGGGATTTATCTCTTGGGGACTGTCAAAATTACAAAAGAATTGTTTTTTTTTTAAACTAAAATTACAATACTTAATCTTAACATTTATCCAAATAAAACAATAATATAAAAGCAAAACAATCTATAATAAAGATAATAAAGGTTTTATTTCTTAAAGTTCAAACACATATCTATATTGCTAATGTCAAAGTTCAAACACAAACATTATAATTGTTCAAAGTTATAATGTATTAGTTTTATTCATAAACAAACCTTGCTATTAAATAATAAAATTTAAAATTTCAAGAATTTAATTCAATATTAAAACTTAAGAAACTAAACATAAATTTAAGAATTATATTGAATTAAACTTTTCTATTACAATTGCATAATCATTTATATAATTTGAAGTTGGTACAAGTTCAAAAATTACAACTATAATAAAATTATTCATTTTGACTTGATATTGTTCACTTCTTGTTATGATTTGATATGATACAATTTGTATTATGAATATGGTAAATCATTAGAAAAATAAATATATCAAGATCTCTTTAGGGTAGTTATTAAAATAAAAACAAAAACCTCTAATCATTACCTAAATTAGGCCCCGCCTAATTTCCTAGAGGGATTTTTTGCACCTTTTCTATGACCTCCAAGGGGCTAGCACCTAAAGGGAATTTTTAGAACCCAATAATTGTTTTTTTCACCTAAATAACATTTTGTGGGGTGAAAATTTATCTCTTGGATACTATTACAAAATGCGTTGTTTTTCTTTGATAAGTTCAAAATTACAAACTAAATTAGGTTTACAAACTAAATTAGGGGTAACCATGGAACACTCTACTTGAACCAAAAAATAACAAAAGCCTCAAACTAAGCATCAAAACATATGCTGGTTGTAGCATATATCAAAATTACATTGTATTTCCGTAGGAAAAGTAATTCAAAATTTACTTGGTGCAAGAATTATAAAAAGAGACAAGAATGCAATAAATCTAAACTTAATTCAACCAACAGTTGGTAATTCTTTCAGTTCTTCAAAAGCATACCACTCTCACATAGGTGTTATAAAGAATAAACAAAATAAATAATCATTAGTGACCAAAAGCCAAATAAAAGTCCTCTAGAATGGAGTGCAACCACATTTCCATAGTACTCCCTCCGTTCCAAAATAAACGTCCTAATTAGTTTCGCACGTTGATTAATAAAATTTTCTTTTACCTAAATTATCCTTTTTAATTACTTATTAATTGAAATATTTTTTTCACTTTTCTATGACCCCAATAATTACTTTATCACTTTTCTATGACCCCAATAATTGCTTTTTCACTTTTCTATAACCCTGATAATTACTCTTTCCTATGTCATTTAATTCTCTAGATATATTTTTGTGTAACTCTCACATTTCCAATAAGTATATTAAATAGATTATGAGGGTATAAGAGAAAGATAGGATAAATATAGTTAATAATATAGAATAGGACATTTATATTGGAACATCCTAAAAAAGAAATTAAGACATTTAATATGGAATGGAGGGAGTACATCAATGCATCGTAGAAGTAGAAAATTCTCACAAATACTTGCATCAACACCCAACTCCATATTTAGAAATATGAGCACAATATTAGAAGATTGTGAAGGGGGAAACAAAAAGGTGTAAAACGTGCTACGTAAATCATATTACAGCAAAATTTAAAATAAAATAAAGTTCCAAGTGGCAACCCAAAAAGGAATAATAGATGACCACAAGTCTCACTAATTACTTCCCATGTTTTGAAAAAATTCATTGTAAACTCTGTGCCCTTTTGCACATGTTGCATCTCTCCTGTAAATAGTTCACTACTTGATTCCTTTCTTTATTTATTTTTTTTGTTCTTAGGGGAGGGGAAGGGGGGCTAGGTTGAGGAGGCAGGGCCATTCTAAGTTGATAGATCAATAAACCAAAAAAACAGATCCCAACCTTCCACTTCGGATCTCATACCAGAACTTGACCACTGCTATAAGCCAATAACTGCTTCCAGTCACCAGGAACTTATCTTTTTGCCTTTTTAATCATTTGACTTAAAATGCAGATTAACGCACCATTTTGGCAGCTTTTGATTGCATTTCCGGAAGTTTGGTCTAGTACAAACAAATAAAGGAAACAGTACCTATCTACTTATTACGGCAAGACCCTTCGAATATCTGATTTATTTAATAGACTTACTAAATAAAAGAATAATTTCCATAAGTTTATAAACATAACTCGACCTTCTGGAAAAGGGAAAAGAAAAAGGCAAACAATAAGAGAATCACAATTAATAATCATGTCAACCGAAAAAAAAGCTATCCATCTGTCACAACTGTCTCACCAGCACAATAGTAACTACTAAACTGTCTGTGCATACCTGGAGACAAGTTTCTTTGATGCCATTGCGTCCCTCTAAGATTCCAGCTTCTTTTATAGGTTCCTATAAGAAAAAATTGCACATCAGGGTGCTTTTTGTTTTACTTTTTTGCATGTCTTCTTCCAAAATAAAAAGCAAAAAGATAGAAATTAAAACTAGTTCATATATGATGTTCTCACCAAGTTCCTCACTGGAGGAAGACAAACTACAAGGTCCACATCACTTGATGGAAGGGACAAGCCAGTTGCATTTGAACCAAAGATGTTTGTCCTAGACCGCGGCCATAAGACTTGGAGAGACCTTGTAACACGTTTGACAGCCCAACTAATGTAAGGCTTCTTAATCAAATTCTCTGCAGTAACCTTGAATATCATAGTATGATATGAACCATCAATGATCTTGTATAATCCATGGATTATATATTTTAAGTTCAAAGCCATGAAATTATTCTAGCTTTTATACCTGCTTGTAGAAGGACTCGATTTCGTCATGGAGGAGACTGTGCATCAAGGAAAGAGATGGTTTCCGCGAAGAACAGTTCCGTAATTCAGGTGGTTGCAGAGGAATCGCTACATCTGGCTGTTTGTAGAGAAATTTAATTTAAATTAAATAATAAGCAATTCATTTGGACAGATATTTTTTTCATTAGTCCCTTTCCCTTAGTTCCAAAATTAGAGATACATTTCTAAAACGACAACTTTTAAGGAATGTTTTATTTTTCCAAACTTATCCCTAACATTTGCGAAATGTAGTACCAATGGCATGATAGTACTCTAAATAATGGCATATTAGGCACTTCATATCATTTTATAGACTAAAAACAAAAATGTATCTCTAATTTTGGAACAAACTAAAAAGGAAAATGTATCTTTAATCAGTGTAATGAAATACTTACATGTTCCTGATCTCGAGCTAAGTGAGAGATTGCAATCAGGTGATCCTGTAGCAAGGTTCCCGGTAGAGGTTGAGTCAATTGACGTGAAGAAAGACTTTTATTTCTCCAAGAAGGCCAAACTACTTCACTACCATCCATGCGCATACACGATTCCTCAAAGTTAATTCCATCATGGAACCAACCTCGCACACCCCAGTGCCTTGGGCTGGAGCTACCGGACCGCACAGTTGGAAAACCCCTGTGTTTTCTGGACTCACCTACAGGAGAAGGTGGAGGTAGACAAGGAGCATGGGAAACACAGAGTACCACAGGTGAAGGCGGCCTCTTGATCCGAGGTTGCTCCCTTCTGTTAGGAACACATGGGCTTTTATGATCGTGACTTCGTTTAAACTCAGATCTTGATCTTTCTCGTGAAATACTTGGGATAATAATTGGTCGCAGAATTGGGTAAGGAAATGAATCCCCCGTCTTTGCTTCACTGTCACTAGGTAAATTGGACAAGGAAGCAGAGGCAATCTCCTCTGCTGCTACATCAGACATTGTTGATGAGGAGTGCAACACCTTGCCAGTTACCTCACTTCCAGGTATCACATAACCAAGAGCCTGGTGTGCTGACCCCATAGGATCAAAAGGAGGGCAAAAGGAAGCAGCAGATGGTGAAGTCAAACCATTTGTACTATAAGATGACGAGAAGGCAACCATATCATCAACTGTTGTGTTTATGTCAGCTTCCCGCCAAGCCCAGGAACTATCATCTGAACTAAGAGAAGGAGGACGCGAGAAACTGGTCCCAGTACGATCAGAAGGATTCCAATACATCACACCACCTCCAAAGTATTGGCTATAATCCATCCCAGAAACTGCATGTACCTCAATATCTTCTTCAGATATCCAGTGATTGTCATGCTCATCTGCTAGTTCTTGTGAATTTGTTGGATCAGAAAAGTCCATGATATCTCCAGAATAAATTTTATCATCATCAATGTTGGTTGCACCGAGCTGCAAGCTTTGAGCAGTAAAACCTTGTTGAAATGAAGGTTGTCGACTTGGTATAAACCCAGAATCATAACTATAAGTCATTGAAGGAACCAATCCGCTGAAACTACGTACCATTGGGGGCCAATCTAAACTCATCGACATTGGGCGAGAGAGAATCCCACTGCACCCATTTTCAATTGGTGGATTTCTCACCTGATGCACCGTTTGCACCAGGGGTTGATGGAAATGATTTTTCCAGTTGTGACCAACATCCAGATGCAATCTATCTGTGGCAGCTGGGAGGTGTGTATTAACAGATGGAAAATGAAAAGGAGCTACACTAGGCCACTCATATGGAGGGCAGCCCGCAGAAACTATGGTTCCAGTACTGTACATGCTAACACTATCTTGCTCCTGAATCTGGGTGATCTCTCCTGCGTCAGCACTTCTTAATCCTTCTCCCGGAAAAACTGATTTTGTGTCTGGTTCAGTTATATGTCCACCATCTCTAGAGTTGTCATCTTCACTTCTGAGAACAACATCACATTCAACTACTGGCATCACAGGAGGGGTAATAGAATCAACAGTGTAATTAACAGTTTCTAACCTTGTAAAGAGATTTTTGCTCACTTCATCCAAAGGTTGGTAGTCCTCCATAACAGTTTGACAATCGGCTTCGCTAGAACAAGCAACATTCTTCTCTTGCATGTTTTGCGCCAGATTGTCCTTTCCAGTGGGGTCACATTTACAGACACTTGGATTTGGTACTCTTTTGTCCTCACCAACTAAAGCGCCATTAGGCATGTATTTCGAAATAATAGAGAAAGGAGAAACTTTCTTGGTTTTTCTTTGAGAAATTTTGACTTCAACATCACTATTTAAGCAAGAGTTCTTAAGTTTATTGCTCCTTTTCTTATTCTTCAGGGCAGAGCTTTGGGCATTTCCATTAACAAATCCTTCACCATGTTCCTGATCATAGTCAATCAGTTAGAAACCATTCATATCACGACAAAGACATGTGATCCATATCAAGAAAAACACAACCATGTCAAGTGCTGACAAAGAAGTCTCTCTATCAAGATCCTTTTCTTGAATTGTACTAGCCAACCTGTTGAACTGAAATGTGTCTACATTCTCACTATAGTTCAATTCATATCCATCAACCTGGAATATCCTTCAAAATATTAGGACTAAATGTTTGTCTACACAGAAATAACTTCTAAAAAGAGTCTGTGAAGACGGAATGGTACCTTAGAAGGGTTATCCAGTTTGGGAACATCACATGCAGATTCTGGAGCAGCAATCACCCTTTTTGTATTTCGGGTTTTTCCTTTCTTCCTACGGCTACCAGCACAAGGTTTTTCTTTGGACTTCTTTGTGGGACACTTACAGTTTACCTCTTCAAGTAGTTCAAGTTTTGTACAATCAAGTGAAATGACCATGAGCAAACCTCGCAATTTTCGTAATATCCAATCAGAAATAGCATTGACAGAACCTAATGAGCTAAAAAACAGTTTCTCTTTAGCATGTTCACTATAATGATCGCACGCTAATAACATAGTAGAAATATCTTGAAGAACAAACAAGCAATTGCATATATATTCAAATGACAAGGCCTTTCCAGAAACTGATGCAGAGGTCAGAGACAACCCGAATTCTGCATCTGATCCTCTGAGTGTTGTAATGGTCCTTCGATGAGATATTGTACCCTTATATCTTGAGGGAATGTCAGTCCTTGTCGTAAACGGCCGAATGTCATCTTCCAAGGCATTGTTTGTATCCTTTAGTACTTCCATAGTCTGAAACTCATAATGATCAAAGATCAGACCATACTTCTATCATGAAAAAGAAGGGGGGAGAGGTTTCAAACGCTTTCCCCTATCAGTGGATATCATCAAATGATAAGGATTTCACACAATTATACGTAAAAATATAAATGCCAACTACAAGAGGGGATGAGCAACCCTTCAAAAGTTAAGCATGCCATTAATATATGAAACTTTCATCATTAGAGGATTTAGACAACTCACACTTACTGAAAATGATAAGGATTTCACAAAATTATACGTAGAAACATAAATGCCAATTACAAGAGGAGGGAATGAGCAACCATTCAAAAGCTAAGCATGTCATTCATATATGAAACTTTCATCAGTAGAGGATTTAGACAACTCACACTTACTGATTCGTACAAAGGAAAACATATATAGGTAATTTTAGTAAACAATTTGTTAGTAACTGATAATATACACTAGAACATGAATCTGCAGTAGTAATGAGATAGAGGTCAGCTACAAGTACTCTATCGTTGTCTGCTATTCCTAGGGGACTTAACCTACTAATTCGTTAGAGGAAGGGCGTGAACATCAAAGCAGCTGCTTGCAATTGACTGGTGCTAGCTTTCTTAGCCCCACTCGACATTTTTTCTTTTTTTGTTATTCACAAACAACCATAAGAAACTGAAGTGGGCACATAATAGATAAATGAATAGACTATGATGAGAGAATATTAAACAAAACTGTCATGGCAACAGTCTATAGATGACTATAGATGCTTAACCTATGGTCCCTATCAAAAATTCCAAACACATCGAGGGTCGGGCAATGGATTATAACAAAAGAGAATCAAGGTTTGGTTTTTCAATTTTACGATGAGTTGTGGACTAATGGTATTTGAAGATATAGTCCAACCCAACAAACATTTTCTAAATTCGGGACCATGGGGAAAAAATCGCTTAAAAAGGGTCAGGCTAGTGTATTTTTACTGTGCATAATTCTTATGAGCATATGAGAAGTTTTAAAACATGAATACAATTTGAATATACAGGACAGTAAAACCATGGAGGCAGCCATTAACATTTAAGGAGAGAGAGTTTTTGAAACCCTTATGGAACAGTGTATTCTCCCTTCCCAGCGCTAGGATTAAGCTCAAACAGAAATACTGTTACATCCAAACAATCATATTGGTTGTAAAACAGCCAGCTCAAAAGTTCTTTTAACACTCATTGTGGGCAACAGAAAAATGGAAAATGTTACTCCAGGTTTTGGACCACAAGATAAGCCATATAGAGGAAATCTTTTAAGCATAGAAGTAAAAAAATCACTTAATTTCAAAATGTGGAAATTTCCCTGGTAGCATAAGAAAAAGCTTGAGTGAGGAGGATCTGGCTCCAAAAGGAATCGCCAAAACCAATTTAACCCAGGAAAAGATTTATCAACACAAGTTTTCCCAAACTTAATCCTCCTTCCTTCTTTAGGGAAACAAAATAATTCCCAAGCAACCAGGTGATCCTTCAACCATGCCCATAGGAACTGACACATAATACTCTTAAGCTAAGAAACACGGACACTCTCTGGTGGGCCACAAATCCATTTTAGACACGTGTTGGACACAGATACACTCAGACATGTCGTGGTCATGCACCGGACATGCACCATGGACTCCTCCGTTTTTTTAATGCTCGGGACATGTCTGGACACGCCAAGGGACACGACGTGACACAGCAGGGGTCAAAATTTAAAAAAAAAGTTTAATACTTAAATTGTAATATACAATTTAAATGGGGGTACCCATGCGCAATTCCCCCTTTTAAACCCAAAACTTTCTAAGTAAATTAATTTTATTCCAAATCAGCTACCCATATTTGAACATATTTATTGTCAAAATACATTTACACTATTATATATATAAAATAAATTTGACTGTATCCCCCGACGTATTGTATCATGTTTTTTTGGAAAAATTGTCTCGTGTAGCGACATGTGTCACATCCGTGTCCCGAGTCCGTTCTTCATAGCTCTTAAGGGAAGTAGACACCCCAACAAAAGTTTTAAAAAAAAGATGTAATAGATTGAAATGCTAGAAGGACAGACCTATATCAAAGTGATTTCCCCATAAAGAAAAGAGTGTGCCATTCCACCCATCTATTTCTTAGCCACCCTCTCTACAACTGGATCCCAAAAGGATTTATAAGAAAGATTACCACCTAATGGCACACAGGTCAGTCAAAGGCAATTCCTGAATAGCACAACCAACCAAAGATATGTAGGCACAAAGAAACTGGGTGTCTAAATTAATACCCATAAAAATACAATTAGAGTCTTAGACGTATTAACTTTAATCCGAGAAATCCACTCAAAAATCTGTGAAGCGATCAAAATTTTTTAAACCCTGAATCCTAGAAAAGGAAGAAAATAGTATCATTTTCAATCCGAAGGTGGAAACTCTAATATTCTCTTACCTCAGCACAAGCAGCCACCAACCCAACCTTCTGACTACTCGATAACATCATGCTAAGAACATCCATGCCTAGAGTAAATGGAAAAGGAGACACAGAGTCCCCCTATCTTAAACCCTTAAATACCTTAAATCAAGATATAGGTTCCTCACTCGCTATAACTGAAAAACAAGTAGAATGAACTAAAGACAACCACAAATTCACCTCCTCCATCTGACCCCACAGCTTTTCCTCTCCATCTCCAACTCTAAGACCAAATCATCCTATCATAGGCCTTCCCAAAGTCAAGCTTAAGGGCCAACCTTCTGTTACCTCCTAACATCATACACAATCTCATTGGCAACCGACGCAACATCGAAAAGATATCTTCCCTTAAAATTAAAGCACTCTTGGAATCTGAAATAGTATCACTGAACACAAACCCCAACCTCTTAGAAAGAACTTTAATCAGAATCTTGTAAAAACTAGCAGTCAAACTAATGGGTTTAAACTCCTTCCCTCTAGTAGACCAATCTTTCATAGAAACTAAGGTGATTAAAGTGGAGTTGATCCTCTTTCACAGCACACCATTGTCATAAATCTAGTGAAAAAAAAGCAATGTTCTAAAAATTCCCGCCTAGGTCCGCCTAGGCCCCGCCTAGGTCCGCCTAGGCCCCGCCTAGGTCCACCTAGGCCCCGCCTAGGCGCTAGGCCCCCCACCTTGCTAGGCCCCCCCCGATAGGTGTTAGGCCCCCCGACATAAAAGAAAAAAAATCCCTCTGCAAATTATAAGGTCTAAATTAGTTTTTATTTATTTTACTAACTACCTAAACCAGATCTTGATATACTTATTTTTCTAATGATTTATCATATTCATAATACTGATTGCAGCATATCAAATCACAAATTATAAGTGTGAAATATCAAGTCAAAATAGATAATTTTATTATAATTGTAATTTTTTGAACTTGTACCAACTTTAAATTATATAAATGATGATACATTTGTAATATTTAATTTAATTCAATATAATTCTTAAATTTATGTGTAGTTTCTTAAGTTTTAATATTGAATTAAATTCTTGAAATTTTAAATTTTATTATTTAATAGCAATTTTGTTCATGAATAAAACTAATTCGTTAAAAATATGTTTGAGCTTTGAACAATTGCATGCTTGTGTTTGAACTTTGACATTAACAATATGGATATGTGTTTGAACTTCAAGCAAATGCCTTTATTATCTTTATTATAAGTTATTTTGCTTTATATTATTGTTTTATTTGGATAAATGTTAGATAAAATATTAAAATTGGCTTAAAATAAAAAATCCCGCCTAGGCGCTAGGCCCCCTCCGGCCTCCCTCCTAGCGCCTTTTAGAACATTGAAAAAAAGACTAATAGATTTTATTTTTAAAAAAATAGTCACAAACTGCATTTTACAACAACTCCCACCAACTTGTTGGAATGATATACCTAATAAAAGAATTTCTTTTGCAGCATAAGCAAATTACTAAAGACAAAATCTCATTTGATGGATTGTAGCAATAAGAGCACATAACAGTCTCCAAATTACAGTTGAGTACAACAATTCCAAATTTTACACAATTCTGATGAGAAAGTTTTGGTTGTTCCTGAAACCAACTTAGCACTTTTTCTGTCACCATACTAACTGGTCGCTGGAATTAGTTTATACTTGACGCCAGGATTGCTGATTGTATCAAACTACCAGCCTAAAGAAAACACAAAGAATTTAAATAGTTCTTTAAGCTAAATTTATATTACATCCGTGACTGAAGCAAATTATCTTTTTATTCCTTTTCCTTTTGTCTGAGCAAGATAGTGCATTTAAATGAAAACATCTACCAAATCAAAGAACAACATCCACAACTCATAGAAAGAAATATCTAATAGGCTGCACGATGCTTGAATAATATTTGATTGTTGAATCCTCCTTCAAATAACTCCCACATTCAACCCCTGGTAGGGCATGTGGAGGGGCACCACACAAACAGTCTTTTACAAGCACATCAAATACATATTTGTATTGTAATAAGCAAGTCAACACATAGAAGAGCTACATGCCCAAGCAGTGACCTTTTTGGGTGCACTTCATGTGGGTGGTGCACTTCATGTGGGTGGTGCAAGTACGAGGCTGTCAAAAAGTAAAAGTAGTTTGTAACAACTAAAACTGGAGCTTTTCTTTCAATAACACAAGGCATTATTTTTATTCATGGTACAGAAGACGATTTTCATTATGAAGTAAAGAAAGAGATGAATCAAGCTTTATGTTTGTGATGCATGGTTAAAAAATTGGGGCTAGAGATGTCACCACCCCACCTCATCCCCAAATTTCCCACTTCATCTATCATTCAGCAAACTGAGCCGAATAAAAGAGCAGCGTTAGAAAATCAGTTGTGTAATAACTAAGCCAAATAAATGAGAAGCATTTCCCACTTCATCTATCATGATGACAACATTAGAGCAGGCATTAGTTAACATCATGACCTGACACACTTCATAAGTTCTGACCATATACCACAGTACTTTGGCTGCTGCATTGATTATATTTGAAATTTTCAACAGATCAGTCCTAGGTTCTTTCTTAATGCTTCACTCCGATAATGTATATAACAGTGAGAAGTTATATATGAATGGTTTTAATTTGAACACATTACAATGCATGTTACTGCTCCAGTGTCCAGTCCTGCTAAAATCTAAAAATTACCAAATTTATATGTTTTATTTTTTATGCAAGTCTGTATAAGGAACCTGATACATCTTTTACATCTAATATATGTTTTCTTTCATCATGATAAGCAATTTGTAAAAAAACAAAATTACAGCAGGATGTAATTTTAGCATAAAGGATATAGAATTTATTCATTTGTACTTCTTCCGTCCAAAAATGAGTCTCTTTTGACCTTTTTTTTAAGATGTGTTAAGGTTAACTTATGACACAATCATGTGTAATTCTTCTTTAATGATCATTTTTTCAATATTGACTGAAATTTGTTATTGGGAAAAAGTAATTGAAAAAAAAAATGTTCAGGACCTTCAGGCGTCAGGTGTGTCCTAATAAAAGCTAAATGGTGTTAAAGCTAAACAGTGAAAAAAGGAGGGAGTATATTTTAATGGTTCAGATGGAATGGAGGAAGGAATGGAATCAAAAATAGTGTATTTCTTAATCATTTCAGATGATAAATCGTTCCAATGGAATGAAAATTCATTCCATTACCTAAATTTTCATTCCATGTGGGGGAGATTGTGGAATGGATGTATGTGGTAATCTTGTCATCCTGTCACACCACCTACCACCATCAATAACCTAACATACACTTGAGATGATTAAAAATCATTTCATCCCATCCTCTATTCCATTCCTACCACCCACCACCATCAACAACTTAACATACACTTTAGATGGCTAAAAATCATTCATTCATTCCTCTATTCCATTTCTTCAATCCAAACCTAACATAATTGATGAAATAATATTAAGATACTCTATTTCTTTGGACCTCTGGCATCCTGCAAGAAGCTGCTTACACAACAGCGGATCTGACATTTTAGTTGAAGGTGCCTGGACTGCCAGGCATCTTTGGGCAACCAAACCCTTCAGAACAGTTAGTAATTTTGCAGAATTTCAAGAAGCAAATGAAGATGTAGAGAACCATAAATACCTTCAACGGGCTCACACTTAAGGTGAACATTGTTGGTGTAACCCATCGGTGGTTAACAATGAGGTGGGAGAGTGGTCAGTTTTTCTTTTAAGTAAATAAATTCACTTTTTGGTGATTCCAAGAACACATGCAGTGAATAAAGCATAGGGAAAATGAAAGCCAAAGCTATGCCTCAAGAAAACCGAAGCCTCACCCTATACAAATGAACCTCCAGTAAAGGAATACCTACACTAGGCCCGTAAAACAAACTCTCTCAAAAGACTATAAAATGCACAATAGAACCTGGAAAAGCATCATTAAGCAGGCAGAAGAGAAGGCCAAGAAAATATATGGTTCTAAGTCGATGTGTGGTGCAAAAGAAGGAAGCTGCAGGCACGTATCCACAGGTACAGAGGGTTCAATGGTTTGAAGGAGAATGATATTCAAGCATACAAGGTAAAGTAGTCTTGAGAGACGCCTGATTGGTTCTCGACAAGCAAGAAATGGCTATAAGACAGACCAAATTTGATGGTCGAGTTTCAAACTTCAATTGGGGCCATCTTCCCAGGAGAATCTTTCCTTGATATGCTTTTGGCTATAAACTTCCTTGTCTATTTTTCTTTTCTGCGAGTACAATGGGGGAATAATTCTTGATCCCATCAAGAGGGAAAAATTAGTAAAAGCAAGACATTCCAATTACATTTTTGTTTATATCGTAATATTCCAAACCATCTGTTTTCAGTTTACTCCTATGGCATTCATGCTGCAGCTCCTACAAATGGGGTTGAGTTTCTTTCTATAAGGAAATTCTGCATAATACAAAACCAGTAAACACTAGCTGCTTCATAATCAGTTGACAAGGATTTCTGATTCACACAAAATAAAAGCCCTTAACCTTTTTCCCCATGGCAACTTGCAAGTTCCAATGTTAGATATCTGTTAGAGCAACTCTCCAGAAGGCCGGAGGTCGACAAATCACTATATTTAGTCTAGGATGCAGATTTTGCTCCAGCAGATGGACTAAATATAGTCGATCGAATTTTCCGGTCAGCCCAACAGACCAAATCAAAGAACCAAATCTGGTGGACTATAATTTTAAATATATTTAAATAGGAGAGATGGGTGAAGAAAAAGAAGAGGAGCTGAAGAAGGAGCTGAAATCTGGCTGAAGAAGGAGATGAAGCCTGAAGGCTAATGAGATACTGAAGAAGAAGACGAAGGGGGCAGGGATATTTGTTAATAATAGTTTGTATTTTTATTATATTTGATTTTTGTTTTTTATTGATAATATTTCTCTAATTTATTTTTTAGATGGAATATATTGGAGTTTTTTTGAATTCCAATATATTGATAACTCTAATATATTGGAGTTTTTTAGAATTTATTGATTATTTTAATCTTTTAATATATAGTTCACGGGATAGTCCACCTGCTGGATTGAAGACAAAGACATCAGTCCACGGGATAGTCCATCAGCTAGAGAAGCTCTTAGTCATCAAGTGATATTTTATCCATTTAGCAACTCAATTCACAAAACGCAACTTATTCTAGCATTTCAACCAATGAAAAATTTTCATGTATAGAGCAACTATTTACAAAAAGATTGAACATTCATTTCACCAAAACAAAATTCCATAATTCTTTTCACCAAGTTGTTCGAATGTATTTTCAAATATGTTAACAACATAAAAACCAAACTTTCCATAAAAAAAATACAAGTTCAAGTACCAGTGATTTTGCAGCTTTTCCCAGCACCGTCTGAAAAACCTTCAGCTTCATCTTAGCATCCAACATTCCCCACCAATTTAAGCAACCCTTCTTCCTCCAATAAACATTGGCTGCCACACCCGCCATGCTTACCTTCTCTTTCAATTTCACCCCTCTTTTCTTCCCATTATTACAATTCAACCATGACAACCTCAAAGCTACCTCCAACCTATTCGCCACAAATGCTTCGATTCCATAATAACCTTTAGCCTTCAACCACTCCAATTCCACCCATTTTTCACCTATCTTATTTTCCTCTCCCCTCAAAAACCCACCATTCGCAACTCCATCCATTGCATTCACAAATTTATCCACGCTCTCAACAAAACTCTCACTCACAGTAACCGAATCCAAGCAATTCACTGAACATTCCTCAATACCCTCTCCTTCTTTCGAACTAAACATCTTAACAGACTCATAAATCAATCGCTCCGACTCGTTTGATTCGCTAACTCTAGCTAAAAGCCCATGTGACCTCCGGTAACAGAGGCTAGGAAGGGACGGCCGGTCACGGGAAGGTATATCGGGCAGCATTATGAAGGATCCGTGACCGTTGGATCCAATTTTGGAATTCATTTCGAGTAGAATCTGAACAAAATTCGAATCGACGATTGTGAGATGGGATTGGCGTTGATGCACGGTGAGTGATGAAAACCATTTCAGAATTGAAGACCTAGGGTTAGGGTTTGAGGAAGATGAAGATGATGAAGGAGAAGATGAATGGTAGAGAGAGATGTGTGAGGTGAGTGAATCCATGAGTTGTTGCTTTGATTCCATCATTGAGCTTGTTAAAGCTGGGATCTTTTGTGATTTTGGGGGGAAATTAGGGTTTGATTTGTGCATTTTGCTGAATTTTTTTGGTCGTTTCTGGTAGTTGCAGAGAGGAGCATGGCAGACATGAGGAGAGAGAAAAAGGAGAATGCAGCGAATAAGCAGGGGAGGGGTAATAAGTTGCGTATATGGTTAAATACACTTCCTTTCCTCAAAGTATAACACAACTATTACATGTGACCCTCAATTATCAAAACTAATAATAACAACCCCAAGTACATTTAAGTAAACCATACTAACTTGTCAAGTTTTCAACTAGTTTTTTGGCCAGAAAGCGGACATGTGCTGGCCAACAGATTTTTTTATACACTTTGAATGTATTTAAGGTTGTTTTTAAATACGTTTTTTTTCAAAAAATTAAATAAAATTAAAATTAAAAAGACAAATTAATAAAATAAAAATTGAAAAGAGATTAGAAACAAAAGTTAAAGAGAGTATAAATTAGGTTAAATATGGGTCTTCTTTGTCTTTTTTAATGGAAGAATCTGTCGTCGTAATCTCCCGGACGATTAAGAATATGGTGGAAGATGATTGCACGACGACCACGATTCTGATGTCGAACATCGACGGCAAGACCATGGCGAAGGTGATCGAGTACTAAGCACACCGAAGTATCCAATGAAAAAGTTATTGAGAAATTCAATAACGAGTTCGTGAATGTGGATCAAGAAAATCTTTATCTTCTTTTAATGGTAGTCAAATTTCTGCATATTAAGGGCTTATTGGACAGAGCGCGTCAACAAGTTCTAAGTTATAACCAACTTATAAGTTATTTTTGATTATTAAGATGTTTGGTAACCACTTATTTTTTAATTTATAAGTTGAGTTTTAAGTCAAAAAAATAAGTAATTATTTGTGACGTATTTAAAAATAACTTATAAGTCATTTTAAAATAAGTTAGCTTGATCAAATATAATGTATTTTGCCCCTCTTTTTATTAATGTTATTTTTAATAATCTTTACATTTATTTTAACTTATAAGTCATTATGAGTCGAACACCTTCATAATTTGTTTTAACTTAATTTCTGACTTATAAGTCAAATTGATATCGAACGTTTTTACTTATAAGTCACAACTTATAAATTAATTTATATTTTAATTTATAAGTCATTTTAAAATAAGTCATTCCCGAACAGGCCCTCAGAGGTAAGACTCCAAAGCAGATCCGTCAAACTTTTCATATTAAAAATGATTTTAGCCCGAATGAAGATGAGGAAATTCGTAAGGAGAATGTTTAGGCTTTTGAATCTTAATAAATTTATAATTTTTAGGGATTTTTAGGGATTTTATTTAGGTAGTGTTTAGGTTTGAATTTTTGGTATAATTATATTAATATGATGCTTTCCTTTTGAGCTTCTATAATAATTTCATAGTTTAGTTACTAGGTTGAATTAATTCTGGTTCTCTTTAGTGAAATTGATAATGTCTTCAATTTATCATAATAGTAACATCACCCCATACGAAATCAAATCAGATAGAAACTCAACAATTTAAATTTAGAAACAGAGCCTTCAAATTAATCGAAAGACAAAAGCAAATCAGAAACTTGAAATGACGATCAAATCATCTTTCATGGCTTACGCCTTACATCATCAACCAGGAAGAAAATAGTTTCGTAGCCGTTGATTTCGACATCATCGACTTTGACACCCTCACCTACCTCCTCTGAACTCGCTTGACCCAATTGCAACGGTGACTTCTCAAAAGAATTTAAAAACCCCTAATCCTAACCCTAGCCCGAACCCCCACCCTTTATTCGCCTTTTCCTTTGACAATCTATCTCATTTCCCTTCATTTCACTCCGACTTCGGCGGCTCCCCTTTTGTCTGCTCCACATCCGGCGCATGTTATAATCCCACTGATCTTTGGCGGTGGTACAAGCCTATTCCAATCACCAGAAGAATTCAACCCAATTTATATTCCTCCAGAATTATCGAAATATCATCTGTGCCGGCGATGCCAACATCCAGTTCGTTGTGGACAACAATAATTCCTTGGATGATACAAAGTTTCACTTCTCGACCAATCCGGTCGACTATTTCATTGGTCCAGGACTCGATCAATTGATCCAACAGTTAGCGGAGAACAATCTGAATCAGTTTGAAACTTGAATCTAAATCTCGATTAGGAAGATGATCTGAATTTTGTTTGAATGAATGAGATTTTTGGGTTTGGTGTGATGAATTAGTTTTTTAGGTTTGGTTATAAATTGAACTTCTGGGTAGTTTGATAAAAGGATTTTTGGCCTTGGTAATTTGATTTAATAAAAGGATTTCTGGTTTTATAATTCATTGTTTGTTTGAAGAAATGAGTAGTTAATTTGTTTAGTTTTAATGTTTAATACAAAATGATTTGACGATTTCGCCCTTTAATGTATCATAAATGTTTAATCAAGTTAAAAAACTATTTTTTTTTGTTACACATCAGCTCAACTATGCCACCACCTAGATAGCCACGTCAGCAATTTTTGACGTGACAGACCCAATTGAATGAAATCGAAAAAAAATAATAGTTCAATCATCTAATTGACAAAATTGAAAGGTGGATCACCGAAGTGGAATATGGTCTATAGTTTAACATAATAAATTATTTTTAAGCCTTCATATAATTATAAGTTTTCACTTCATGTTGATTGGTCATAAGTAATGCAAAATTATTATTATTAACATTTGATTCCTCTAAGAAAATAAGTATTTTGTAATTGTGGATGAATTTTAGATATTCTTATTTATCAAAATTGAATATATATTTTTTATTTTTGAGTACTTTCATAGTGGAAGAAATAACATATTTTTTGACACTCCCAAAATAGGTCCAATCCATCCAACCTATTCTGAATCGCCAAATACATGGTACAGAAAATAACTACAACTTTATTACTACAATTGTCGTGCAAAATACAACAACACATATGTTGTGAGTTTTGATACAAATATATACCAACTGTGACTCAATCCCAACCTTGGATAGCATGTCACAATGACACCTTATATAAAGGTACAGTCAATAACTGTTTTAGAAATTAAAATATTTGGGAAGTGTTCAAGGAAACCTTCGTACATGGGAGGCCATGCGTTTAGGTTATGATAGATATCATATGTCCACAGAATTATCCTTGGTTGACCCAATATACCCCAAAGAAAAACGAGAAGTTTACTATCATGTTCTTTCCAATGGTGAGTCTTCTCTTGACATATAATTATTTCCATTGTCTCCAATTGTGAATTATATTTCAACCAAACTCCAAGGTTATATAGGTAGTGCTCGTAGATATACTCAGCAAGTGGATGTGCACAACCTTGTCTTATGATAACACGAAGTTGTTTGTCATTAGACATCTTGTATGGTAGTGGAAAAACACCCTTTCAACATTGGGTTCGCCTCACCCTATTTGATTCACCAAATATAACTATTAAATGACGTATAAAATACAACACACTTATCTAAAGTTCTTAATAAAATTATTTACATACTGTTTAGGGAGAACCTCAACAACTATAAACTACCGTTCTATTACCCTGTTATCCCCGTTCGACCTAGCTACACTCTTATTAACTAAAAGGAATTGTGAACCAAAAGGGTGAGCACAAATAGCCTAGTAAATAATATCATGACTAAAGATAATTAAATTATCAATAGTGTAAGACCCCAACTTTTATGAATAATGATGAATTTTCTATAAATATCATTTTTGAATATTATGGAGTGAATTTGATTGTGGGTAATATTTATAAATTTTACAAAATACGCAAGTTGTTATATAATATTCAATTGGTCGGGAAATATTCGTTTTAACAGGAAATATTAGTACGATGGCACAATCATTGGTGGACCCCACAACGGAATTATTGTCGGATTGAGAAAACGACAAAAATATCTTTTTATGAAAATAATGGCGGAAGTTTTACCGTTAACTGTTGAAACACCCTTGTTAAAAAATACGATGTCTGGCGTGGTTGCATAGTAACACACGGTATTGATTATTGATGCTTACGTGAGAAGTCACTCAGTTTGTTCAATTATTGTTACAATAATTATTGCATAGTATCTCAAGTTATTTGATTCAATTATTGTCGATATTTTATATATTGTTAAATCAATAATTGAGATGACAAAGTT
This sequence comes from Panax quinquefolius, assembly GCA_020205615.1. Taxonomy (NCBI): domain Eukaryota; kingdom Viridiplantae; phylum Streptophyta; class Magnoliopsida; order Apiales; family Araliaceae; genus Panax; species Panax quinquefolius. The sequence continues at coordinate 132,498,829 of CM035157.1, read as the reverse complement.
ATTAATATTATTATTTGCAATATTGACGATGTCTAGAAGTTCTGTCAATGAGAGGTTTGGTCACCTAATTGCGCGCTAATAGGGAGAAATCCTTATTGGAAAACCCCATTTTTCCTGGGAACGACCTGGTCGTTAAATATTGTGAATTTTAATAATGATGATAAATGTTGTTAAAAATATTGAGGGGATTTTTATGAAGTATTTGTTATAAATTTTGCTAATTATATTGACCCCCCTACTAATTTTTCAAAATAGTGTGTTATGATTATAATATATATATATATATATATATATATATATGAATCTGATTGACTCACAGAAGTGGAATGTTTGGTTGATGTTGGTTGTTTTATATATATATATATATAGTTAGGTTTGAAAGTTTGTCAAGGGAGTGATCACGGGAATTCATCCCGTGAATTTAAAATGAGCATGTGTATATATATATAATATATATTATATTTTATTTAAAAGTTTTTATTTTATTAGAATATTTTATTGCATAGTATCCTTTCCATTCTCCTATAAATAGGATGCTTAGTTAGAATTGAAAATCACACCAGAATCAGAGAATTCTTCTTCTATAATATTGAGCGTATTTCTTTAGAGTTTTAGAAAGCTTTGAGTGTAGAAAATAGTGAAAGTTTTCTTCAAGAATATCTTCGCTATACCAGTTGGAATACTCTTCTTTTCAAGGTAAGGGATTTTATTTTTGTTCAATACTCGCTTGAAATAATATTTTCTTCCATACTCTGTATTATGTAAGTAATATTATTTCGTTTCAGATTTCGAATTCTATACTCGTTTTGTTAGAGTTTTGGTTTCTATACTCCATGAAATTAGTAGAATATCCTTAATATTTGCGCTTCATCCAGTGTCTTTTCATGAAAATATTATTCTGAGCATTTTTGATAAGTTTTAACTTTTTCATGTCGAAATACTATTCACGGGGTTACTATTCCTGAATTACTATTCACGGGGTACTATTCACCCAGAGTACTATTCATGCTAAAAATTGATTTGTTATCGGTCCAAATTATTTTTGGTACAATATTATTCTTTAATTTTACTCACAAAGCAGTATCATGTTTACAATTTGGACGTTATTGATTTCTGGATAAATTAAATTATAAATCTTTAAAAATTTATCCTTGAACTTGTTTTATTGAATTCTTATATCATTGTCATATATCATCCTCATGTTTATATTATGTTGAAAGTCATCTGTGGCCTGTGGTGTATAGATGGACTTGGTATGATTATGACCAGGGATTATTCGGTATAATCATGACCGTAATATTACAAATGATGTGGTAAAAGTCCTCATTGGTCCGTAATGCATTGATGGACAGTTGTTGGCATGATCATGACCATTAATGAAAACACGAATATCCTTGGCCCGTAGTGCATGGATAATTTTTGGTCGTGATACTAATGAATATACTTGGTCATAGTACAGGGATGATGTGGCATGGATTATTTATTAAGCTGAGTCTCAGCGATAAAAGTGATGAAAATCTTTTAAATCATAGAAGATAGTAGATTTTATTCTCTACTTGACTCTTTTAATGGATTACTTGTTCCGCTGCAGTTAAACTTGATGTTTGTTATATTTTATCAGTTTAACACTGTTGAAGACTAATGATAATTTATTCTGTATTATCTTAGTCATAATATTTCTTACTGGGCTAGTTAAGCTCACCCTTTTGCTTTTATTGTTCTATTCAGGAAATGAGAACGTAGCATGGACTAGTCGGGGAATGGAGTGACGGTCTAGATGATAGCATTAGTAGTCCTCACTATTCTATGAAATAGTGTGATAATAAATGTATTGAGGACTTCATTTGAGTTTGAATACTTTCTAGAAGACAATATTCGTATTAAACTCTCAGTTTATGTTTTGTCGTATTTTACACGACAGTTGTATTATTAAGTTATATTTGAATTTTGTACCATGTATTTGGTGACTCAAGATGGGTGATGTATACCTATTTTGGAGGAGTCACAGTTGGTATCAAAGCTTAGGGATATGATCCCTGGCTGAGATGTGAGTCAGGAACTAGGAGGGGAGAGATGGGGAATTCCTTCGCTAGTATGACCTACTTAAGTTTATTTGGTATTTAATTGGTCGGTCAGAGTATAGTTATAATATGTGGTATGTCAATTAACCCTTATTTTGTGGCAGTATTTGAAAATGACATCTAAAAATGTTGAGAATAGCAATGGAGCATAGGAGACCGTTGAGTCTCCACAGATCAATAATCAGGATAATGTGCATCAGGAAGGCAACAATCCTCATGCAAACAACAACACTGACCAAATGATGAACGATGGAATGTTCAGAGGCTTTATGCAATTCATGCAACATCAAGAGAGAGCGGCTCTTATCCAAAATGCAGGTGGAAACACTGGCAACTCTCGGACGGTCACCGCTAAATAGTTCTAGGAGTTGGGACCACCAGAGTTTTTTGGAGAGCCAAAACCACTTAAGGCGGAGACATGGATAAAGCAGATCAACAAGATATTTGATGTCTTGGGATGCTCCGAGGAGCAAAAGGTTCCCTTTGCCACCTTCATGTATTGCAGGCGGGGAGGCGATTCTTGGTGGGAATCAGTAAAGCGTACTCAACTCGACTTTGACCGAAGATGTCTTGGGAGAAGTTCGAAGAATTGTTCAACGACAAGTACTTTCCCGAAAGTATTCGTCACATGAAAGAGGTAGAGTTCATTAAACTGGAGCAAAAAAACATGACCGTGTCGCAGTACGAAGCCAAGTTTGCTTAGCTGTCCCGGTTTGTGTCCCACTTAGTTGATAATGAGGAGAGAATGACGCGAATGTTTCTAAGAAGTTTGAAACCCGAGATACGTCAATATCTTATCTCTCATAAACTGTGTTTGTATTCAGATGTTGTGAATAGGGCTCAGTTATTGAAGCGCGATAATGAGTCAACCCAACCAAGAGAGAGTAACCGGTAAAATGATAATACCAGTGGTAGTAGTCATCGAAGCGGTGACAACAAGTGTAGAGGAAATCAACAGGCCAGAAATGGTAACCACTTCAGTGGTAATCATGGTCAAGACAATAAAAATGGACATTTCAAGAAGAGGAGATTCAACAATGATGGAAAGACGTCAACATCAGCACCTGTCGTTAAGAAAGGAGAACGACCGCCTATCATATGCTTCAAATGCGGAGGGGAGGGACATATCAGTCCAACTTGTGCGCAGCAGTCCAAAACGTGTTATAATTGTGGAAGAGAAGGTCACCTAGCTCGATTTTTTTGTTCAGGGAAGCCAAGTCCAGCTGGGATGGAGGCACCAAAGGCCATTCCAGAAAAGTCAAAACCAGTAGTTCAAGGGAGAGCGTTTGTCGTAACCTCCCATAAAGCAAGGAACCCGAATGAGGTCATAACGGGTAAGCTTATCATAAACTCTAGCGAAGTATATACCTTATTTGATACCGGTGTTATCCATTCTTTTATTTTTCCTACTTGCGCTCAACGTTTAAATTTGACTCCGGAGAAATTAGACTTTGACTTATCTGTTGAAACTCCGTTGGGAGAAACCTTCATTACATCCACTGTTTATAAGTCTTGTTTGGTTCAAATCGGTACCCTCACATTACCTGTCGATCTTATTTTATTGAAAATACTTGTATTTGACGTAATTCTAGGGATTGATTGGTTAACTATTCATCATGCAAAAATTGATTGTTTTTTAAGGTTGTTAGATTTCATATTCTTAACCAACCTATTATGCGAATTCAAGCAATGAAACCATTAAAATCAATCACAATCATCTCAAGCCATAAAGCTATTCGTTTATTGAAAAACGGATGTCAAGCTTTCTTAGCTCATGTCACGGATTTAAACAAAAATACGTCAGTTTTGAATGATATTTCTATTGTTAATAAATTTTTTGACGTATTCCTTGAAGAACTTCCTAGCCTACCCCCAGAGTGTGAAATTGAATTTTGTATCGACCTTGAACCCGGTACAAAACCCATTTCCAAAGCCCCATATCGAATGGCTCCTATTGAACTTCGGGAGTTAAAGACTCAACTACAGGAATTGTTAGACATCGGTTTCATTCATCCTAGTACTTCTCCTTGGGGTGCTCCTGTTCTATTCGTGAAGAAAAAAGATGGGAGTATGCGACTTGTATTGATTATCGGGAGTTGAATCATGTCACCATCAAAAATAGATACCCATTGCCATGTATTGATGATCTGTTTGACCAGTTATAAGGCGTCAAATTCTTTTTAAAGATCGATCTTCATTCTGGATATCATCAGTTGAAGATTAAAACTGATGACATTCCAAAGACTGCTTTTAGAACTCGGTACGGGCATTATGAATTCCTAGTCATGTCTTTTGGATTGACTAATGCTCTTGCTGCCTTCATGGATATGATGAACCGAGTATTCAAGGAATATTTGGATCACTCTGTGGTCGTCTTTATTGATGACATCCTCATTTATTCCAAAAGTCATGAAGATTATGAGCAACACTTGAGGCTGATACTCCAAAAGCTTTATGAAAACAAGCTTTATGCAAATTTGAAGAAATGCGAGTTCTGGCTTGAGGAAGTAGCATTCCTTGGGCACATAGTATCAAGTCATGGAATATCTTTTGACCCGATAAAGATTGAAGTTATTCAAAGCTGGGAGCAACCTAAATCAGTGACCGAAGTACATAGCTTTCTCAGCTTAGCTGGTTATTATCGGAGATTCATAGAAGGGTTTTCTCGAATCACTACTCCATTAATTCAGCTGACTCGGAAAGATACAAAATTCGGTTGGAGCGAGGAATGTGAGAAGAGTTTTCAAGAACTCAAGAGGAGACTCATTTTAGCACCTGTTCTGACAATACCATCTGGCTCGGAGGGATTTATCATCTACAGTGATGCTTCGGGCAAAGGGTTAGGATGTGTTCTCTTGCAGCATGGGAAAGTCATATCCTATGCCTCTCGATAACTCAAAAAATATGAGAGGAATTATCCTACTCATGATCTAGAGTTAGCAGTAGTCGTGTTCGCACTAAAGATCTGGAGGCATTACTTGTATGGGGAGAAAGTAAAGATCTTTACTGATCATAAAAGCCTCAAATATTTCTTCACTCAAAAGGAACTCAACATGCCGCAACGACGATGACTTGAGCTATTGAAAGATTATGATCATACCATCCAATACCATCCTGGAAAAGCGAACGTAGTAGCTGACGCATTGAGTAGAAGATCATATGCGGGTACGAGTGCAATATTGTCAACGCATGAGGCCCATTTTGTATGACTTACAAATGATGGAGATAGAGTTAAAGACTCAGGGGACCCATGTGATGATGGGCGAATATCTGAGTAGAACCGACTTTAATCGATAAAGTTAAAGTTGATCAAGCTACGGACACTGGAGGCGATGCGTATGAGAAAGAAAGTACAAGAAGGTGCTATTCCTAGGAGCAAAATTGATGAAGAAGGAATACTTGAGTCAACTCCAGGACTTTGTGTTCTAACGACCACGATTTAAAGTATTAAATCATGATGGAGGCGCATAACACACCGTTTGCAATCCATCTCAGGAGTACCAAAATGTATCATGATCTTCGACATACATTTTGGTGGAGCAATATGAAGAGAGAGATAAGCGGAGTTTATCTCAAGGTGTTTAACTTGTCAACGAGTCAAGCGGAGCATTAAGTACCAAAAGGTCCATTGCAACCATTTGAAATTCCGAATGGAAGTGGGAGCACATTACCATGGATTTCAATTCTTGGTCTTCCCAAGGTTTCTCAAGGCATAGATGCAATTTGGGTCATTGTTTATAGATTGATTGAAGTCTGCTCATTTCTTACCTATCGAGAAACTTATACACTTGAACGTCTTGCTCGTATGTACATAAATGAGATTGTAAGACTGCATGGTATGCCAATATCCATAGTTTCTGATCGAGACCCAAGATTCATTTCACGATTTTAGGTTAGTTTGCAGAAAGCTATGGGCACGGATTCTGATTTAGCTTCGGTATATCATCCTCGAATGACGGGGCGGGCGAGAGGACTATTCAAACTCTTGAAGATTTATTAAGACTTTGTGTCCTTGACTTCAAAGGAAGTTTGGACAAGTTCTTACCATTGGTGGAGTTTTTCTACAACAACAGTTATCAAACAAGTATTGGCATGGCTCCATTCGAGGCGTTGTATGGAAGAAAGTGTCGTTCTCCGAAGATCTTTAGGATGAGGTGGGTGAAGCAACGTTGTTGGGATGGAGTTGAATGCGTATGACTACTGGAAAGATTCAAACGATCCGACAACGTATAAAAACCTCACAAGATCGACAAAAAAGTTATGATGATCTTCATCGAAAGGACGTGGAATTCGATATTGGAGATCATGTATTGTTACGTGTTGCTCCATGGAAAGGAGTTACGAGATTTAGAAAGAGAGGAAAGCTCAATCCTCGATTCATTGGCCCATTTTTAATCCTCGATCGAGATGGAACTGTGGCCTATAGACTCGCTTTACCGCCAAGTATGTCTCGTGTTCATAACGTTTTTCACATATCCATGTTACGTAAATATATGGAAGGCCCGAACCACATTATTGAGTTAGAACCGGACGAAATAGCGGAAGATTTAACGTATGAAGAGGTTCCTGTTAAAATCTTGGATAAGAAGGAACATGTTCTACGCTCCAAGGTTATACCTCAAGTCAAAGTTTTGTGGAGAAACCACGATGTTGAGGAAATGATGTGACGCCCCCAAAATAGGTCCACACGACCCATTCTGAGTCTCCAGATATCACACTATAAAAATCAAATACAAACTTCATTTATACAACTGTTGAACTGTCGTGCAGAATACGACCACAGTTAAGTTGTGAGTTTTAATACAATATTGTCTCATAGACAGTATCCAAACTCAAATTATTATAATGCCATATAAAATACAGCAGCAAATATTTCAAGACCCCAAAGAAGAACGAGAAGATCACAATCTTGTTCATTCTAATGAGGTGCACTTTTGACGCTTTTAAAGTCGGGTTCTCATTACCCTATTGTTGTTCACTAAAATCAATTATTAAGTGACGTATAAAATACGACACACACATCTTAGGTCTTCAATACAATTATATATTGTATGTCATGTCATTTTATAATGTATTGAGAAACTTCGACAGTCTCAGACCATCACATTATTCCCCTTTTATCCCCATTTCGACCCAAATTTACACTCTTATTACGAAAAGGAATTGTGAAGCAAAAGGGTGAGCACAACTAACCCAATAAAGAATATCATAACTAAAGATAATTACATTATCAATAGCTTTCATCAATAATAAATCACATTTAGAACATATGGTAGATGATAAAACTTTTCAACCATAGTTGCGTGGAATGAAGCAATCCATTAGAAGAGTCAAATAGGCCAGTCGGTCTATTATCTTCTCCATGTTAAAAAATTACCAATAATATTTTATCCTCAGAACATCAATCAACAATTCCATCCCACAATCATATGAATAACTTCATAATCATAATTATGATTCTAAATTCCTCTTCGCACCTGTGACGAAGATAATTTTCATCACCTACCTTCACCTGAAACATCAAAAATCGTGGTTATACCAAATCATAATTCCTGTTCATAATCATACTAATAAATTCATCTTTACACTATGGCCAAAGATATTCATTAACAATTCATCTTTGCACTACGTGCCAAAATTACATACAACCGTGTATTTTAGAAGAGTCAGTAGAGCATAAATGTAAGACCCTCAAATTTTTTAAATAAAAAGGAATTTCCTTTATTTATTATTTTGAAATAGTAAGGGTGGATTTGATTAATGTGGATAGTTAAGGGTTAAATACATAAATATTTCAAAATAAGCAAGTGGTTATAAAATATTCATTTTTGTCGGGGAATATTCGTTTGGTCGTGGAATATTCGTCTTTGTCGGGAATATTAAATGCGATTTAGCGACCATGTAATGGAGCCCATAACTGAAAGCGATTGGATGAGGAAAAGCGACAAAGTTTGGGTGGTTATAAATAACAGGCGTAGTTATTCTGAGTTAAGATCGTAATTATTCTCGATTAAGATCATTGGAATACCCATTTGGTAAAATCTGATGTCTGGCGTGGTTGCACAAGATGGCACTGCGGTATTGCATGCATGTATTGTTGAATTATTGATCCTTACGTAAGAAGGCACTACTCAATAATTATTACAATGAGTTCTTTTCAATAGTTTATTTTATTGATTCAATAATTGCTGCGTTGGTATTTTATATTATTGTTGTTTGATAATTGTCAACGCACAATATTTCCCATTATCGGATCAATAATTCATATTATTTGAATAATATTATTAGATAACATTATTGGCAATGTCTAGAAAGTTACATCTAAGGAGAGGTTTGGTCACCTAATTGCGGCGCCCGATGGAGAGATCCTTATTGAAAGCCCCTATTTCACAGGAACGACTGGTTGTCGTAAAATGTGATTACGTAATATTATTTGTGAATAATTAATTATTGATTCATATGATAAGAAATATTTATTTTATATGAATATAAATGATGGATTTATTTATGTGGTTATTAATGAAGGAATTAATGTTGAGGTGTTTTATCGATATTTTATCTGGATTGGAGGTGTTAAAAATCAAATCGGGGTTTTGAGATATATTGCGGGGTATAATTTTTAATTAATAGTTGGATTGTGGTAATTTTTGGGTATGTTATACATACATAAGTTGAGTATATGTCCACAAATTTTGAACCGTTAAAAATGCACGAATGATTTGTTGTGAATTTTAAGAGGTGTCGGATTCTAAATTAGGTTTATAATTGATTTTGGTGGAAAATTCTAGAATTGAGTGGGCCCCACTTGTGGTTGGTGAAGAAATGTGCTGAATTTTATTTCAAATGTGGTGGGTGGCAATAGTAGCGAGGTAAAGCCATCGGTGGCGAGTCAAGTCTGCTTCGGTAGGGCTAACATTTTCCTATAAATAGAGGGCTAAGTTAGAATTGAAAATCACACCGAAAACAAAATTTTCTCTCTTTCTCTCTATATTATTGGCGTATTTTGTGAGTATTTTTAGATACTTTTAGAGTTGTTGTTCAAGATACAAGTTTCATTCAAAGATCACTTGACCTTTCCTTCCCAAGAAATCTTGATTCTTTGAGGTAAGGGATGTTATTTTCTTCTCAAATGATATTAATTCTTGAATATCATTATCTTTGAAATATTGGTTGGTACTTTTTATCAAATTTGGAACTTTTTCATGTCGGGTTACTATTCATGAGTTACTATTCACGAGTTACTATTCATGAGTTACTATTCACGAGTTCTTATTCACGAGTACTATTCATGAAGCGTGAAAATGTTTTTTGTGGAATTTCATCTTTTGGTGTCGGAGTTACTATTCACGTATACTGGCCTTTATTCACGATATCTGACATTATTCACGAATCGGCACTATTCACCTAAAAATGAAAATTTTTCTTTTAATCTAAAATATCTATTACGGATACTAGCTTTGATTGTATCCATGTTTTGATCATTCTTGAATTTTACACCACTATGATTATTTTTGAGGTATTTTTGGGCGTGGATAAAACCAAGTACTGAATCCTTAATCCTTGTCATTTTGTTTCAATTTGGATTCGTTTCTTTAAAAGTATTTTCATCATCCTCACTCTTAAATGATGATAGTATTGAATATCTTTAGCTTTTATAGGTCAAAGATGAATGATTTCAAGAATATCTTTGGCACATAGTCAAAGAAGATGAATGATTCTGAAGAATATCTTTGGCCTGTAGTGCAAAGATGAACAGGTGTTTAAATGAACATGACCGACTGATGAATATCTTTGGCCTTTAGTGCAAAGATGAACATGTGTTTAAATGAACATGACCGACTGATGAATATCTTTGGCCTTTAGTGCAAAGATGAGCAGTGTTGAGATGAACATGATGGATTGATGAATATCTTTGGCTCAGTAGTGCAAAAGATGAATATTTGATTTGAGATGAATATTGATTGATGTTACGAGGATAAAATATTGATGATGGACCGTTAAATTCATAGATTATAGTAGATTTCATTCTCTACGTAACTCTTACATGAATTATTATTTCCGCTTCTGCGAATATTGATCCGAAACTTGTTGTCTATTGTATTCTATCGATTTTTCTGTTGGAGACTACTAACGATAATTTGTTGTATATTATCTTAGTTATAACATTCTTTCTTTGGGCTAGTTGAGCTCACCCTTTTCCTTGTTGTTCCATTTTTCTTCTCGGGAGGCGAGAATGTAGCGAAGTCTTAGTCGGGGTATGGAATGAAGGTTCTAGAGAGTTGTTTAGTAGTCCTCACCATTATTGTAAAATAATGTATCAATAAATGTGATGAGGATTTATTTGAGTATAGATATTGTCTAGAAGATAATATTTGTATTCAAACTCACAGTTTTACTGTTGTAATAATAAAGTTGTAGTTATTTCTGTACCATGTATTTGGCGACTCAGAATGGGTTGGATGGAATGGACCTATTTTGGGGTCGTCACAATAAAATCTACTATCTTCTACAAATTAAAAGTGTATAATCAATATTTTATCGCTGAGACTCAACTTAATAATTAATCCACATCATCGAATCATCCTTGCACTACGGCCAAGGATATTCATGTAATCATCAATGGTCATGATTATACTGAATAATCCCTAATTATAATCATACCAATAATTGTTCATCAATGCACTACAGGCCAATGAGGACTTTCACCACATCATTCGTTACATTACAGTCATGATTATACCGAATAATCCCTGGTCATAATCATACCAAGTCCATCTATGCACGTAAGCCACAGATGACTTTCATCACAATATAAACATGAGGATGATGACAATATTATAAGCATTAAACAAACGGAAACAACGATAAATATTAAAGACTTTAAATTTATCCAAATACTATCAATCACTTAATAAACTCATAATCTAATATTGTTAATATTATAACAATATTTTAATCTCTTCTTAAACTTATAAACAATTTAATTTAATTGTTTACACTTTACCAAATAATGCATTTAATCATTCAAAAATGTCATACTCATAAGATTTCATCACCAATGATCAAATCACTCATCAAAAATCTACATATACCTTATATAGGATTTTCAAGCCATAAAATTCTATTTACTAATTTTTCAACTTCACATAACATATTTAACTCATATGCTCGTAACTAAACCATTTTCATGAAAAATTACCACATCAACTTATTATTTTTCTATCCTTTGTCCAAACATATATACATATATTTCATACACAACAAGTATTTTTTTATAATTTTTCAACTCCCTTAAGTATTTTTCAAAAATTAATTTCTAATTAATTCCTTAAGAAATTAGCTACTTCAAGTTTAACTCCAGAAATTCCCAAATTTTGGCAGGATCTTACACATGTTAACATGAGCTTCCAGTTTAAATTTTATGGTCATCGGAGTTATAGAACTCCGGTTATTGCATTTTTTATCAAAAAAATCTAAATATTGAAACAGTCATAACTTGTTCATTTTAAGTCAAAATGAGCTCATTTTTGGACAGGAGGTACTTTATACCATATATTTCCATGTCCCAAAAGGCCAGAATTTTTCTCATAAATTAAGTGGCCGAAACAACCCTTACAAAATTTTGGGCAGTAGTTTTTTTTCCTTTTTCACTTTTTCGTGCTTTGTTAAAAATAGTCAATACAAAAATCTACAACTCCTCATTCAGTGATTCAACTTGGAGATGTTAGAAAACTTATCATAATATCCTCTCAAATTTTTCCAAAATTTTTGAATGTCCAAAAAATTACGAAACTATAAATGAATTTTCGCCCGCCATGCGATAATCCACGTAGACAGATCATTTCCACAATTTAATAAGGAATGATTACAAAGGATCATTCACCGTGCATGTGGTAATCCACATAGACAGGTTATTCCAACAAAATAATAAAGAATGGAATAACAGAAGAATTCACCATACATGTGGTAATCTGTGAGACCCCGAATTTTATGAAATGAAAGTATTCAATTTCCTTATAATTATTCTATTTAGTAAATGGTTAAATTGATAAAGGTTAAAGTTAAGGGTGATATGTGAAAATTTTGCAAAGTAAGCAAGTTGTATAAAATAATCGGTGGTAAAATACGCGTGGTTTCATAGTAGCACACGGTATCGATTATTGATGCTTATTTGAAATCACTTTCGATTATACTCGATTATTGCTCTGATAATTCTTTGCATCATATCTCTCATATTATTGATTCAATTATTGTCACAAAGATATCTTACATATAATATATTATATTATTAAATCAATAATTGAGACGACAAAGTTAATTATATTATTAAATTTCAATATTTACAATGTCTAGAAGTTCTGTCAATGAGAGGTTTGGTCACCTAATTCATGGCTATGATAGGGAGAAATCCTTATTGAAAGCCCCTCTTTCCTAGAACAACTCGGGTTGTTAAATATTGTGAGTTATAATATTAATGATGATTAAGTTCGTGTTGATTAAAGATAAATTTGATAGTTTCATTATGTTGGGATTATTTGTGTTAATAGAAATTGACATCTATTCCGATGATAATTGATATTTGGAGGTTATATTGTTCAATCGGGTATTCGGGACACTTTTCGTGTCAATGTTACTATTCACGAGTTACTATTCATGAGTTACTATTCACGAGTTACTATTCATGAGTTACTATTCACGAGTTACTATTCACCCGGTTACTATTCACTCTAGTATTGTGCATTCGGGTATTTGGATACAATATTATTCCATGAGGAGATGTGCTAATTTTTCAGACCGTTGGTTGAAGTTATATTTGTGACGCCCCCAAAATAGGTCCATTCCATCCAACCCATTCTGAGTCGCCAAATACATGGTACATAAATAACTACAACTTTATTATTACAACATATAAGCTGTGAGTTTAAATACGGATATTGCCATCTAGACAATATCCACACGCAAATAAATCCCCATCATAATTATTGATACATTATTTTACAAAATGGTGAGGACTACTAAACAACTCTCTCTAGAACCTTCATTCCATACCCGACTAGTACTCTGCTACATTCTTGCCTCCCGAGAAGAAAAATGGAACAACAAGGAAAAGGGTGAGCTCAACTAGCCCAATAGAATATTATGACTAAGATAATATACAACTAATTATCGTTAGTCTTCAACAGGAAAAATCGATAGAATACAATAGACAACCACTTTTAAATCAACAATCGCAATGAAACAACAATTCATTAGAAGAGTTAAGTAGAGAATGCAAACTACTATCTTACATATATGAATTTAAAAGTTTATCGTCGATATTTTATCCTGTAACATCAATCAATATATATCTCGAATCAAATATTCATCTTTGCACTATAGGCGAAAGATATTCATCGATTAATCATGTTAAATAAACACTGCTTCATCTTTGCACTACTACTGGCTAAAACACCTGGATATAAAGGCGACTTGAACTTGCACCGTATAGCAATACTCAAAGTATACTCAAAATACTTACAAAAATAAACCGATAATATAGAGAGAAAAAACTTGATTTACGGTGTGATTTTCAATTCTAACCTAAGCACCCTATTTATAGAAAATTGCTTAGAACACCAAAGCGAAAAATTTAATATAATAATAATATATATATTAATTTGTCTCACGCCCACTTAGAATCATCTGAATTCAACAACTTAGCATGTGTTAAAGATGCCCACCAAACACAAAAAACGTTTTCTTATTTAAATTATTTTAAACTTCCAAAATCAATTATTTGGAGTTTGAACTTCAATAATTCATAATAAATAGCTCTTTTATCGGAAAAAATTGAATCTAGCGAATTTTTATAGGAAATTCAATTCTCTACAACTTTGCGAGAAGAAAGTTTTTCCAAATTCCAAGCAGAAATTGGCCCAAAATCCATAAGCGGATGATTTTACGGTATAATCAAATTTCTATTAATAATTGTGTCCACCAACACACAAAATATGTGTTAAACATTTAATGCCACAAAAATAATCTTCCTCCTCATATACTCATATATCCCACATTCATTATAAAAATATCACCGATTAATATATTATTAAAATAATATATTTAAATGAATTATTTTATCGAGAAAAGATAAAATATTAATTTTCAACAATTGTCACATTAAAAATTTTCTCCATCTATATCCACATAAAATCAATATTTTTCTCATTATATAAATCAATAATTAATTATTCACAAATAATATTACAGAATCACAAGATCTTGTGACGGTAGTTCTGTGAGAAGAGGGCTTTCGATAAGAATTTCTCCTTCTTGGTGCAATGATTAGGTGACCAAACCTCTCCTTAGACAGAACTTTCTAGACATTGCCAATAATGTTATCTAATAATATTATTCGGATAATATGAATTATTGCTTCGATAATGAAAATCTTGTGTAATGACAATTTATTGAAACAACGATAATATAAAATATCAATGCAAAGAATTATTGAATCAATAAAATAAAATCTTGAATAAAGAATTATTGTAACAATTATTGAGTAGTGCCTTCTTACGTAAAATCAATAATTGGTGCAATACTGTAAAGTCTTCTTTGTTCAACAATGCGTATTAGTGTATTTTTAACCACCGGGTATTTCAACAAGATAATTGATGAATAACTACTGCCAGATTATTTATAAACAACTTATATTTGTCATTTTCTTCATCCAATCGCTTTTCCATTATGGGGCCCATAAAAGATCACTACCAATCGTCATTTAATATTCCCCGACGATCACGAATATTCCACGACCAAACGAATATTCCCAAACAATAATGAATATTTTATAACCACTTGCTTATTCGAAATATTTATGTATTTTACCCATAACTATCCACATTAATCAAATCAACCCTTACTATTTCAAAAATAAATAAATAGAGGAAAATAAATTTCATTTATTAATAATTTGGGGTCTTACAACCTCCCTCCTTATGAAATTTAATCCTCGAAATTGGCGTCACGATACACTGGTGTTTGAAAAGATGAGAATACCTCGCTTTCATTTCCGTTTCCAACTCCCGGTCATTTCCTCATATAGCATGGTTTCTCCACAAAACTTTAATTTGTGGTATAACCTCGATACATAGGGACATGTTCTTTCCTATCCAAGATCTTGACAATTACCTCCTCGTGACGTTAAGTCTTGGCTATCTCGTCCGGGTTCTAACTTCAATGGCGTGGTTGAATCGTCCACATATTTACGTAACATCGATCGTGAAAAGCGTTATGAACACGCGCGTCATATTTGGCGGTAAAAGCGAGTCTATAGGCCACGCCCTATTCGATCGAGAATTTCAAATGGACTAATAAATCGAAGGTTTGAGCTTTCCTCACCTCACCGATTCTCGCTTTTGAAATAACAACTTCTTGCACCTTCTTCTTCAAATTCATCATTTCGATTGTGTGGCTTGAGCAACTTTAACTTTATCGATTAAAGTCGATTATACTCGTATATCATCACGTGGGTACCTAGAGTTTTCATCTCCATCTCTATTATTTATAAATTATACGAAATTAGTCTTTGACAATATCGTACTTCGTGCTTATATCGATCTTCTACTCAACACGTCGGCTACCACGTTCGCTTTTCCGGGATGACATTGTCGAACATGTCTTTGAAATGAGTCTCCTCTTGAGTTCTTGAAGCTCTTCCCACATTCCTTACTCAGATTCAATTTTGTATCTCTCTGAGTCATTTGCGTTAATGGAATAGCGATTCGAGAATATCCTTCAACGAATCTCCGATAATAACCAACTAAGCCTGAAAGCTACGTATTTCGATTCCGAAAGTTAGGTTGTTCTCAACTGTGACTCATATCCCAACCTTGGATAAGCGTTACAATGACACCTATCGGTTTACTATCGCATGAATATGGTGTCCCCTACGAGAGCGGCTTGCGGTGCATTCCACAAAGGAAGTCACCAGATAAAGGCTCAGTACCAAATTCTATAGTTGAATTTATAACTCAAGTTCAATAGAGCCATTCAATATGAGATTTTAGAAATGAGTTTTGTCTGGGGTTCAAAGTCGATACAAAATTTAATATCGATCTTTGGGAGTAAACCAAGAAATTCTTGAAATACGTCGGGAAAAATTAATAACAACAGGATTATTATTCAAATCGGCGTGTCTTTATTCAAATCCATAACATGGACTAAGAAAACTTGACATCCGTAATAAACGAATGACTTCATGGCTTGATATGAAAATGTTTGACTACAATGGTTTGATTGCTTGAATTGAATAACAAAGTTGCTTAGGAATATGAAAACTAACAACCTTACGAAAAGTAATCAATTTCGACGTGATGAGTAGTTAACCTTAAAATCACATCAAAAGCAAATATCTTTATAGAAATAAGGTCACGGTAATGTGATAGTGCCAACCCGAATCAAGCAAGATTTCTAAACAACGGATGTAATGAAAGTTTCTCCTAATCTGAGTCTCCATAAATAGGTCAAAGTCTAATTTCTCCGTAGTCAAGTTCAAAGCGTTAAGCGCAAGAGAGAGATAAAAGAATGGGTAGAACCCCAGATTCTAGTAAGGTATAAACTTCGCGAGAATTTATAATTAACTAACCCGTACTAACTTTGTTCGGGTTCCTCGCATTTTGACCTGTCGACGACAAACGCTCTTCCGAGAATTGTTGACTTTGACTTTTCGTGGATATCCTTTTGAGTCACCATTCACATTTGGATCGGTTTCGATATCGTCTAATCTCGAGTGATATGTCCTTCTTTTCCACAATTATAGCATACCTTAAACTGTATAGGGCGTTTGGTGATATGTCCCTCTTTTTCGCATTTGTAACATACTGAATACCTTGGTCTTTCTTCTCCCTTGGAACCAGATTCTTTGTTGGTGTTGGCGTCTTCACATGGCCGTTGTTGAATCTCCTCTTTTTAAAATCTCCTCCCACTCGCTTCTTTATATTTTCATGGCCACGATTACCACCAGAGTGGTTACCGCTTTTGTCCGTATTCTTCTTTCTCCGCCGGTTATCGTTATTATGATGTCTGCTATCTTCGGTATGATCCTGGTTATGGTCCCTCGGTTGAACAAACTCGTTATCTCGCTCTAACAATCGAGCCCATTGACAACATCCGAATAGAGAGAAAATTTATGAGAAATGAGATACCGACGTATCTTAGGGTTTCAAACCTCTCGTAAACATCCGCGTCATACGTTCCTCATTGTCCACCAAATGAGGTGCAAACACGGATAACTCATGAACTTCGCCTCATCACGGACACCGTCATGTTATTCTACTCCGATCTAATAAACTCCACTTCCTTCATATAGCGAATACTTTCGTGGAAGTATTTATCATTAAATAGTTTCGAAATGTCTCCCAAGACATCTTTGAAAAGTCTTGGTGGATGGATACGCTTCACGAGACTCCCACCAAGATGATGCGCTTTCGCCACTGAACATAAAGGTGGCGAATGGAACCTTTGTTCTCCGTTGCATCCCAAGACATCGAATATCTTGGTAATTTTCTTGACCCATGTTTCCGCCATGATGATCGGATCGGCTTTCCCTTAAATTACGTGGTCCCAACTCTTTGAATCGCTTGCATTGTGACAACCCGTGAATTACATTCATTTCCTCACAGTATTTTGAACACGAAGTCTCCTCGTCGGATTTTGCATGAGCTAACCGCAAAAGCTTCTAAACATCCCTCGTTCATCATCTCGCTTTCGGTGGTGTTGTTCACGGGAGGTACATTGCCGACTGTTGCACGTTCTCCTCGTTGGTAAATACGAGGCATCTCCACGGTCTCATTTACTCCAATCATTAATATTCTCAATCGACATTCTCAAATCTTGTCATAAAACAAGGGTTAATTAAGGAAATCAATATATCACATAATATCCTATATACTAACCAACTAACAAATAAGCTTAGGTAGGACACACTAGCGAAGGATTTACTCGTCTCTCCCCTCCTAGTTCTATTCCCCGATCTCCGCCAGAGATCATATCCCTAAGCTCGATACCAATTGTGGCGCCCCAAAATAGGTCCATTCCATCCAACCCATTCGAGTCGCCAAAATACATGATGCGAAATAACTACAACTTTATTATTACAACATATAAACTGTGAGTTTAAATACAAATATTGCCATCTAGATAATATCCACACGCAAATAAATCCCCATCATAATTATTGATACATTATTTTACAAAAATGGTGAGGAATACTAAACAACTCTCTCTAGAACCTTCATTCCATACCCCGACTAGTACTCGCTACATTCTCACCTCCTGAGAAGAAAAATGGAACAACAAGGAAAAGGGTGAGCTCAACTAGCCCAGTAAAGAATATTATGACTAAGATAATATACAACAAATTATCGTTAGTCTTCAACAGGGAAAAATTTGATAGAATACAATAGACAACTAATTTTAAATCAACAACTGCAGCGGAAACAACAATTCATTAGAAGAGTTAAGTAGAGAATGCAAACTACTATCTTCTATATATGAATTTAAAAGTTCATCGTCGATATTTTATCCTGTAACATCAATTAATATATATCCGGAATCAAATATTCATCTTTTGCACTATAGGCAAAGATATTCATCGATTAATCATGTTCGTCTAAACACTGTTCATCTTTGCACTCTGGGCCAAAGATATTAATCAATAAATCATGTTCATCTCAACACTGTTCATCTTTTGCACTACGGGCCAAAGATATTCATCAAGAAATCATTCATCTTTGCCTACAGCCAAAAGATATTCAATAATATCATCATTTAGGGTGAGGATGATGAAAAATATTTCAAAGAAAACAAATCCGATGAAACAAAAGAACAAATATTATGGATTTGTATTTTAAACAATCCAAGTTCAAAATACTTCATAAGTAATCGTGAGTGGTGTAAAATTCAAGAATGATCAAAACATTGATCAATCAAAGCTAGTATCCGAATAGATATTTTGACAAAAAGAAGAAATTTTATTTTTCTGAATGAATAGTGCAAGTGATAAATGAATAGTCAGATATCGTGAATAGTCTGCCAGTATCGTGAATAATAACTCAGACACCAAAAGATAGAAATTTCCTAAAAAACATCTTCACGCTTAATGAATAGTACTCGTGAATAGTAACTCATGAATAGTAACTCGTGAATATTAACCCCATCATGAAAAAGTTCTAAATTTGATAAAATTTCCAACCAATATTTCTATTATAATGATATTGAAGAAATAATATCATTTTCTAATAAAATAACATCCCTTACCTCGAAGACAAAGATTTCTAGTTGAAACACCTGATATAAAGCTATGACTTAAACTTGCACCTCAGTATAGCAATACTCAAAGTATACTCAAAATACTCACAAAAATACGCTCGATAATATAGAGAGAAAAACTTGATTTACGGTGTGATTTTCAATTCTAACCTAAGCACCTATTTATAGAAAATTGCTTAGAACACCAAAGCAAAAAATTTAATATAATAATAATATATATATTAATTTGTCTCGCCCACTTAGAATCATCTGAATTCAAAGAACTTAGCATGTGTTAAAGATGCCCACCAAACACAAAAAAACGTTTTTCTTATTTAAATTATTTTAAACTTCCAAAAATCAATTATTTTGAGCTTGAACTTCAATAATTCATAATAAATAGCTCTTTTATCGAGAAAATTGAATCTACGCAAATTTTATAGGAAATTCAATTCTCTACAACTTTGCGAAGAAAGGTTTTCCAAATTCCAAATGCAAATTGATCAAAATCCATAAGCAGGTGATTTTACAAATTTATAATCAAATTTCTATCGAATAATTGTGTCCACCAACACACAAAATATGTGTTAAACATTTAATGCCAAAAAATAATCTTCCTCCTCATATACTCATATATCTCACATTCATTATAAAAATATCATTTATTAATATATTATTAAAATAATATATTTAAATGAATTATTTTATCGAAAAAAGATAAAATATTAATTTTCAAAAATTGTCACATTAAAATTTTCTCCATCTATATCCACATAAAATCAATATTTTCCTCATTATATAAATCAATAATTAATTATTCACAAATAATATTACGAATCACAAGATCTTTGTGATCGGTAGTTCCTGGGAAAAGGGGCTTTCAATAAGAATTTCTCCTTCTTGTGTATGATTAGGTGACCAAACCTCTCCTTAGATGTAACTTTCTAAACATTGCCAATAATGTTATCTAATAATATTATTCAGATAATATGAATTATTGCTTCGATAATGGAAAATCTTTGTGTAATGACAATTTATTGAAATAACGATAATATAAAATATCAATCGTGAATTATTGAGTCGATAAATTTAAATCTTGAACAATAATTCATCGTAATAATTATCGAGTAGTGCCTTCTTTCGTAAAAATCAATAATTGGTGCAATACTGTAATGTTCTCTTTGTTCAACAACGCGTATTAGTGTGTTTTAACCACGGTATTTCAACAAGATATATCTTGTAATAACTATCTTGTTATTTATAAACAACTTATATTTGTCATTTTCTTCATCCAATCGCTTTCCATTATGGGGCCCACAAAAGATCTGCTACTAGTAAATTTAATATTCCCCGACAGTCTTTAATATTCCACGACCAAACGAATATTCCCCGATAATAATGAATATTTTATAACCACTTGCTTATTCGAAATAGTTGCGTATTTTACCCATAACTATCCACATTAATCAAATCAACCCTTACTATTTCAAAAAAAAAAAATAGAGGAAAATAAATTTTATTTATTAATAATTTGGGGTCTTACAATATTAGTGAATCATTATGGACCGCTGGTGGAAAGTAATAATAGTGAATCAATATGGATCGCTGGTTTAATGTTTTAATAGTAAATCAGTATGGACCGTTGCTTTAAGTTTTAATAGTAAATAGATCTGGACCGTTCGTTTAACAGTAAATTGATCTGGACCGTTCATGAATTAGTTACGATTCAATCCATTCTTCTATAAATAGAAGCTCATTCCTTCATTATTTCTTACGAATTCACTGAAACTCTAGAGAGAGAAATTATAGAGAGAAATTATAGAAAGAAGCTATAGAGAGAAAATCTATAGAAAGAAAGAAGAAGAAAAGTCTGCTACCTCACTATTCTAGTATCCAGTTCTTCTAAGGTAAGGGATATTATTTCTTATACCTGTAAGGGGTGTTATTCTTTCTTATTCATGAAGAGAACTTATGTTATTCCATTCTTATTTATTCTGTTGGAATAACCTATATACGCGGCATACCCTATACATAACCTATATACGCGGCATACCCTATACTTGGTGAAATTCTTATGTTATTCCATTCTTTATTATTACGCTGGAATATCCACATGCATGCGTTTCTGGCAGGACTGATTCCGCTCTTTATTATTACATTGGGAATATCCTGCTCTATGCGGTCTCTATCGCATGCATGGTGAATCATTCATTATTCCATTCTTTATTATTACATTGGAATAACTTGCTACATATGGATTACCACATGCATGGTGATGATCCTTTATATTCATTCCTTATTAAATTATGGAAATAATCAGTTACGTTAATTATGATGAGAGTCATAATAAAAGCATTGGACCGATAAAAATCATGGGTATATGAAGTATTAATAAGTGTTATGATGAGTTATGTTGGTTATTATGTGAAAACATGAAAGTTTCTTAGAAATCACAAAGGGTTGAAAATCAGATTTTGGTGAAAATAGAACATGAAATTCAATTGACCATATCTGCTATTATATTTTGAATTTTTGAGTGTGGTCAAGTTCTAGAGTTAGATCTATGAGTTTTGTAGTATCTTCAAGTGGAATCACTAAAAAAGGTATTGTAGATTTTCGTGTGGACTGATTTTAGCAAAGGAGTCAAAAGCTGAAAATTGCCAAAATGCTACTGCCCAGAATTTTAAAAGGGCTGTTTCGGCCACTTAATTTGTGAGAAAATTTTTTGTCCTTTTGGGAAATGAAAATTTATGGTATAAAGTACCTCCTGTCCAAAAATGAGCTCATTCCGACTTAAAATGAGCAAGTTATGACCATTTCAATATTTAGGGTTTTCGGACGAAAAACGCTATAACCGGAGTTCTATAACTCCTATGTCCATGAAATTTAAACTGGGAGCTCACGTTAACATGTGTAAGATACTGCCAGGATTTGGAGATTTATGGAGTTAAACTTGAGGTAGCTAATTTCTTAAGGAATTAATTAGAAATTAAATTTTGAAAAATAGTAAATGAATTTAAAAATTCCGAGAAAAATATATTTTCATTATGGGACTATATTATGCTAAATCCCAGAAAAGAAATATTTTTGGAACTGATTTGGTGTTTTTTATGAAAATAGTTTAGTTACGAACATATGAGTTAAATATGTTATGTGAAGTAACAAAATTGGAAAATAGGATTTTATGGCTAGGGAATCCTGTGACGCCCCCAAAATTAGGTATACATCACCCATCTTGGGTAGTCAGATACATGGTATGTAATTTAAATACAACTTACTAATATAACTGTAGGTATACAATACGACATAAATCTATGAGTTTGAATACAAATATTATCTACTAGATATTATACAAACTCAAAAGGAGTCCTCATTACAATTATTATCACACTATTTCACGTAATAGTGAGGACTACTAATGCTATCCTCGGACCATTACTCTGCTTCCCGACTTGTCCCAAATATGTTCTCATTTCACAGAGAAGCAAGGTGAAAGAAAGGTGAGCTCAACTAGCCCGAAGAAATATTATGACTAAGATAATGCGTAATAAATTATCATTAGCCTTCAACGATGTTAAAGCGATAAAATATAATAAACATCAAGTTTAATGCAGTGAACAAGCAATCCATTAAAAGAGTCAAGTAGAAAATAAAATCTACTATCTTTTATGATTTAAAGGTTTTTCATCATTATAGTTTGAGACTCACTTTAATAAATAATCCACATCATCGAATCACCCCGCACTTTTCTGACCAGGATATTCTTTAGTATCCGACCACAATTATTTATGCACTACGGGCGAAGAATAGTTGTGTATTCATTAATGGTCATGATCATGCCAACAATCGGCCCATCAATGCACTACGACCACTTTGAGGATTTTACCACATCATTTGTAACATTACTACCATGATTACACCGAATAGTCTCTCGGTCATAATCATACCAAGTCCATCTATACACTACAGAGGCCATGATGACTTTAAAAAAAATATAAACATGAGGATGATGACAATGATATAAGAATTCAATAAAACAAGTTCAAGAATTATTTTATCCGGAAATTATTAACGTCCAAATTGTCGGCACGATCTTTCTTTTTTTGTAGAGTAAAATTCAAGAATGATCGGAAGAATATTTCCATGAAAAGATCTTTGGATGAAACGCAAATATCAAGGATATTCTACTAATTTCATGGAGTATAGAAGTCAAAGTTTTAACCAACCGGGTATAATAAAGAATGGAATAACAAAAGAAATCACCATGCATGCGGTTGCTTACGCGATAGACGAGTTATTCAATGAGAATAATAATAACGGAACCAGGTCGGGTGAAATTCACAAAGCGGGATGTTCCAACGAATATAATAAAGATGGAACCGGATCCGTGTAAAACACACGAGATAGGATATTCCAATGGAATGATAATAAAGAGCGGAACCAGTCCTGGTGTAAAACACGCATGCGGGATGTTCCAATGAATAATAAAGATCCGAACCAGTCCGTTATAAAACACATGCAGACGGATGTTCCAATGAATAATAATAAAAAAGCGGAACCAGTCCGTAAAACACATGCATGGGATGTTCCAACGAAATAATAGAAGAATGTCACCAAGTATAGGGTAAACCACGTATCTGAGTTATTCCAATGAATAATAAGCAATGGAATAACAACAGTTCTCTTCATGAATAAGAAAGAATAACACCCACCTACGAGTACAACAAATAATATTCCTCTCATATTCTTTGAGTTGTCGCGAGACATAGGCTATAATTTTTCCATGTTGCATGAGAACACATCCTAAACCTTTGCTTCAAGCATCACCGTGAGATGACAAATCCTCCGAGCGGATGGTATTGTCGAGCAGTCTTTGAAATAAGTCTCCTCTTGAGTTCTTGAAAACTCTTCTCACATTCTTCGCTCTCAAGCTGAACTTTGTATCTTTTCGAGTCAATTTGAGTCGATGGAGTAGCGATTCGAGAAAATCCTTCCACGAATCTCCGATAAGAACCAATTTAAAACCGAGAAAGCTACGTCTTTCGGTCATTTGATTTAGGTTGTTCCCGACTTTGAATAGCTTCAATCTTTCTTTGGGTCAACAGATATTCCATGACTTGATACCACGTGCCCAAAGAATGCTACTTCTTCAAGCGAACTCGCATTTCTTCAACTTGGCATAAAGCTTATATTCACGAAGCTTTTGGAGTGTCGACCTCAAGTGTTGCTTCATGATCTTCACGGCTTTTGGAATAAATAAGGATGTCATCAATAAAGACGACCACAAAGTGATCTAAATATTCCTCAAATACTCGGTTCATCATATCCATGAAGGCGGCCGGAGCATTAGTCAATCCAAAGGACATGACTAGGAATTCATAATGCCGTCTTAGGGAGTTCCGGCCGTCTTTGGAATGTCGGTGATTCTAATCTTCAATTGGTGATATCCTAACGAAGATCTATCTTTGAAAAGAATTTGGCTCCTTGCAAATCGTCAAACAGGTCATCAATACGTGGCAATGGATACCTATTTTGATGGTGACATGATTCAACTCCAGATAATCAATACAAAGTCGCATACTCCCATCTTTCTTCTTCATGAATAGAACAGAGGCACCCCAAGGAGAAGTACTAGGACGAATAAAGCCAATGTCTAACAATTCTTGTAGTTGGGTCTTTAACCCCTGAAGTTCAATAGGAACCATTCGATATGGGGCTTTGGAAATAGGTTTTGTCTTTGGGTTTGCAAGTCGATACAAAATTCAATTTCACGCTACGGGGGTAGGCGGAAGTTCTTCTGGGAATACGTCAGAAATTTATTAACAATAGAAATATCGTTCAAAAGCGGCGTATTTTTGTTTAAATCTGTGACATGAGCTAAGAAAGCTTGACATCCGTTTTTCAATAAGCGAATAGCTTTATGGCTTGAGATGGCCGTGATTGATTTTAATGGTTTGGTCGTTTGAATTAGCATAATAGGTTGATTAGGAATATGAAAGCTAACAACCTTACGAAAAAACAATCAATTTTTGAATGATAAGTAGTTAACCAATCAATCCCTAGAATCACGTCAAATGCAAGTATTTTTAATGAAATAAGATCGACAGGTAATGTGAGGGCACCGATTTGAACCAAACAAGACTTATAAGCAGTGGATGTAATGAAGGTTTACAAACCTGGAGTTTCCACAGATAAGTCAAAGTCTAATTTCTCCTGAGTCAAATTTAATCGATGAAATGCAAGTAAGAGAAATAAAAGAATGGGTAGAACCCAGGTATCAAATAAAGTATAGACTTCATTAGAGTTTATGATAAGCTTACCCGTGATGACCTCATTCGGGTTCCTTGCTCTCTGGGAGGTCACAACAAACGCTCTCCCTTGACTCTGATTTTGACTTTTACGGGACTGACCTTTGGTGCCTCCATCCTAGTTGAATTTGTCTTGATGGCAAAATCGAGCTAAGTGACCTTCTTTCCACAATTATAACATCTTTGACCGAATGGCGCGAGCTTTGGTGATGTGTCCTCTCTCCGCATTTGAAGCATATGATAGGTGGTCTTTCTCCTTCCTTAACAACGAGTCTTTGGTCTTGACGTCTTTCCATCATTGTTGAATCTCCGTTTCTTGAAATGTCCAATCTTATTGTTTTACGTACGATTACCACCGGTGGTTACCATATCCGCCCGTTGATTCCCTCCACGCTTGTTGTCACCGCCGATGACTACTCTCATTGGTATTATAATTTTGCCTTGCTTGCTCTCTCTTTAGTTATGTTGACTCGTTATCGCTCCACTTAATCGAGCCCTATTTACAACATCCGAATATAAACACGGTTTATGAGAAATAAGATGTTGACGTATCTCCGACTTCAAACCTCTTAAAACATTCGAGCCATTCTTTCTTCATTATCCACCAAGTGGGACCTTATCGTGATAACTCATAAATTTTGCCTCGTATTGCGATCACTCCATATTGTTTTGTTCCAACTTGATAAACTCCACCTCCTTCATGTGGTGAATACTTTCAGAAAGTATTTGTCGTTGAAACGACTCCCGGAAATTCTCCCAAGATATCTTCATCTGATGAGTTGAGTCGTTTCTGGAATTCCCACCAAGATGTCTGCCTCTCACGCGACATAAAAAGCGTGAAGGGAACCTTTTGCTCCTCGGAGCATCCCAAGACATCAAATATCTTGGTAATCTGCTTTATCCATGCTTCCGCCGAAGTGGTTTTGGCTCTCCTTAAACTCCGGTGGTCCCAGCTCCTTGAATTGTTTAGCGGTGACGGCCCGAGAGTTTTCCGTGTTTCCACCTACGTTTTGGGCCGAGTTCGCTCTACTTTCTTTGTTGCATAAATTAATAAAGCCTCTGAACATTTAATCATTCATCATTTGGTCGGTGTTGTTGTTTTGCATGAGGATTATGTCGCCTTCACGATGCATTATCCTCGATTATTGATATGTGGCGAATCAACGATCGCTTTGTGCTCCATTCTTATTCTCAACATTCTCGGATGTCATTTTCAGATCTTGCCACAAAACAAAAGGTTAATTGACATGTAACAAATTATCCCTATATTCGTACGGCCAGACCAATAAAATAAAGACATAAACTTAGGTAGGTCATACTAGCGAAGGTATTCCCGTCTCTCCCTCTAGTACTATTCTCACATCTTAGCGAGGATCATATCCTAAGCTCGATACTAATTATGACGCCCCAAAATTAGGTATACATCACTCATCTTGGGTAGTCGATATACATGGTCTGAAATTTAAATACACTTACTAATATAAGCGTATGCTGTATGCAATCGACATAAAGCTGCGAGTTTGAATACAAATATTATCTACTAGATATTATACAAACTCAAAAGGAGTCCTCATTACAATTATTATCACACTATTTCACAGAATAATGAGGACTACTAATGCTATCCTCTGGACCATTACTCCGTTCCCCGACTCGTCCCAGCTATGTTCTCATTTCCTGAAGAGAACAATGAAAGAAAGGGTGAGCTCAACTAGCCCAATGAGAAATATTATGACTAAGATAATGCGAATAAATTATCATTAGCCTTCAACAAAGGTTAAACCGATAAAATATAATAAACATCAAGTTTAATCTGCGGTGAACAAGCAATCCATTAAAAAAGTCAGTAGAAAATAAAATCTACTATCTTTTATGATTTAAAAGGTTTTCATCATCATGTTATAAATGAGACTCGACTTTAATAAATAATCCACATCATCGAATCACCCCGCACTACTGACGAGGATATTCTTTAGTATCGCGACCACAATTATTCACGCATTACGGGCGAGAATATTTGTGTATTCATTAATGGTCATGATCATGCCAACAATCATTCCATCAATGCACTACTACCCAATCGAGGATTTTTACCACATCATTTGTAACATTACGGTCGTGATTACACGAATAGTCTCTCGTCATAATCATACCAAGTCCATCTATACACTACTGAATACAGATGACTTTAAAAAAATATAAACATGAGGATGATGACAATGATATAAGAATTCAATAAAACAAGTTCAAGAATTATTTTATCCGGGAATTATTAACGTCCAAATTGTCGGCATGATCTTTGTTTTGTAGAGTAAAATTCAAGAATGATCGGAAGAATATTTTCATGAAAGATCTTTGGATGAAACGCAAATATCAAGGATATTCTACTAATTTCATGGAGTATAGAAGTCAAAGTTTTAACCAACCGGGTATAATAAAGAATGGAATAACAAAAGAAATCACCATGCATGCGGTACTTGCATAGACAGGTTATTCCAATGAATAATAATAACGGAACCAAAGTCGTGAAATTCACAAGCGAGGATGTTCCAAAAGAATAATAAAGATGGAACCGGATCCGGTGTAAAACACACGAGATAGGATATTCCAACGGAATGATAATAAAGAAGGAACCAGTCCGTGTAAAACACACGCATGTGGATGTTCCAACGAGAATAATAAAGAACCCGGTCAGTCCTGTAAACACATGACGAGATGTTCAACGGAATAATAATAAAGAAGCGGAACCGGTCCTGTAAAACACACACGAGCGGATGTTCCAATGTAATAATAGAAGAATGTCACCAAGTATAGGGTAAACCACGTATATAGGTTATTCCAGCGAATAATAAGCAATGGAATAACAACAGTTCTCTTCATGAATAAGAAAGAATAACACCCCTTACGAGTACAACAAATAATATTCCCCACCTTAGAAGAACTGAATATTGGCGAAGTGAAGTAGCGAATACTTTTCTTCTTTCTCGCATAGTTTCTCTCTGTAGTTTCAAATGAATTAAGTAAGAAAATAATGAAGGAATGAGATTCTATTTATAGGAAAATAGAATGCATAGTAATTAATCCATGAGCGGTCCGTTTGATTTACTTTAATCGACGGTCCATATTTAAAGCAAAATCTTTTAAATAAAATATAATATATTCTATTTATATAAAAACATTTTACTATGCAAACACTATGCAACACTATGTAAAACACTATGCAAAACACTTTATGCAACACTATGCGTAATAAAATATAATATATTTTATTTATAGAATAACTTTAATAAAGTATTACATTTTATATAAAAAGATGTTTCGCTTTTATTACGTTAATAATCTGAATAATAAAACAAAACGTCATTATCGCTTATAATAATTCATATTATTAATCGAATGATAATGGAATCAAACCGGTGACTTACTCTCACATAAGCATCAATAATCAATACCGTAGTGCTACTATGCAACCACACGTATTCATCGTACTTTTACTACTGAAAGTAGTTCAACAAAGATATCAACGGTAAAACTTCCGTCGTTATTTCAATAAAATATTTTTGTCGTTTTCTCGATCCGAATGATAATTACATTATGGGGTCCACCAATGATTGAGTAGTTATACGAATATTTCCTAACTAAATGAATATTCTTCCCCAGAATCGAATAATATAACCACTTGCATACTTTGCAAAATTTATAAATATTACCCACAACTATAACATTATATCAAATTTATTCCATAATATTCAAAAATAATATTTATAGAAAATTCATCTTTATTTATAAAAGCTGGGGTCTTACAAATCCTATATAGGGTATATGCATATTTTTGATGAGGGATTTGATCATTGGTGATGATATCTTATGAGTATGACATTTTTGAATGATTAAATGCATTATGTGGTAAAGCGTAAACAATTGAAATAAATTGTTTATAAGTTTAAGAAGTGATTAAAATATTGTTATAATATTAATGATATTAGATTATGAGATTATTAAGTGATTGATAACATTGGAATATTCTTGAACCCTGGATAAATTATATTATAAATGTTTAATATTTATCCTTTATCTCATTTGATTGATTTTTTATATCAATGTCATGATCCTCATGCTTATATTGTGTTGAAAGTCATCTGTGGCTTACGTGCATAGATGGACTTGGTATAATTATGACCAGAGATTATTCGGTATAATCATGACCGTAATGTTACAAATGATGTGGTAAAAGTCATCTTTGGCCCGTAGTGCATAGATGGACTTGGTATGATTATGACCAGGAATTATTCGGTATAATCATGACCGTAATTGAAAACACGAATATCCTTGGCCCGTAGTGCATGGATAATTTGTGGTCGTGATACTATTAAGCTGAGTCTCAGCATTATTGGTTTTACAGTTATATATCTTTGGCATATAGTTCAAAGATGAACTGTTGGTTACTGGTTATACAGTTGTATATCTTTGGCCATAGTGAAAAGATGAATTTATTAGTATGATTATGAGCAGAAATTGTGATTATGTATAACCATAATTTTTGATGTTTCAGGTAAATACAGGTGATGAAAATTATCTTCGTCCTGGATGAGAAATGGAATTTGAAACCACAATTATGATTATGAGTTATTCATATGATTGTGGGCGAGGAATTGTTGATTGATGTTACGAGGATAAAACATTATTGGTGGACTTTTAACATGGAGAAGATAATAGACACGATGGTCTATTTGACTCTTTAATGGATTGCTTTCGTTTATTTATGACTATGGTTGAAAAGTTTTATCATCTACCATATGTTCTAAATCTTTGATTTATTCTTGATGAATGCTATTGATAATTTAATTATCTTTAGTCATGATATTCTTTCTTCGGCTAGTTGTGCTCACCCTTTTTTGCTTCACATTCCTTTCGGTAATAAGAGTGTAGTTTGGGTCGGCGGGGATAATAGGAAATAGTGAGATGGTCCGAGATCTGTTGAAGTTTCTCAATACATTATAAAAGCGACATGACATGCAATATATATTTGCATTGAGGACCTAAGATATGCGTATCATATATTTTATCGTCGATTGAAAATTGATTTTGGTGAACAACAATAGGTTGATGAAAACCCAACTTTGGAAGGGTGTTTTGCCACTATCATACAAGATGTCTAATGACATACAATCTCATGTTATCATAAGACAGGGTTGTGCACATCCACTTGCTGAGTATATCTACAAGCACTACCTATATGATCTTGGAGTATATTTGAGATATAATTCTCACTTGGAGATAACTGAGATAATTATATGTCAAGAGAAAGCTCATCATTGGAAGGAACATGATAGTAATCTTCTCATTTTTCTTTGGGGTCTATTGGATCAACCAAGAATAATTCTATTGGCATATGATATCTATCATAACTTAGATTCATGGCCTCATATGTATGAAGGTTTCCTTGAGCTTTTCCCAAAGATTTTAATTTCTAAAACAGTTATTGACTGTACTTTTATGTAAAGTACCTTTGTAAGGTGTTGTGGTCGAGGCACCATGAGAGTTACATAGATTTTGTAATGAAACTCACGGCTTATCTGTTGTCGTACTCTGCACGACAGTTCAACAGTTGTATAAATGAAATTTGTATTTGATTTTTATGGAGTGATATCTGGGGACTCAGAATGGGTCGTGTGGACCTATTTTGGGGGCGTCACATAATCCACACAGACAGGTTATTCCAATAGAATAATAAAGAATGAAATAACAGAAGAATTCACCATGCATGCGATAGACCGCACTGACAGGTTATTCCAATAGAATAATAAAGAATGGGACCAGGTCATGCGTGTCACGCACGACGGAGATATTCCAAATGAATAATAAAGAATGGAATAACAACGAATTCACCATAAATGCAATAGACCGCATGCAGACGAGGTTATTACAACGTAATAATAAAGAATGGAACGTGGCGTGCGTAATCCGCACTTGCAGAATAAGATATTCCAATAGAATAATAAAGAATGGAATAACAACAGAATTCACCATGCGTGCGATAGACCGCATGCAGACGAGTTATTCAACGAATAATAAAGAATGGAACCGAATCAAATGCGTAATCCTTACGAACAAGAATATTCAATGTAATAATAAATAATGGAACAAGGTCTTGCATAGTATGAACCGACAGGATATTCAAACAGAATAATAAAGAATGGAATAACAGAAGAATTTCACCATGTATGCGGTACTTCGCATAGACAGGTTATTCCAACATAATAATAAAGAATAGAAAAATAGAAGAATTTCACCATGTATGCAGTACATCGCATAGACAGGTTATTCCAAAATAATAATAAAGAATGAAATAACAGAAGCTCTCTTCATAAATACGAAAGAAATAATACCCCTTAAAATAATAATAATATCCCTTACCTCAGAAGAAGACTAGATACTGGAATAGTGAAGTAGCAGACTTTGCTTCTTCTTTCACTCTATAGCTTCTCCCTCTATACTTTCTCTATAATAATTGCTCTATAGCTTTAGTGAATTGATGAGAAATGAAGGAAGAATGAGCTTCTATTTATAGGAAAATATAGTTTTGATAATTGCACAACATCTGAATACATAAAAAATTTGTGAGAGATAAGGTATTGACGAATCTCGGGTTTTAGACCTCTCAGAAACATCCGCGTCATACGTTCCTCATTTTCTACCAAATGAGGAACAAACCTGCTACCTGATGGCTTTACCTGCTACTATTGCCACCCACCACATTTAAAATAAAATTCAACACATTTCTTCACCAACCACAAGTAGGTCCCACTCAATTCTAGAATTTTTCACTAAAATCATTTATAAATCTAATTTTCGAATTAGTCACCTCTTAAAATTCATAACAAATCATTCGTTCATTTTTAACGGTTCAAAATTTGTGGACATATACTCAACTTATATATGTATAACATATCCAAAAATCACAACGATCCAACGATCAGATTAAAAATTATAACTCATGCAATATATCGTAAAAATACTAATTTGATTTTAATACCTCTATTCTAATAAAAATACTGATAAAACACCTCAACATTAATTCCTTCAATTATAACCACATAAAATAAATAAATCCATCATTTATATCCGCATCAAATAAATATTTCTTTATCATATAAATCAATAATTAATTATTCACAAATAATATTACAGAATCACAATAATGGCAACGGTAGTTCCCGAAGAAAGAGGGGCTTTCCGATAAGGATTTCTCCTTCTTGGTAGCCGCAATTAGGTGACCAAACCTCTCCTTGTGAACTTTTTAGACATTGCCAATAATGCTATCTAATAATATTATTCAAATAATATGAATTATTGATCCGATAATGGGAAATACTATCGCGATGACAATTATTGAAACAATAATAATATAAACTATCAACGCAACAATTATTGAATCAATAAAATAAAATATTGAACGAAGAACTCTCGTAACAATTATTGAGTAGTGCCTTCTTACATACGAATCAATAATTCAACAATCTTTGTCAATACCTGGTATCTTTTATGCGACCACGCCGTATTCATGTATTTTAACCACCGGTATTCCAACGATGTAATTAGCAGTAACAATTACTGCCGTTATTTATAAAACTCAAACTTTATCGTTTTCTTCATCCGAAGCTTATTTAGAGTTATGGGGCCCACAATTGATACAACGGCCGTAAATGCGGATATTCTCGACAAAAAGAATATTCCACGACCAAACGAATATTCCCCGACAGAAATGAATATTTTACAACCACTTGCTTATTTTGTAAAATTTGCACATTTCACCCATAACCAAAATATTATATCAAATTAACTCCTTATTATTTCAAGATAATAAATAGAGAAAATTTAATTTTATTTATAAAAAGCTGGGGTCTTACAATATAGTAACAATAATTGAATAAAACTGAGTAACTTCTTACATAAGCATTAATAATCAATATCGTGTGCTACTATGCAACCACGCGTATTACTATACTTTTACCATCGATTATTTTTCTGACAACTTGCTTACTTTGAATTTTTTTTTTTCAAATATCACTCGTAACTTTAACTTTTTATCAATTTAACCACTTACTAAATAAATAATAATTATAACTAAATTGAATACTTTTATTTCATAAAATTTGGGATCTCACAAATGACCTGGGAGTTAGAATCTGAAAAGAAATCAAGGTATCCTTGCCTCTTCGACATACCAGGTACGTACCCTAATTTCGAGGGCGAAATTTCATAAGAAGGGGAGGTTGTAAGACCCCAACTTTTATGAATAAAGATGAATTTTCTATAAATATCATTTTGAATATTATGGAGTGAATTTGATATAATGTTATAGTTGTGGATAATATTTATAAATTTTGCAAAGTACGCAAGTTGTTATATAATATTCGATTGGTCGGGGAATATTCGTTTTAATAGGGAATATTAGTACGACGGCAGAATCATTGGTGGACCTCACAACGGAATTATTGGTGGATTGAGAAAACGACAAAAATATCTTTTTATGAAAATAACGACGGAAGTTTTACCGTTAACTGTTGAAACACCCGATGTTAAAAATGCAAATCTGGCGTGGTTGCATAATGTAGCGCTGCAGTGATTGATTATTGATGCTTACGTGAGAAGTCACTTTCGGTTTGTTCAATTATTATTACGATGAATTATTGCATAGTATCTCACGTTATTTGATTCAATTATTGTCGATATTTTATATATTGTTAAATCAATAATTGAGACGACAAAGTTATTAATATTATTATTTATAATATTAACGATGTCTAGAGTTCTGTCAAGGAGAAGTTTGGTCACCTAATTGCGCGCCAATAGGAAGAAATTCTTATTGGAAAGCCCCTTCTTTCCTGGGAACGACCTGGTCTTTAAATATTGTGAATTTTAATAATGATGATAAATGTTGTTAAAAATATTAAGGGGATTTTTATGAAGTATTTGTTATAAATTTTGCTAATTATATGGACCCCCTTACTCGTTTTTCAAAATAGTATGTTATGAGTATAATATATATATATATATATATATATATAGTTAGGTTTGAAAGTTTGTCAAAGGAGTGATCAAAGGAATTCATCCCGTGAATTTAAAATGAGCATATGTATATATATATAATATATATTATATTTTATTTAAAAGTTTTCGTTTTATTAGAATATTTTATTGCATACTATCCTTTCCATTCTCCTATAAATAGGATGTTTAGTTAGAATTAAAAATTACACCAAAATCAGAGAATTCTTCTTCTATAATATTGAACGTATTTCTTTAGAGTTTTAGAAAGCTTTGAGTGTAGAAAATAGTGAAAGTTTTCTTCAAGAATATCCCCGCTATACCAGTTGGAATACTCTTCTTTACAAGGTAAGGGATGTTATTTTTGTTCAATATTCGCTTGAAATAATATTTTCTTCCATACCCTGTAGTATGTAAGTAATATTATTTTGTTTCAGATTTCAAATTCTATACTCTTTTTGTTAGAGTTTTGGTTTCTATACTCCATGAAATTAGTAAAATATCCTTGATATTTGCGCTTCATCCGGTGTCTTTTCATAGAAATATTATTCTGAGCATTTTTGATAAGTTTTAACTTTTTCATGTCGGAATACTATTCACGGGGTTACTATTCCCAAATTACTATTCACGGGGTACTATTCATGATAAAAATTGATTCGTTATCGGTCCAAATTATTTTTGGTACAATATTATTCTTGAATTTTACTCCACAAAGCAGTATCATGTTGACAATTTGGGCGTTATTGATTTACGGATAAATTAAATTATAAATCCTTAAAAATTTATCCTTGAACTGGTTTTATTGAATTCTTATATCATTGTCATATATCATCCTCATGTTTATATTATGTTGAAAGTCATCTGTGGCCTGTAGTGCATAGATGGACTTGGTATGATTATGACCAGGGATTATTCGGTATAATCATGGTAGTAATGTTACAAATGATGTGGTAAAAGTCCTCATTGGCCCATAGTGCATTGATGGGCCGAGTTGTTGGCATGATCATGACCATTGATGAAAACACGAATATCCTTGGCCCGTAGTGCATGGATAATTTGTGGTCGTGATACTAATGAATATCCTTGGCCGTAGTGCAGGGATGATGTGGATTATTTATTAAGCCGAGTCTTAGCGATAAAAGTGATGAAAAATCTTTTAAATCATAGAAGATAGTAGATTTTATTCTCTACTTGACTCTTCTAATGGATTGCTTGTTCCGCTGCAGTTAAACTTGATGTTTGTTATATTTTATCAGTTTAACACTATTGAAGACTAATGATAATTTATTCTGCATTATCTTAGTCATAATATTTCTTACTGGACTAGTTAAGCTCACCCTTTTGCTTTCATTGTTCTGTTCAGGAAATGAGAACGTAGCAGGGACTAGTCGGGGAACGGAGTGACGGTCTAGATGATAGCATTAGTAGTCCTCACTATTCTATGAAATAGTGTGATAATAA
This sequence comes from Panax quinquefolius, assembly GCA_020205615.1. NCBI lineage: Eukaryota > Viridiplantae > Streptophyta > Magnoliopsida > Apiales > Araliaceae > Panax > Panax quinquefolius. The sequence goes on along the minus strand of CM035157.1, from coordinate 132,462,642 downwards.
ATGTATTGAGGACTTCATTTGAGTTTGAATACTGACTAGAAGATAATATTCGTATTAAATTCTCAGTTTATGTTTTGTCGTATTTTACACGACAGTTGTATTATTAAGTTGTATTTGAATTTTGTACCATGTATTTGGCGACTCAAGATGGGTGATGTATACCTATTTTGGGGGCATCACAAATAGCCTTCGTCAGTAATAAATCAGAGATTTAGAACATATGGTAGATTGCAGCGGAACGAGCAATCCATTAGAAGAGTCAAATACACCATAAAGTCTTTTATCTTCTCCTTATTAAAATTCCACTAACAATGTTTTATCCTCAGAACATCAATCATCAGCCTCACATCCCACAATCATGTGAATAACTCATAATCATAATTGTGGTTCTAAATTCCTCTTCTCATCCAGGACGAAGATAATTTTCATCACCTGTCTTTACCTGAAATGTGAGACACCAGATTTTAAGAATAAAGATTTAATTTTCTCAAAATATTTTTTTTCAAAATTATGGTGTGGATTTGATATAATGTTATAGTTGTGGGTAATATTTATAAATTTTGCAAATTATGCAAGTTGTTATAAAATATTCGATTGGTTGGGGAATATTCTTTTTGTCGGAGAATATTCATACGACGACACAATCATTGGTGGACCCCGCAACGGAATTATTGTCAGATTGAGAAAACGACAAAAATATTTTATAAATAACGGCGGAGGTGTTACTGTTAAAACTGTTGAATTACCAGGTAGTACAAGTACAGTAATACGCATGGTTGCATAGTAGCACACGGTATTGATTATTGATGCTTACGTGAGAAATCACTCAGTTATACTCAATTATTGCTACAGTAATTGCTGCATCATATCTCTCATATTATTGATCCAATTATTGTCACAGTATCATCTGTATTATTTGATATATTATTAAATCAATAATTGAGACGACAAAGTTATTTATATTATTAAATTACAATATTTATAATGTCTAGAAGTTCTGTCAAGGAGAGATTTGGTCACCTAATTGCGTGCTAATAGGGAGAAATCCTTATTGGAAAGCCCCCTCTTTCCTGGGAACAATCTGGTTGTTAAATATTGTGAGTTATAATATTAATGATGAATAAGTTCGTGTTGATTAAAGATGAATTTGATAATTTCATTGTGTTGGGATTATTTGTGTTAGTAGAAATCGACATCTATTCCGATGATAATTGATGTTTAGATGTTATATTGTTCAATCGGGTATTCGGGACACTTTTCATATCGAAGTACTATTCATGAGTTACTATTCACGAGTTACTATTCATGAGTTACTATTCACGAGTATTCACGAGTTACTATTCACAAGTTACTATTCACCCGAACAATATATTTCTTTTCGGTCCAAATCATTTTTGGGTACAATATTATTCCATGAGGAGATGTGCTAATTTTTCAGACCATTGGTTGAAGTTATATTAGTGAATCAATATGGACCGCTGGTGGAAAGTTATAATAGTGAATCAATATGGATCGCTGGTTTAAAGTTTTAATAGTAAATTAGTATGGACCGTTGCTTTAAGTTTTAATAGGAAATCAATCTGAACCGTCCGTTTAAAAGTAAATCAATCTGGACCGTTCAGGAATTAGTTACTATTCAATACATTCTTCATAAATAGAAGCTCATTCCTTCATTATTTTTTACTTAATTCACCTGAAACTCTAGAGAGAAATTATAGAGAAAAGAAGAAGAGTATTCTCGCTACTTCACTACTTCTATATCCATTGTCTTTTACTACGGTAAGGGTGTTATTCTTCTCTTATTCATGAAGAGAACTTCATTATTCTATTCTTTATTATTACATTGGAATAACTTTGTATCTGTGACATACCCTATACTTGGTGAAATTCTTACATTATTTCATTCTTTATTATTCTATTGGAATAACTTTGTATCGCGGAATCCCCTATACTTGGTGAAATCCTTCTGTTATTCCATTATTTATTACTCTGTTGGAATAACCTGTATACGCGGTTTACCCTATACTTGGTGGAATAACCTGTATATGTGGTTTACCCTATACTTGGTGATCTTTTGTTATTCCATTCTTTATTATTATGTTGGAATAACCTGTAAATGCAAAGTACTGCATATATGGTGAAATTCTTCTATTATTCCATTCTTTAATATTCTTTCGGAATATCCTGTCGGTGTAAATTTCACCTGACCTGGTTCCATTATTTATTATTCCGTATTTATTATTCTGTTAGAATAAACTGTCTATGCGAAGTACCGCATGCATGGTGATTTCTGTTGTTATTCCATTCTTTATTATTTTGTTGGAACATCCTGTCGGTGTGAATTTCACCTGACCTGGTTCCGTTATTTATTAATCTGTTGGAATAACCTTTGTCTATGCGAAGTACCGCATGCATGGTGATTTCTGTTGTTATTCCATTCTTTATTATACTCAGTTGGTTAAAGTTTTGATTTCCATACTCCATGAAATTAGTGGAATATTCTTGATATTTGCGCTTCATCCAGTATCTTTTCATGAAAATATTCTTCTGAGCATTCTTGAATTTTACTTTACAAAGAAGTATCATGTTGACAATTTGGATGTTATTAGTTCCTGGATAAATTAATTCTTGAACTTGTTTTATTGAATTCTTATATCATTGTCATCATCCTTATGTTTATATTTTTTGAAAGTCATCTACGGGCTGTGAGTGCATAGATGGACTTGGTATGATTATGACCGAGAGATTATTCGGTATAATCACGGCCGTAATGTTACAAATGATGTGGTAAAAGTCCTCATTGGCCAGTAGTGCATTAATGGACGAGTTGTTGGCATGATCATGACCATTGATGAATACACGAATATCCTTGGCCGTAGTGTATGGATAATTTGTGGTCGTGACCACTAATGAATATCCTTGGCCGTAGTGCGGGGATGATGTGGATTATTTATTAAGTGAGTCTCGTGATAAAAGTGATGAAAAACTTTTAAATCATAAAAGATAGTAGATTTTATTCTCTACTTGACTCTTTTAATGGATTGCTTATTCCGGCGGCAGTAAACTTGTTGTCTATTGTATTTTATCAGTTTAACATTGTTGAAGGCTAATGATAATTTATCCTGCATTATCTTAATCATAATATTTCTTACTGGGCTAGTTGAGCTCACCCTTTCTTTCACTGTTCTCTTCAGGAAATGAGAACGTAGCAGGGACTAGTCGGGGAACGGAGTGATGGTCCAGATGATATCATTAGTAGTCCTCATTATTCTGTGAAATAGTGTGATAATAATTGTAATGAGGACTTATTCTGAGAGTGAAAATTGTTTATAAGACAATATTTGTATTAAAACTCACAGCTCTTGTTGTATATTTAAGATTGTATTTGTATTCTGTACCATGTATCTGGCGACCCAAGATGGGTGATGTATACCTATTTTGGGGGCGTCACATGAAACATCAAAGATCATGGTTATAAAGTAGTATGCATACAAGCCAATCATGTTTGATGATAAAGCATATACTTTGTAACAATCTTATTCATTTATTAATAAAAAGTATTAATTTATTAAAGGCTTTTAATTATCTACATGATCTTTGTTTTATAATATGTGATAAACCCATAGTTTTAAGCAATGCTTTTAGAATAATGATGATGATCATTCTAATGAGATCTAAATTCTTAAAAGCTTAAAACTAAAATAGTTCCCAATCATTGGATTACTAAATTGGGGATTAGTGAATCCGGATAGATTGGTACATCGTTAACTTGCTCATTGGATGAGGATGATTGATCTCATGATCATTTATGTGGAGACACTAAAGCAAGTATGTAGGTGCTTATTAGAGAATAAGTTCAATGAGAACGTGGCTCATTAAGGAATACCTAATGGAGTTTTACTTGCTGTCAATAGGAATTCTGTAGTGATAGTAGTACAAGTGATCCTTGGACTTGAGATCATCATAGTATCTTGTGTATGATGAGTTATACTTTGACTTATTCCTTAAGACCCTTAGGGTATGCTTGGGTATAATAAGTTGTATACGAGGAGATAATGTATGATCAATAAAGAATCTACCACTTCTATTAAAGAAGAGAAATGTCCTATGTGATTCGATAAATGACAACCCAAAGTAGTCCTTGGCGGCGAGAATGAAATTAGAAAGGAGTTTCTAATTTGCATTATTTGAGTTAGGCGTTTAAGGATCGAAATACATATAATTAAATAAAATAAGACTTGACAAAGAATTCCATGTATGCTTATATTTAATTGGGACATTGTATGGTGGAAGGATTGAATTGTCTTTTGATAACTATTTACTCAAAGGTTCTTTTATGATTAATGTTGAAATTTATATTATTTGGAAAGTCGTTTGATCGCTTGGGAGACTTATCTCTATTGTAGAATAAATATTATTTATTTAAATAAATTAATTATTTAATTTATTTATTTAAATAAGATTAAATTGTTCTAATTGATTTATTCACAAACGGTTTAATATGGAGAACCTAAAGGTCACACACCATAAAAGGAAGAATAATTATTTAAGAAGTTAATGGCATAATCGTAATAATATAGTTAAGTATATTTAATTTAATCTATGGTGATAGAATAAATTAAATAGCTTAATATTATTATTTAATATTTTAGAAATATTAAATATAAATTAATAAGAGAGTCTTATTAATATTATTACAATTATTATTATTTTAATTTCTAAAAGAGTTTAGGAATTAATTTAATATAAGTACTCTCATTTATTCCTAATAGGATGAGAATGGAAAATTAATTAAAGGAGTTTAATTAATTATCCCTAATAAGATTAGGGAGCCCATTTAATTAAAAGAGTTTAATTAAATAATACCTTATTTTCATAGGGTTACTTGATATCTATATAAGAAGAGTCTTATATCAGATATCAAAGATACAAAATTCCAATGGTTGGAGAGTACGCTCTTTTTCTATAGAGATAGAAAAACTAGGGTTTAGCCAACCACCCATCTTCTTGAATCCTTCTTCTTCCTTGGTGGATCACCTCTAGAGGCCAAACACTTGGGTGGCTAACGTTGATCAAAGGAAGGAACAAAATCCGGTGGATTCAAGTTGAACGCGAAAAGGATTGGAGGTGAACTTGTACCTGAGGAAGCTCGGATCTTCAAGGGTATGTTTCTTATTCATCTTTTTCATTTAATTAATAATTGTGCATAAAGGGTGATCCGGGTATATGGTTTGTAAAATTTTTAAACTCTGATTTTTACACGTTTCCGCATTATTTTTGCAATTTGATTGCGTTCTTGAATATTACAAACCTAACAGTGGTATCAGAGCCAAACCTTTATGTAAATTATTAATTGTTTTAATTTAATATCTATATTGATATGTGTTTAGAACAATTTAATTGGGCATAATTTTATTGTATAAAATTTATTAAAAAAAAAAAATTAATCGCGAAATTGCTTTTTTGCTTGTATGTAAGTGTGGTGAATTCAGTTATTATATATATAGCATTAGTGATCCCGCAACACTATCTGTTGTATGATTACGTTTAAGATATATATAATTAATAATTCGCATACCACTTCAGTATAAATAAGGATTACATCAGGATTCATGATTCCTGAAATCATGTGGCTGTAACTTTTATATATATGATATATATTAATGATTTACTCTCCTCATTTTTCGGCCATCAATATACTGATATGATTACTTGATTAGTTAATGTGAATCAGCTTGTATGTGGAAACCGGAAACTCGCGGAAATATTATATATATATATATATATATTATTCTTAATAATTTTATAATTAAAATAAAAAAAGTTTATTTTAATATTAAAATAAAAAAATAAAAAATAAAAAAGGTTTATTTTAATCTTAAAATAAAATTTATTTTAATTTTAAAATTAAATTTCATGCTAACTAATTAGAGTTGGAATTGGATTCCATGATAACTAATTGGGGTTGAAATTGGATTCTATGTTTCCATAAATAAAGGAGTTTATTTAGATATGAAATAAGATTTCATATTATTCAAAATAAAAGAGTTTATTTTTGAATAGGAAAAAGAATCGAGTCTTTCCTTAAATAAAGGAGTTTATTTAGATATGAAATAAGATTTCATATTATTCAAAATAAAGGAGTTTATTTGTGAATAGGAAAGAGAATCATGTTTCCTTTAATAAAGGAGTTTATTTTTTTTACATGGAATTGGATTCCATAATTAATTAAAATAAAGGAGTTTATTTTGATTAAAGATTTTGATTAAAATAAAATAGTTTATTTTATTCAAAATTGGATAAATTAAAATAAAATAGTTTTATTTTGATTTAAATTTGGATTAAAATAAAGGAGTTTATTTTGATTCAAAAATAGATTTTATACTAACTAAATTTGCCCATTAAATGATATCAATATATATATTGAATGTTTATTATTCATCGGATGAATGTTATGTATTGATGCATATGGTGATATGTATAATAATAAATGAGATTGATTATGGATAATTGACCAATGTGATTGGATTTTATTTTAGTTGGATGCATGAATGTATGGGTTTTATTAAATGGGGTCTCAGACCTGCCTTCTCTAATTTTTCTCGAATGTAAATTCTATCTCCTCCTATGTACTTCCCTCGATCACGATCATCAAGGTTTCTATTTATTTTAAATAGTTTTGTAATAGGAATAGTTAGAATTAATTTTGAAAAATTGGAGATCAAGGAGCAAGGAGCGTGAAGACCCGTTTTGTAATGGAGCCCTATTTAAATGTAATAGTTATATTTAAATATTAATTCTTACACCCCTAGAGTTTGACCTTTTGGTTCACTTGGTGGCTCTAGTGAACCAAACTAGAATAAAAGTCCATAATCAATCCGGGTAGAATATAGTATTCTATATGTGCATGCTTATACTATATATATTATATATTATGCAAACATGCTTGTAGATGTTAATTAATATAATGTAGCGTATTTTATATATATATATATACGTATAAGCTAAACAAGATGAGACAAATTAATAACAAACCCCTCAATTTTTATATTAAGTCCTAAGCGTTCAAAGATATTTGGAAAATCGAGCGTCGCCTTTCAGCATGATAAAATTAATAGAGTATTAAATATTTAATATGAGTTTGTTGTGTCACCACAAGGTAAGTATTAAGTATTTAAGATGTTAATTTATCACATTTGATGCTTATAAAGAAAATTGAACAATATTGTTTTGTTGTGTCACCACAAGGATGATATTTTTCTTTTTGAATATATGGAGTGCTAGAGTCGGACTTAACTTGGATAATTTTGATTCGGATGTGCCACCACTTGATCAAAATAATCTAAGAGGCAAAAGAAAAGGAGTTGCATAGTTGATGTAATTGACAAAAGTTATGCTACTATTTATTTATATAAAGTTTGTTGTGTCACCACAAGGCTATATACATTTGAAATGGGATCCTTATTCTCACTAGAAAATCTTTGATTAGATTTTGCCAAACTATATAAGTGAGGGTAATATAGTTTGAAGAAAATAGTGGGAGATACCAATTTAAAACAAGACCTAATTTATTTTGGTAATTAATAAAAGAATGTATGTTAAAATGTTGTTAATTACAAATTTATTTACAGAATTTTACAATGTCTAAATTACTATCACTGCGAAGCATATTAGATGCTATTTAATCTGAATAGAATTAAACGGATTGGTTAAGGAAATTGAGAATAGTTCTCACGGCTAAAAAGCTATCTTATATCCTTAATATGTCTATCCTCGCAATGGTTGCGAGATAATGCCTCTGAGGAAGAGATTGCTACTTTTAGAAAGTGGCAAGATGATGCACATGATTAGCTCGATGCATCATGCTCGTATCCATGAGTAACAAGCTTCATTGACGTCGACTGAAACTATGGATACTCCTACTATATTCCCGCACATCAAGTAGTTGATGGTGAGGAAAGTAGGGGCGATAGATATCGAGATATCTAAGGAGCTCTTCCGATCTAGAATGACCGATGACACTACTACAAAGATGTATAAAAGTCCTTAACATTATCAATTTGATTGATCAATTAGACAACGAGTTTTGTCATGGATGGAGAGTTGAGCCAAGATTTGATCTTGCACTCACTCTCTCCGACTCCTTTCACAATTGTTGTGAATTTTCATATGGACAAGCTAGATATCGGCCTCATTGATTTGCTTAACGTGTTGAAAAATGTTGAGAGTCACTTTCCAAACAAGAAAAACCAAGTCTTCTTGGTAGGGGCCAAAGGATCTTCGAAAAGAAGAATGATTCAAAGAAGGTAAATGAAAAGGCAAAAACAAAGGATAATAAGAACAAAAGCGTCACGGATAGCAAATGAGCTTGCTTCCACTTCGCAATAAGCCCGACAACTGGAAAGAAAGCTGCGAAAGCATCTTGCGAGAGGCTAACCAAAGAAGCTTAGTGAAGTTTTGGTTACAAATACAAATTTGTTCATGATTTAAAATATTTTTTCTTTAAGTCAAGGTTCTACTTGGGTATTGGATACTGACTTTGGTTATCATAAATATAGATTTATGAAGGGACCAAGCGTAAGTAAAGTTAAACAAAGATAAGTAATCCTATGTGTGGAAAATGAAGCAAAGGTTCTTTGCATTAGCTATAGAAACTTATAGTTTAGCACGCTTTCTGGACAAATCTATTAAGTCAATAAGTTGTTATTGTATTCCAATTCTTGGTAGAAACATTATTTCCATTTAATTGTTGGACAATAAAATTTTTGGTATTATAATTAAGAACAATTGTTGTTCTATTTATAATAATAATGTTTCAGTATAGAATGAAAGATTACTTAATGGATTTTGTATACTTGACTTACGTGAAAAATTATTTTGTAAATTGAACAAACTAGTATAAAAAGGAGATGATCATTCAAAGAGTTGAATGTATGTATTTGTTGAAATACTGAGTGTGAATTATTTGAAAGGTTCAAAGAATTGAAGTGAAACAAATTGGCAAAAGTATTAAGATTCTTTGATTAGATCCAAGGAATAAATACTTGTGCAATAAGTTTCTAGATCATCTCAAATGGTTTTTCTCATAATGGACACCTCATGATACGTAATAATTGATTGATGTATCCGAAAGGAAAAATCATACCTTTTGAACATAGGTACGGTCCAAAATGATTTTACCGACATTCCAAAGATCCTTCTAGGATCATGTCCTAGAAATGGTCGCATATCTACGAAAAGGTAACCTCAAAATCCATTTCAAGACTCCATAAAAGTTATGGATCGGGAGGATTCCTAATCTTAAGTATGTTAAGATAAGGGTTGTCCAACTTATGTGAAAAGGTTTGAAGGATAAGCTTGGGACAAGATTTGACATGTCTGATTTGTGGGACATCCTAAAGTAAGTTTAGGGTATATGTTCTATAATTCTACTTAGCAAAAGGTGTTTGTTACGAAACACGCTGCCTTCTAAGATAAAGGTGTTTATCATTAAAAGGGGCTAGTGGGAGGATAATAGATCTTGAAGAGTTCAAGAACCACAAAATACTATAAGTCAAATAAGAGGAACCAGTAGATAGACCTATTGTACCACAACCGAATCGTAAATCAGGAATAGTACCGAAGATACCTAGGAGGTATGGATTCATCATGGATGATGATGATGAGGTACACATCATAGAAGATGATGATCCGTAGTTACATTCGATGATGTAAGACTTCTAGTGTGTACAAAAGGGTCGATTGGGGCGCGTCGTGAAATTTCTAGTATTATATGTTGATATACTACGGATGAGGAATAACATACCAATGCTACAATCAGTAAAGATAAAGTTGTCTAAACATTCCTCCACGAATGATTTGGGAAGAGTATCTTAATTGGGGATAAAATCTATATAGATAGATTCAAGAGGATGCTCGACTTAACCCAAGGAACGTATATTCATTTGATGCTAAAGTCGTTTAGCATGAAAAACTCCAAGAGATGTCTCATGTTGATGAGCTATGGAGTGTATCTCTCTTAATAGTCCCCACAGACTTCTGAAAAGAGAGGTCGCATGAGTGACAATCATGTATGCAATGAAATGTACGAGACACGATGTTGATCGGTCATATTATGGAGAAGTTCACTATAGTCCGTGAAAAACATCTTAAAGTGCTTGGCCAAGCACTAAGGATGTGATCATATTCATGGTGGGTCCAAATTAAAACTAGAGGGCTTAACGACTCAAGTTTTTCGAGACGCACCAAGACGACGAAAATTCACTTTAAGGTAAAGTGTTACCATGATCGATTAGTGCGATGAATTGAAAAGGTTCCAAACAAAGAAAAGAGTTCTTTGGTTTAGTGATAAAGACAAAGTATATAGCTATAAATGAAGTCGCAAGTTGATTGTTTGGATTAAAAGTTCATTACTGTAACTAGGAATAGTTAATAAGTCTCATCTTGGATCTAAACATGTGTTGTGGCACTTTCATTTGATTATTAGAATCATTGAAGATGGGAAATCACTATATAGATAGTGGACTCTCATGAACAACATTACATATCCATTAACTAAAGCTTATCCAACAAAGGGGATAATCGTCACTTAGAGAAGAAAGAGTATGAGATACCATGACGATTGGCTTTAGTGCAAGTGGGAGATTGAAAGTAGTATGCACACAAGCCAATCATGTTTGATGATAAAGCATATACTTTGTAATAATCTTATTCATTTATTAATAAAAAGTATTAATTTATTAAAGGCTTTTAATTATCTACATGATCTTTGTTTTATAATATGTGATAAACCCATAGTTTTAAGCAATGCTTTTAGAATAATGATGATGATCATTCTAATGAGATCTAAATTCTTAGAAAGCTTAAAACTAAAATAGTTCCCAATCATTGGATTACTAAATTGGGGATTAGTGAATCCGGATAGATTGGTACATCGTTGCTTGCTCATTGGATGAGGATGATTGATCTCATGATCATTTGTGTGGAGACACTAAAGCAAGTATGTAGGTGCTTATTAGAGAATAAGTTCAATTGAACGTTGGCTCGCTAAGGAATACCTAATGGAGTTTTACTTGCATTTGTCGATAGGAATTCCTATAGTGATAGTAGTAGTCTAAGTGATCCTTGGACTTGAGATCATCATAGTATCTTGTGTATGATGAGTTATACTTTGACTTATTCCTTAAGACCCTTAGGGTATATCAAAGGGTATGCTTGGGTATAATAAGTTGTACATGGGAGATAATGTATGATCAATAAAGAATCTACCACTTATTAAAAAAGAAGAGAAATGTCCTATGTGATTCGATAAATGACAACCCAGTAGTCCTTGGCCAAGGCAGAATGAAATTAGAAAGGAGTTTCTAATTTGCATTATTTGGAGTTGTGCATTTAAGGATCGAAATACATATAATTAAATAAAATAAGACTTGACATTAATTCCATGTCTTATATTTAATTGGGACATTGTATGGTGGAAGGATTGAATTGTCTGATAACTATTTACTCAAAGGTTCTTTTATGATTAATGTTGAAATCTATATTATCTGGAAAGTCGCGTTGATCATTGGGAGAACTTATCTCTATTGTAGAATAAATATTATTTATTTAAATAAATTAATTGTTTAATTTATTTATTTAAATAAGATTAGAATTATTCTAATTGATTTATTCACAACCTATTTAATATGGAGAACCTAAAGGGTCACACCATAAAAGGAAGAATAATTATTTAAGAAGTTAATGGCATAATCGTAATAATATAAGTTAAGTATATTTAATTTAATCTATGGTGATAGAATAAATTAAATAGCTTAATATTTATTATTTAATATTTTAGAAATATTAAATATAAATTAATAAGAGGAGTTTTATTAATATTATTACAATTATTATTATTTTAATTTCTAAAAGAGTTTAGGAATTAATTTAATATAAGTACTCTCATTTATTCCTAATAGGATGAGGAGAGAAAAATTAATTAAAGGAGTTTAATTAATTATCCCTAATAAGATTAGGGAGCCCATTTAATTAAAAGAGTTTAATTAAATAATACCTTATTTTCATAGGGTTACTTGATATCTATATAAGAAGAGTCTTATATCAGATATCAAAGATACAAAATTCCAATGGTTGGAGACTACGCTCCTTTTCTATAGAGATAGAAAAACTAGGGTTTAGCCAACCATCCATCTTCTTGAATCCTTCTTCTTCCTTGGTGGATCACCTCTAGAGGCCAAACACTTGGGTGGCTAACGTTGATCAAAGGAATGAACAAAACCCGGTGGATTCAAGTTGAGCGCTAAAAGATTGGAGGTGAACTTGTACTGAGGAAGCTCGGATCTTCAAGGGTATGTTTCTTATTCATCTTTTCATTTAATTAATAATTGTGCATAAAGGGTGATCCGGGTGTATGGTTTGTAAAAATTTTAAACTCTGATTTTTACACGTTTCCGCATTATTTTTGCAATTTGATTGCGTTCTTGAATATTACAAACCTAACAGGTTATACCAAATCACAGTTCTTGTTCATAATCATACTAATAAATTCATCTTTGCACTATAGGCCAAAGATATTCATTAACAGTTCATCTTTGCACTATAGGCCAAAGATATTCAACAACAGGTCATCTTTGCACTACAGGCCAAAGATATTCAACAACTGGTCATCTTTGCACTCACAGGCCAAAGATATTCAACAACAGGTCATCTTTGCACTACGGGCTAAAGATATTCCACAACAGGTCATCTTTGCACTTACAGGCCAAAGATATTCAACAACAGGTCGTCTTTGCACTACGGGCCAAAGATGACTTTCATCACAATATAAGCATGAGGATCATGACAAGGATATAAAGAATCAATCACATGAGATAAATGATAAATTTTTAAAGACTTTAACAATTTAATTTATTCAGAATTCAATAATATCCAAATTGTCAACATGATACTGCTTTGTGGAGTAAAATTCAAGAATAATATTATATCCAAAAATAATATGAACATAAAATAATATTTCAACGAATATTTAACGAAGATAATAACATTATTCATTATAGTATAAACTCCATTTAATATTATTCATTATATAATAACATTAAATTCATTTACTAATATTATTAATCATTAAATAATATTTTAAATCAATGATTTCATAACACCTTAATCCAAATGTTATAAATCACTTAATAATCTCATAATCTAATATTATTAATATTACCACAATATTTAATCATTTCTTAAACTTATAAACAATTTATTTTAATTATTTACACTTTACTAATTAATGCATTTAATCATCCTAAAATGCTAAACTCATAAGATTTCATCCCCAATAACCAAAACCCTCATCAAAAATCTACATATACCTTATATAGGGTTCTTAATCCATAAAATCCTATTTTTTAATTTTTTTTCTTCACATAACATATTTAATTCATTTATTCCTTACTAGTCCATTTTCATGAAAAATACCAAATCAGTCCCAAAAAATATTCTTTTCTAGGATTTAGCAGAATATAGTCCCATATTGAACATATATTTTTCTTAAAATTTTTAAAATTCATTTACTATTTTTCATATGACCAAAATTACCGAATATTTATACATTTATCATAAATTGTACTTTTGTCTAAAAATTTCAAAATTTACAGAGTATACTTCTGTTATATATATGTACTCCCAATAAAAATTTCACCAATTTTGGAGTTAACTACAAGGAGTTATAAGGGTTTACTTTTAAAATAGTCTTTTCCCATAAAATTCATAACTCTTAATCTATACATCCAAAAATCACCATTTTTGGACACAATCTAGAAAACTCATCAAACTATCATTTCAAATTTTTCCAGAATTTTTGAGGGTCGGAATATTTACGAAACTGAAAAACATAATAACACTTACAATCCCTTACCTCAAAAGAGCAGTATTTCTGACTGGAATATCGGATGTAAAGTCGAAGAAATTTGCACTGAATAGTAATTCTCAAAGTATCTAAATACTCAAAAAAATACGCTCGATAATATAGAGAGAGAAAACTTATGTTTCTGATGTGATTTTCAATTCTAACTTAAGCGCCTATTTATAGGAAAATTCTAGAACGCCATAGGAGACTAAAATAATAAAGTATTATTATTATTTTTTCTTCATTCTACGCATGCCCATCTTGAATTGTTGGGCAGCCATCTTGGAAGAATTTTCATCCCACATATTTTGAAAAAACAAAAGTGGGTCTCACCCATAATTTTAATAAAAATATTTTAATTTTCAAAACTTCAACAATTCATAATAAATAGCTCTTTTATCAAAAAAAAAATACGAATTTTATGTCTACTTCATACGAAATCGAATTCTCTACAACTTTGAAGCTTTAAGTTTTTCCAAATTCCAAGCAGAAAATATCCGAATTCCACAAACGGATAATTTTCAACACCTCTTAAAATTCATAACAAATCATACGTTAATTTTTAACGGTTCAAAATTTGTGGACATATACTCAACTTATATATGTATAACATATCCAAAAATCACAACGATCCAACGGTTGGATTAAAATTATAACTCACGCAATAGAGCTTTAAGAACACCGATTTGATTTTTTAATACCTCCAATCCGATAAAATACTAATAAAACACCTCAACAATAATTCTTTTATTTATAACCACATAAAATAAATAAATCCATCATTTATATCCACATCAAATAAATATTTTCTTATCATATAAATCAATAATTAATTATTCATAAATAATATTACAGAATCACAATAATGACAACCAGGCAGTTTTTAGGAAAGAGGGGGCTTTCCGATAAAGATTTCTCCTTACTGGCGCGCAATTAGGTGACCAAACCTCTCCTTGACAGAGCTTTCTAGACATTGCTAATAATGCTATCTAATAATATTGTTCAAATAATATGAATTATTGATCTGATATTGGGAAATACTGTGCCGTGACAATTATTGAAACAACAATAATATAAAATATCAACGCAGCAATTATTGAATCAATAAAATAAAATATTGAGCGATAATTACGCAACAATTATTGAGTAGTGCCTTCTTACGTAAGAATCAATAATTCAAAATCTTTGTGCAATACCGTGTCTTAACGCGCGAACCACGCGTATTCAGTATTTTAACCACCCAGTATTCCAACAATGTTAATGGTTACGATTACGCCGTTTTTTATAAAAACTCAAACTTTTCGTTTTCTTCATCCGATTTATTCTACATTATGGGGCCCATTAAATGGTCATTGTCATGCGATTAATATTCTCAACCGACGAAGAATATTCCACGACCAAACGAATATTCTCCAAAACAACGATAGGTATTTTATAACCACTTGCATATTTTGTAAACTTTACATATATCATCCTTAACTTTAACTTTTTATCAATTTAACCATTTACTGAATAATAATTATAAGAAAATTGAATACTTTTATTTCATAAAATTCGGGGTCTTACATATTTGACCAACTTTAGTTATTTGAATGCAATTGTTGGTAAATTCTATCAATTTTCAAGATATTTAAAGGGTAAATCGTTTGTGCTTTGTTTTTATAATCGATGATGGCTTATTATTTTTAATTATATTATTTGGATTAATTAGTGAGTTTTAATTATTTAACTTGGATTAATTATTTTACTTGAGTTAATAATTGAGTTTTAATTAGTAATTATTTTATTTGGATTAAGTTTGCATTTTGATTGTATTTGATAATTAATTTTATTGTCAACGTTTATTATACGATTTTCGTATGATGAAACTGTACATTACATCACGTGAACGATCAGCATGAAAATAATTCGGCCAAAGTTATGGCCGGAAATAATTTTAGGGTCACTTTTATTTACTTAAATGTATTTGGGACAGTTATTATTAATTTTGATAACTGAGAATCGCTTGTGTAAGTTGGGTTATACTTTGAAAGGAAAGTGTAGTTAAGTCTTGCTTAAATTAAATTAGGTAGGTTTGACATTTTAACCACTATAAACCACTTCTTAATTTGTTAAATTTCAAAAGATTGCGTTTCACTTTGAAATTCTCTCTAGTCAAGTGTTCAACCCTCGCACTTCACCCAAGTTTCAATCCTACTTACTAACTTAAAACAACAATTTGATCCCCATTGATAGCTGCTTAGATCCATCCTTTATGATGATATATTAGCACTAGGACCAACTCAATCCTTATTCTTGATATTATTATACAAGAACTTGGGCTATGTTTATTTGCAAGTATTATACTTTAATTGAGATATGACTATTAATACCAAATGTCTTATTTATTTTTAAATGTAGACTTGAAATTATAAAATGACTTAATAGTCTTGAGATTATAATTATAATCTCATGGATTATAATTCTTGTAAACAAACATAGCTTTAGTATTTTAAGTTTAGTTTCTAAATGAAACTTTTAATAACTTTATTACTTGATATTAGTAAATAATATCAAAGTGAAGGATCCCTTCCACTCATATAAGGCTGTAAAATGAGCAAATAGTTCGTGCTCGATTCATACTCGTTCGACTAAAAGTTCGATTCGAACTCAACTCGAAATATAAATGAGTCAAATATGAGCAAATTTTAAAGTTTGATAAATTACTTGAACCTCCTCAAATTGTAATTTTTTATTGATATTCGTATCATATTCGTTCGAAAAGTTCAAACTATTCGGGTTCGATTCAGGATCGTGTTCGACTCGATAGCTTATTTTATACTCGATAAATTTTATGAACCAAATCTAAACAACTCAATACTCGACTCAGTTTATTTATACCCTTACACTCATATGAGAATATTAGTGAACTAGAATTTTTTAGATGATTTGAAGCACTTCAAATAATGAAGTTCTTACAGTTTTTTAGCAACCATAAGATTTTATAATTTTTTATTACATTGATTATAACAAATGTTATATTTGTGCTGATCCACAAATAAAAAGCTAGAGTTAAAATGTAACATTAATTTACTATAATTAATGAATGAAACAAATTGTTATAAATTTCATAGTGGTCAAAGTGTATGATAACTTCATGCTAACCGGATTTAATAAATAAAATATCAGATAAATTTGTCGACTTGCTATATAGTATATCCCCAGTTTAAATAGATTTAAAACATACCTCTTAAATAATATAATTTTATTAAAATTATATCGTTTTGGAGATTCTTTTAAAAAATAAAATAATATTAAAAAAGAGTTATCTCACTTATTTTTCTTTTATTTATAAAAATGTGACCCGCGACCCTTGCTATTTTTTAAAATAATTTTCAAAACGACGTCGTTTTAATAAAGATATGTTATTTAGGAGTTAAGATTATTTTTTTCTTATCAAACTCACAAATAAAAGTTAGGATTCTCATCCTTTCCTTACCTAACTTTTCTTAATTTTGTCATCCTTATTATTCCTTACCTCTAAGTCTAAGCCATGATGTTTGACAAAATATCGGTGATGACGATTTCTTTATATTTCGGAATATATACTACATTTTATGTAGGAGTATTAATTATTTAGGGAAATCCAAAATATATAAGCTTATTTATTTTACGTTGGTTTTATATTTTGGGGACTTAATATTTTAATTTGTTATTTCTTTTACCTCAAATATTAATGAGACTGTTTTATTATTGAATTTTTTCTGTAACCCTACGAGTCTCTACTAGTTACGTACAAACATGGGGTATGAAAAATGAGCTTTTGGCATTGTATACTAGTTACCAATTCAACACCACCTGGCAGTATATACTTAGCACTGCCTAAAGGAACAAAAAGGAAGACAAGTGAATGAATTAAATTAAAGACTTAAAGTCCACAGCATCTTTCTTTCTCAGTTTTTATACTTATATATATATATATATATATATATATATATATATAGCATGTATTTATTATAAATAATAAATGAGCATGTCCATCAATAAAAGAACTAACTAATAGTATTATTAGAAATGAAAATTAACGTCCATTCTAAATAAGAGCGACGTAAATTAATCTCTGTCATTGATTCATATATTGAACAATAGAGATAATGTATGCCTAACAAATATATATTATAGATCATTCCCTATATATATATGGCAAAAAACACTTTTTGGCCACTGTGGCTATAGCGTTTTAACTAATTAGCCACTGTGTTTTTAATTTATTCAATTAGCCCACTATACTATTTAAAAATGTGCAATTAACCCATTCCATCCAATTTTGCAGACGGGCGTTAAAAATTTGGCCTTATTTTCCTACGTGGCTTTTACAAATTAAATGCTAATGATGTGTATTTGTTGATCAGGACGAAGATATAAACAGAAACCATTGCAAAGCAAACCATTGTTGCTCTTAATGTCTGTCGAACTCGATTGTGTTGATTGAGAGAGAGAATACATGGGACGATCTTGATCGTACGTGAGGCGAAAGTGAGTGGGTCGATTGAAGAACTGAAGATCGAGTGAAATCGAGTGGGTCGAGTGAAGAACTGAAGAATTGAAGAACTAGGGTTTCCCATTTCTAAGTAAAAGTGCACGAAAATTAGGGCTTTTGCTTGAAAATTGGTTTCGAGGTATGCAAATGTATTGTACATCTGATATGGCTTCATCCCGAACTAGCTCAATGTCAACCACTGCTTCAGAACTGCACACAAGTGTTTTTGTGATGTACCAGCTCGAATCTGTATTTCAAAGAAAGATAGGTCAAAAGGAAAAAGGTTTTATGGCTGCCGCAACTATGGGGTTAGTTTACTCTCTGTCATATTTGTAATCTGCATTTCATTCCTATCTCTGTTTAATATGGCATGTGGCTCTGTTTTTCCCATCTCTGCTAAATAATGTTTGGTTAATTATATATATTTGATAGGAACCTGGGAGATATTGTGGATATCTTCAATGGATTGAAGTGCCTTCCAATGTTGATGAAGCAACTAGTGTGATGAGCAAACCAGTTGAAGAGGTGAGCTTGGTGATGGAAAAAAATGCTAAACTGAAGCAGAAGTTGAAAATTCTGAAGAAGGAAACACTGATAAAGGAAATGGAAGTTGATAGACTTAAGGAGGCAAACTCAAAACTTAGATGTAATTGTGTATTTTCATGGATTGTCACTACAATTCTAATCTTGACATGGATTTACATGTATTGATTGTAATGAACTTGGTTATCAGTTGTCAAGATTTTTATTTCCATGGATTGCAATAGGTTGTAATGTACCCCCATTGAAAATGAGATTTTTAGTAGATGAAAATGAGATTTTTAGTAGATTTTTAGTAGTTTGTTTATTCAGTAAATGGTCATGGTACTAACAATTCAATACATGATTGTAATGGATGTGGTGTATTGTAATGGTATTGTATTGATTGTAATGAACTTGGTTATCAGTTGTCAAAAATTGTTGCCAACAATAATTGCCAAAAACAGTTGACAAAAACAGAGCCAACACTAACTGTTAAAAAACAGAGCCAACATCCTAACCTAACTTGAACACAACCAACAACAAATGTTACCAACAACAATTGTCAAAACAATTGACAAAAACAGAGACAACACCAAATGTCAAAAATAGAACCATAATTATATTAAGCATAACCAACTGATAAAGTATATTAAGCCAATACAGAATTTGGTTATCAACCACAAAACAAAACCACATTAAGAGACCAATTCAATACAGAATTTGGTTACCAAAATATTACTTTAATATGGTCCCTTTGATCAAGTCAGAACAAAAAAGTACAACCTAATGTCTAACAAAATAATGAACCATAACTTGTTCAGTCTAATCTTCTTTTAGCCCTTACTTTCCACCTGGTTGATGGTCCTGGTCCACTTGCTGCTCTTCTAGGCTGCAAATGGTCCCTTTGCTGCCCTTCCCCTGCACCTGCTCTAGTCTCACTTGTTGCCAGTCTTGGACTTTTCCTTACCTACATGGACAAAAGCAATTAGTGTTTGGCTGCCAACAAGCATTCAAATAATATACAATTCCTTACTTCTTTTTGCCTAGTTTGATTTCCATTTCCAGAATTCTGTCCTTGAATCCTTTCTTTCCTTTTCACCTGTAGAATAGAACCACATGTGAAATAATATACAAGTAAATATTAAAAATTGGTTTTAAAAAAGCTTACCCCCAGCTTATTAGGCCTTGGGGCACCTCCAAATTGTGGGGTAGCTTGAGTAGCTTGAGTAGGTTCTTCAGTAGGTTGTGTCCCAATTTCATCCCTTGGTTGTGTCACTTACAACCTAAATTTTTATGCCAATACTCTTTGCACCTAGAGCACCTAATAGGAGTCCCTTTCCTAGATGACTTGGTCTTGGTTCTGGGCTCTTCATTAGGATCCTTCCTCCTAATTTTCTTAGGTCTGCCTGTTATTCTCTTGGTGGATGGAGGCAACAATGTTGTCATGTTGGAAGGAGGCCATTCATTTGAACCCCCCCCCCCCCTTGGATTTAACAAGTGGTTATATGATTTCAGGTAAGTATCCACATAATAGCAGGAATCAACATAGTTCTCAACTGGTTGTTCCATGTGCAGGATTCCAATTACTCCATGGGGACAAGGAATACCAGATAACTGCCATACCCCACATGAACAACTCATAATCTCTAAGTCTACCAGTTAGTATAGATGTGTCTTGCACAACATCTATGCTCTGCCTCTGACAAAAGCTCTTGTATAGCAGGAACCAAACCCTTGCAAAGATTTCTAGTAAATATATATTTATTACAGGTTTAGTACAAAAATATAATAACAAGTAATAAAAACATAAAGTTCAAAAACATTTGTAAATATTTGTAATACCTTTTGTTGGTCAGTTATCAAGGTCCATCCTCTACCTAATTCCAAGCCAACATCCTCTAGCAATAGACCTAGAAACCAACTCCAGGAATCCTTGTTCTCACTTTCAACCACTGCCCAAGCAATTGGAAACATTTGGTTGTTTGCATCCCTACAGCCTTAGCAGCCTTAGTTTTTCTGGATGCCAGCTTTTCCCCCCTGCTACTGCTCTCTTGTGTACTTGGTTCAACTTTTGGTTGCTTTCTTGGGATAGATGAAGCCCCAACATCCTCAACATGTAAGTGACCAATATCAACTTGATCTTCATCAAGATTTACTTCACAATCCAAAACCAACTCTTGTCCTCTTGATTTTTTTATTAGTCCCTTTCTTTTTCTTATATTTATCAACTCCTCATTCTCATCATCATCAGTATCATCACTTAACTCCTCATCACTTTCCTCATAAGTAGCATCACTTGAATCATCATTCGTCTGCTTTGGTGCTTCCTCATCTCTGACATCAACCTCAACAGGTGTTTCCTCATTATCCTCATGGTCACAGTACATATCAATCTTCCCAGTTTTCAGAGCTTCATCAATTAGCAGTCTTACACTATTGTCATCATGAAGAAGTTCTAGACCCTCCTTCAAATTTCACCCCACCAATTTGAAGTATATATCAAAGTGTCTTTTATACCCTAGGTGTTTTACCAACTTCACCATCCTCTCAACATTCAAGTAATCTCCATCAGCCCCCTTGTAAGTTTCTTTCCTTCCACCCTTATAAACATATGATCCATCCTCCTTAGTAACAAACTGACCTCAATGGTACAATTCAACATCAAAGTAGTTCATGCTGCATTAAACAACATGTTCAATTTGTTAGTACCATGACCATTTATTGCATAAACTTATTACATGGTCAACTATTAAAGAAATCTGTAAACATTAAAGAAACACAACTATAAACATTAAAGAAACACTAAACCTTAATGACTTTTTACGATTGCTTAACACTTAAACCTATGTGATTTCCATTTATCACATCAATTTACAAACTCTATAATCAGTGAAGTTATGGCTGCCAACTATTAGGAAAACAACACTTTTACACTTTTACACTAATGTTGATAGCCATAACTTCACTGTTAATATTCCTCTGGTGCATAAAAGTGCAATACTTCATATGAGAACCTGGGGATTGGAAAAAATAAAGATGAAAAAGTGAAATACTTCCTATCAACACCGTATACCTTCGCTTTTAAGAGAAAACAAAGATGAAAAGAGTGCAATATTGGATTTTTCAGACAAAAATTGGTGGAACTCAAACCACACTTACATGGTAGACAATTGTTCGGTAGGCGATTAGAACCCTAACTGTGGTAGACGATTGTTCGGTAGATGATTTTTCGGTCTGTATCGCTTACTATGGTAGACGATTAGAACCCTAACCTTGTTCGTCTGTTTGTGTCGCCAGAGAGCACCACCTCCTTCCTCGATTTCTTCTCAGACGAAGGTTTGATTTTGAGCTCTAGACGAAGGTTTGTTTGTTCCTCGATTTGTGTCTTTATTTTTCTTTTGTTTGCTATGGTTTCCTCCCGCCCATTCCACGAAGGCTTAACTGATTGGTCTTGCTGACTACATCAGCAAATACACATCATTAGCGTTTAATTTGTAAAAGCCACGTAGGAAAATAAGGCCAAATTTTTAACGTCCGTCTGCAAAATTGGACGGAATGGGTTAATTGCACATTTTTAAATAGTATAGTGGACTAATTGAATAAATTAAAAGCACAGTGACTAATTAGTTAAAACACTATAACCACAGTGGCCAAAAAGTGCTTTTTGCCATATATATATAAGGAATATTGGTTATACACAGTCGTGTATGTTTTATTTGTGCACAGTCTGTCTGTCAAAATATTTTAAAATAAATAAATAAATAAATCTACCAAAACGACATAATAAAACATATACAATTGTGTATGACCATATTACCCGTATATAGAGAGTCACGTATGTGGATTGTTTAATTTGATGCGTGACAGGTCTCATGTGAAGCATGACGATATGAAAGAAAGCATGGAATCATGGTGTTTTTATCGTGAACCAAAGGTACTAATGTCTAGCTATCTCTATATATAGCTAATTCATGAAAATAATACTACCAATATCAATAAAATACAATTCCTATAGAGCTCAAAACAAGCAAAAATATATGGTTCTAGAATTATATATATATATATATATATATATATAGTCCGATTCTGGTCGGGGAGTCCGGATTTTTTTAAAATTCGGATTTTTTTTTTTTTGCTTTTTTTTTAAAACAACTAAAAAATATTAATATTTTATGGAACTGGAATTTTTTCATAATACAGTGTTTTGGGCATGATTTGGATACATATAACAAAACAAGTCTGTTTAGTCATTTTTTCATAATATAGTGTTTTGGGCGTGATTTGGATATATATAACAAAACAAGTCTGTACAGACTTGTTTTGTTATATATATCCAAATCACGCCTAAAACACTGTATTATGAAAAAAATTTCAGTTCTATAAAATATTAAATTTTTTTTTAGTTATTTTTTAAAAAAAATAAAAAAATAAATAAGGTTCGAATTTTAATCAGGTTCAAGAGTCCGGACGTGATCCGCTATCTATATATATATATATTGATAAACATTATTATGCGAAAAAGGGGTCATAACATCAAGCGGCGCCCTCGTTTTGGGACTGGGGAAAGAGTTAGAAAACATTTTCTGATTACTCCATGGTTCAAAAATAAAGAAAAGTTGGCAGCCGACCCAAGAAAATAACTAGATTGTCTTTCTTAGTTAAGAATTTTGGGTTGCTAAGCTACCCTAGTATAGTATTTTACTCTTTTTTTTTTGTTAAATACTACTATTACTGAATTTACAAAGATTTAAGTATAATGAAATAATGAATTAATCTTGTTTCAAAATTATATATAAAATTAAGCGTGGCATATATGAAATATTATCTCTGCTTTCAAAATTAGATATACATTTTTCTTTTAATTTGTTTTAATATTAAAATTATTTTTTTTATTTTAGAAGTAATCATAACATGATATTCTTAATTTGTTATTATTTCAAAACATAATATTATCCTTAAAAGTCATTATTTTTTAAATTTATATCTAATTTTAGAACGAAATGAGTATTAGATAAGCCTAAAAAAACCTACCCTCCATATTTCAGATATGGCATGAACTGCTCAAATCTGTTTATTTTTTAAAAATACTTATGTTCTCAAGTTTTAAGTGTTAATTTGGAACCAGAAGAAGTATTATCTCAACTCTAGTATTTTTAAGTATGCATCTCCATATAATCACACGCGCATGCACACACACGCCTACACGAAGAAAAAAATAATAAAAAAAAATCTCCCTTCAACACTTGGTGTGAGAGAGAGAAAGCTAAGTGGCACTCAGGCTCACAAAACTCCTTGCCCATTGCATGTAAAGATGTAAATCAACCGAGTTGAGTCAAGTATTGAGTTGTTCATATTTGATTTATAAAATTTATCGAGTATAAAATAAAGTTTGATTGAGTCTTATTTAGCTATTGAGATGAACACGATCTCGAATCGAGCCCGAATAATTTGAATTTTTCGAACCGATATGAATATCAATAGAAAAGTATAATTTGAGGAGGTTCGAGTAATTTATCGAACTTTAAAATTTGTTCATATTTGAATCATTTATATTTCGAGCCGAGTTTGAATTGAACTTTTAGTCAAACGAATACAAATCGAGCTCGAACTGTTTGTTCATTTTAATGTCTTGTTTGCATAATTGCATTTATTTGTTTCTTTCCTTTCTTTAATTAATCTTTGGATCATGTTATGAATGGAACAAAAACCTACTAAACACAACCCAACCCAACCATAAAGGCCAGTAAGCCTATTAACCAGCCAACCCCCCTACCCTGACCCACCATCACTATATATTCTTACAGTTGGGTAATGTATTTTTGTGGCTGATTACATCACCATTAAAGTTCATAAGCATTACAAGATAGTGAATAAAAAAAGATAGTGAAGTGAAGAATAATAGTAAGAAGAAGCATGGCATGACATGTTTTAAAACACCCATGAGAAAAGTTTCTCTTGAAGAGGACATTTCCACTTTTCATATGCAAAGAATAAAATGGGCTTATAATTATAAGATCATCTTCATCATTTCTCTCTTTTTTTATCTTTCTTTTTTTTTTATAAGAGGAATCGGTCTAATCATACACATAATAAGTTACAATAATAACTAAGGTGGTATTTGTTTAACTTTTAATATATTTAACAGCTCTACATCTGATTCGGTAAGAAAGTAAAGTTATCTGGTAAAATTTTGTTTGTCACTTATCTTCTCTTAATCGGCAAGAGGAATATTTAAATCTAAATCATTAAGAACTGCCTCTTAATAAAAAAATAAATCTATGGAGCCTTTATAAATATCGTATTCTCTCAATTCCAAATTTTAAGATAATTATTGAGGTTTGAAAAGTCAATTTAAAATATTTTTAAATTTAAAAGTCATTCAGATATTTTATACTTTTTAATTACCAAATAATTTTTTAAGTTCAGATACTATTCCACTCAGATGATATCAAATAATCTGATTTATTAAGATATATTAACCTGCATTCAAATATTAATTATTCAATTTTATCAAACATCACCTAACTCAACATCATCACCATTTTCTTTTAATTTTCTTGAGTCACAAAAGATAAGAAAGATTTTCCTTTGTAAAAGCAAGACAAGGAAGGAATAATATTAGAAAGATAATTATGGCCTCAAGCAAAGCATAGTATCATCTAAAGAAATCCATTTGGTTTTCTTCTTTAATTGGCAAGTGAAAGTTTCCTTATATAGTTAATAAAAAGAGTCCTATTTTCTTATATTCTAATAAAAAGAATAATATTCTATTTTTAGATTTTAATAACAAATGAGTATATTCGGTTCTGAGGAGAGGAATGAGTATATAAAGTTGTACCTATTTATTAACTATACCATATAAATGTTCACAAAAGTGTGTAAAATTCCTTACAATACTGCTAACATGCTTAGATATTATTGTATATATCTATCTCTCCCATTTGACCATAATTTCTTTCTTATATTACTAAAAAAAACTGATTTTTTTTCAAAATTAGGCATTCATTTCCTAACAATTGCACAAATAAAACAAATCAAGCATCACTATATCAATTAGTTTTTCTTAATTTGTTCCCATAAACTAGAATAATTTAATCAAATTTCATGCTATATAGGCAACATTTATAATTTTACAGAATTCCAAGAAAAGAAAAGACATATTATGCAATATTACTAGTATAAAAATAGGGATTAATATGTTCACAAATGATCTTTTATATGAATAGTAATTAAATGGGTTATATGGTCTCATCTAATGAGCTTGTGAAAATATAAATAATTTTGAAAACTGATATTTCATTTGTTAAAATGATATTTTTACACGAGTCTCTCATATGGAGATGTGACTCACTTACTAGTCATGTGAGAGAGATCATGTGTAAATATCAGTTCTTATAATTTTTTTTTTTTGTGGAAATAAGAGCATCTCCAACAGTAGTAGTAAAAAAACTATTCAAAATGAAGTTTGTTGACTTACGTGACAATTTGAAAAGTATTATGTTAGTTCTCGGAGGCACAAAAGTTATCTAGAAGGGGGGTTGAATATATATTTTATAATTTTCTTTTCAAAGAGTAACTTAACAGTTTTGTTAATTAAATGATTAATTAAGCACAACGGAATATATGATTTAGTTATCCCCTTAAGATAAAATCAAGGTTACAAATCAAACAGCAGATATAACAGTTAAAGAGACTGAAAGTAAATGACACAGTGTTTGAAGTGGTTCAGAGCACTCAAGACTCATAGTTCACTTTTCTACTCCACGACTAGAAAATTCACTAAGGATGTTGATACAATCTTCGAATCACTGAGATTCCTTCAAGACCAACAGTCTTGAAAAGCTAGTTCACTAAGAACTTTTCAAGCCCAACAGACTTGGAATGTTAGTACACTAAGTACTCTTCACACCTAGTAGGTTTGGCAGCTTTACAATGAGTGTGGTTGAGGTTGTTGTTGTTGTGCTACTAAGTTGCCTTAAACCCAAATTCTGATGGACTTAGTAGTAAAGCAAGATTTACCTGAATCGTGAAGTGAAGATTTGTTAGATGTTCTTGTGATTCTATTTTACGTTATTGTTTCTTACTTGACTTGACATCTTCAATTTGTTACCCTTATATAGGAGCCTTTAAAATCTTTTCGTTGAGAGGCTTCCGTTTGAGCATTTAATGTTTCGGGCATTCTAAGCACTTTGATGTTGACGTCTTGATGATGTGAAAGCTTCTTTTTGACTTGCCTGACACAACAATCTGCTTTCTCACCTAACTCCTCTAAAGTGTTATTATCACCAGACTAGTTGGCAGACACGTTTTTTTTTTTACTTTTTGATTTTTCGATTCAACCAAGGTTGTTGGTGACGACATTGGGTTTGTCAATTATATTAATGTTCGAATGTCGGGATGATGATGTCGGAGACGCCTCAAAATTAGGTATACGCCACCCATCTTGGGTCGCCACTTACATGGTACATAAATTCAAATACAACTTACTAATATAACTGCAGTGGTACAATACGACATAAACCGTGAGTTTGAATACAAATATTGTCTACTAGATATTATACAAACTCAAAAGGAGTCCTCATTACAACTATTATCACACTATTTCACGTAATAGTGAGGACTACTAATGCTATCCTCCTCGACCATTACTTCGCTCCCCGACTCGTCTCCAAATTATGTTCTCATTTCAAGAGAATAAAGAAAGAAAGGGTGAGCTCAACTAGCCCAAGAAGAAATATTACGACTAAGATAATGCGTAATAAATTATCATTAGCCTTCAACAAAGGTTAAACCGATAAAATACAATAGACAACCAGCTTAAATCATAATGAATAAGCAATCCATTAAAAGAGTCAAGTAGAGAATAAAGTCTACTATCTTTTAGGTTTTAAAAGGTTTTCATCAATTTTTATCACGAGACTCAAATTTTAATAAATAAACCACCACATCTAATCATCCCCTGCATTACTACCAAGGATTTTCATCAAATTATCAATGGTCATGACTATACCGAATCACCCCCGGTCATAATCATACCAAAAACTATCCATCATCGCATTACAGTGCCATCGAGGACTTTTGTCACATCATTTATATCAAGTCATGATTATACCGAATGATCCCCGGTCATAATCATACTAAGTTCATCTACGCACGTAAGCCAAAGATAACATAATATAACACGACGAGGATGATGACAATGACATATATAATTCAATAAAACAAGTTCAAGAATTATTTAATCCATGAATTATTAACGCCCAAATTGTCAACATGATACTCGCTTTCAGAGAGTAAAATTCAAGAATGATCGTAAGAATATTTCCATGAAAAGATATCGATGAAACGCAAATATCAAGGATATTCTACTAATTTCATGGAGTATAGTCAAAGTTTTAACCAACCGGGTATAATAAAGAATGGAATAACAAAAGAAATCACCACGCATGCAGATTGCAGATGTATGTGTTATTCCAATGTAAATAATAATAATCTAACCAAAGTCGTGAAATTCACAATCGGCAGTGATGTTCCAATGTAATAATAAAGATGGAACTGCATCCTGTAAAACACACGATAGATATTCCAATGTAATGATAAAGATTTTAACCAGTCCTGTAAAACACATGCATGTGATGTTCCAATGTAATAATAAAATTTTAACCAGTCCTGTAAAAAACACATGCATGTGATGTTCCAATGTAATAATAGAAGAATGTCACCAAGTAAGGTAAACCACAGATATAAAAGTTATTCCAATGTAATAATAAGCAATGGAATAACATAAGGATTTCACCAAGTATAGGTAAATCATGATACAAAGTTATTCCAATGTAATAATAAGCAATGGAATAACATAAGGATTTCACCAAGTATAGGTACGCCATGTAGACATATGTTATATGTATAGGGTATGCCACTTTTACAAAAGTTATTCCAATGTAATAATAATGAATGGAATAATGTAAGTTCTCTTCAAGAAGAAAGAATAACACCCTTTACCGTAAAAGAAACCTAATATATGAAGTAGTGAAGTAGCGTAATACTCTTCTTCTTTCTATAATTTTCTCTATAGCTTCTCTCTCTCTATAATTTCTCTCTCTGTAGTTTCAATGAATTCGTAAGAAAATAATGAAGGAACGAGCTTCTATTTATAGAAAATGGAATGCATAAGAATTAATCCATGAACTATCCCGTATTGATTTACTTTAACTCGACTATCCATATTTAAAGAAAAATCTTTAAATAAAATATAATATATTCTATTTATATAAAAACATTTTACTATGCAAACACTATGCAATACACTATGCAAAACACTACGCAAAACACTACGCAACACTACGCATAATAAAATATAATATATTCTATTTATGTAATAACTTTAATAAAGTATTCTATTTTATATAAAGATGTTTCGCTTTTATTACGCTAATAATACTAATAAAACAAAACGCCATTATCGCTATAATAATTCATATTATTAATCGACAATAATGGAATCAAACCGAGTGACTTCTCACATAAGCATCAATAATCAATACCGTGGTGCTACTATGCAACCACACGACATCGCATCGTATTTTTACTACCGAGTAGTTCAACAAGAATTACTTGTGAAAAACTTCCGCCGTTATTTCAATAAAATATTTTTGTCGCTTTCAATCCGACAATAATTTCGCTAGGTCCACCAATGATTGAGCCATTGTATTTAATATTCCCCGCTAAACCGAATATTCCCCACCAATCGAATATAATATAACCACTGTGATACTTTGCAAAATTTATAAATACTACCCACAACTATAATATTATCTCAAATTCACACCATAATATTAAAAATTATTTCACAAAATTTAAATCTTTATTAATAAAATCTGGGTCTCACAATCTCCTCCTTATGGAATTTCGCCTCAAATTAGGGTACGACACTGTATGATAAAGAGATGAGGATACCTCAATACCTTTATCGCTAAAAATATTAAATTCATCTTCGCAATCCTACCAAAGATATTCATTAACAATTCATCTTTGCACTACAAAGCCAAAGATATACAACTCAGAAACCAATAATGCCGAGACTCAAATTTAATAAGATCACAACCATGAATTATCCATGCACTACCGCCAAGGATATTCGTGTTTTCAATTACTACCATGATTATACCGAATAATCCGTGGTCATAATCATACCAAGTCTATCAATGCACTACTACTAAAGATGACTTTTTTACGCATCCATGAATTAATATTTCATCACGAGACTCACCAATAATTAATCCATATCATCGAATCATCCCCGCACTACGTGCCAAGGATATTCATTAATCACGACCAAAATTATCCATGCACTACCATTCCATGCACTACTACCAAAGATAATCGTATTCATTAAGATTATTATCCATGCACTACTACCAAAGATAATTGTGTTTTCAATTACTATGATTATACCGAATGATCCCGGTCATAATCATACCAAGTCCATCTATGCACGTAAGCCATGTATGACTTTGAACACATCCATGAATTAATATTTCATTACGAGACTCACCAATAATTAATCCACATCATCGAATCATCCCCGCACTACGTGCCAAGGATATTCATTAAGATCACGACCACAAATTATCCATGCACTACTACCAAAGATAATTGTGTTTTCAATTACTATTATGATTATACCAATGATCCTCGGTCATAATCATACCAAGTCCATCTATGCACGTAAGCCATGTATTTACTTTGAACACATCCATGAATTAATATTTCATCACGAGACTCACCAATAATTAATCCACATCATCGAATCATCCCCGCACTACAAAGCCAAGGATATTCATTAAGATCACGACCACAAATTATCCATGCACTACTACCAAAGATAATCAGTGTTTTCAATTACTAAGCATGATTATACCGAATAATCCTCGGTCATAATCATACCAAGTCCATCTATGCACGTAAGCCATTAAGTATTTACTTTTGAACACATCCATGAATTAATATTTCATCAATTGAGACTCATTTCAATAATTAATCCACATCATCGAATCATCCCCGCACTACATGCCAAGGATATTCATTAAGATCACGACCACAAATTATCCATGCACTACTACCAAAGATAATTGTGTATTCATTTACTACTATGATTATACCGAATAATCCGTCATCATAATCATACCAAGTCCATCTATGCACACACAGCCACGTATTTACTTTCAACATAATATAAAAATGAGGATAATGATATAAAGAATCAATCAAATGAGATAAAGGATAAATATTAAACATTTATAATATAATTTATCCAGATTCAAGAATATCCCCATGTTATCAATCACTTAATAATCTCATAATCTAATATCATTAATATTATAACAATATTTTAATCACTTTTAAATTTATAAACAATTTATCTCAATTGTTTACGCTTTACCATATAATGCATTTAATCATTCAAAATGCCATACTCATAAGATATCATCACCAATTATCAAATCCTCATCAAAAAATATGCATATACTCTATATAGATTCTCTAGCCATAAAATCCTATTTTCAACTTTGTTACTTCACATAACATATTTAACTCATATGTTCAGAATTAAACTATTTTCATGAAAAAATACCAAATCAGCCCCAAAAATATTTCTTTTCTGGGATTTAGCATAATATAGTCCCATAATGAAAATATATTTTTCTCGAATTTTAAAATTCATTTACTATTTTTTTAAAAATCAATTTCCACTTAATTCCTTAAGAAATTAGCTACCTCAAGTTTAACTCCAAAATTCCCAAATCTTGGCAGGACCTTACACATGTTAACGTGAGCTTCCAGTTTAAATTTCATGGTCATCGGAGTTATAGAACTCCTATATAGCGTTTTTTTCGCCTAAAACCTAAATATTGAAATAGTCATAACTTGCTCATTTTAAGTCGAATGAGCTCATTTTTGGACAGGAGGTACTTTATACCATATACTTTCATGTCCCAAAAGGCCAGAATTTTTCTCATAATTTAAGTGGCCGAAACAGCCTCTCTAAAATCATGGCAGAAGCTTTTTCAAATTTTGCAGCTTTGCACTCCTTTGCTAAAATCAGTCCACACAAAAAATCTACAACACCTTTTCCAGTAATTCCACTTGGATTAGTTAGGTAACTCATAGATCTAACTCTAGGACTTGACCACATTCAAAAATTCAAAATATAATAGGAGATATGGTCAATTGAATTTCATGTTACGCTTTTCACTAAAATCTGATTTTCAACTCTTTGTGATTTCTAAGAAACTTTCATG
The DNA here is from genome assembly GCA_020205615.1 of Panax quinquefolius. Lineage (NCBI taxonomy): Eukaryota > Viridiplantae > Streptophyta > Magnoliopsida > Apiales > Araliaceae > Panax > Panax quinquefolius. Next base: position 132,430,397 of record CM035157.1, on the reverse strand, counting down.
TTTTCACATATACTAACCAACATAACTCATCATAAAACTTACTAATACTTCATATACCCATGATTTTCATTAGTCCAATGCTTTTATTATGACTTTCATCATAAACCACGAAACTGCTCATTTTAGTTGAAGAAATATTTGAGGGTTTAAGAAATGGGTTTTTGTACTCGGGTCAATACAAAATTCGATTTCACGCCTAGGGTAGGCTAGAAATCTTCAAGAATACGCCAAGAAATTTATTAATGATAGAAATATCATTCAAAATCACATTTCGTCCAAGACTTGATAAGACGTCACATTGATACCAACCGCGACTTCTATCCCTTAACCTAGATAAGACCTCACAATGATACCTATAAACTTGCCATCTTCATTCACGATGTCGCCACGTAAAGTCCGTCGCTTCTGCATTCCACACAAGGAAGTCAACAACGAAAGGTTCGGGCTCTTTACTTATGGCTTGATATAACAAAGATTAACTTTAGGTTTGGTTACTTTGAATTGTGATAACAAAGTTGTTATAAATATAAAAGCTAACAACCTTACGAAAAGCATAATGATGAGTAGCTAACCAATCGATTCCTAAAAATCACATCAAAGGCAAGTATTTTCAAAAAGATAAGATCGACAGTAACGTGAAAATGTTTATTTGAATCAACAAGATTTAAAAAATAAGAATGCGGTAACGAAGGTCCTACTAACGGTTTCAACCAATAAGTCAAAGTTTAACTTCTTCTGAGTCAAATTTAAACGCTGAACACAACTAGGTGAAATAAAAGAGTGGGTAGAACTTGTATTGAATAAAGTATAGACTTCGCATTAATTTATAATTAACTTACCCGTAATAACTTCGCTCGTTTTCGGACAAAACCTCTCGCTTAAATTACCGAAGTTCGACTTTTACTATAGGGTACATTCCACCCTTAAGTGCTTCTTCACATTCCCTCGATCCATTATTTGAATCATTATTCTCCGATCCATATCGAATTCGGGTCGACCGCTATGCATGTGGTAATTCCGAATTCGATGTTGGGTTCTCCCAATTGTCATTCAAAAAGCAAAGTCCATTTCATCTATTTTGGCTTTATCGATCTGGACGCCTTTTTCTACACTATCAACGCTACAGCAGCAAATTTTTTTTACCCATGCATCGCCTATTCTCCTTCGCTCAGCTTGTTTCTTCTTTTTAAATGATCTTTGATTTTTAAATTCTCGATTCCAACTTTAATATCTTACACCCCGCCAAAGCGTGATTTTGTTCGAGCATCACATATCGCAACCCAATTTTGAATTGTCAGATCCCTTTGTTCCACGACCGCTTGCCGCTCTTCAACCTCGTTTCTTCTAGCTCACGAACACGATTTTGTAATTCTAAGTTTTGATCATAAATTTCTTCTAACCAATTCTCCTCGTGTTCCTCTTCTTCCTCTTCTTCTCTTCTTCTTCCTCACTTTCACCGCTACCTCTCAGAACTAGCTCTCAAAAAAGACAATTAGTTCTTCATTCACTACGTGATATCTCTAATTTGTTCCTCGTCTCGACAATCGCATTAACCCGATTAGTGATTAAAGGTGTCACAACTGGTCACATTCACTCCATCAGGAATATTTTCACCGCCATTTCCAAACACCGCCACAACACAAGGGTTAATTAATATATCAAATATTATCCCTATACTCGACCGACCAATTAAATACCAAATAAACTTAGGTAGGTCATACTAGCGGAAGGAATTTCCCTCCTCCCTCCTAGTTCTTATCTCACATCTTAGCCAGGATCATATCCCTAAGCTCGATACTCAACCGCATGACGCCCCAAAATTAGGTATACGCCACCCATCTTGGGTCGCCACTTACATGGTACATAAATTCAAATACAACTTATTAATATAACTGCAGTGGTACAATACGACATAAACTATGAGTTTGAATACAAATATTGTCTACTAGATATTATACAAACTCAAAAGGAGTCCTCATTACAACTATTATCACACTATTTCACGTAATAGTGAGGACTACTAATGCTATCCTCCCTCGACCATTACTGCTCCCCGACTCGTCCCAAATTTATGTTCTCATTTCCTCAAGAGAATAAAGGAAAGAAAGGGTGAGCTCAACTAGCCCAAGAAGAAATATTACGACTAAGATAATGCGTAATAAATTATCATTAGCCTTCAACAAAGTTAAACCGATAAAATACAATAGACAACCAGCTTAATCATAGCAATGAATAAGCAATCCATTAAAAGAGTCAAGTAGAGAATAAAGTCTACTATCTTTTAGGTTTTAAAAGGTTTTCATCAATTTTTATCACGAGACTCAAATTTTAATAAATAAACCACCACATCTAATCATCCCCGCACTACTTGGCCAAGGATTTTCATCAAATTATCAATGGTCATGACTATACCGAATCACCCCCGGTCATAATCATACCAAAACTATCCATCACCGCATTACAAAGCCACCGAGGACTTTTGTCACATCATTTATATCAAGTCATGATTATACCGAATGATCCTCGGTCATAATCATACTAAGTTCATCTACGCACGTAAGCCAAAGATAACATAATATAACATGAGGATGATGACAATGACATAATAATTCAATAAAACAAGTTCAAGAATTATTTAATCCATGAATTATTAACGCCCAAATTGTCAACACGATATCGCTTTCAGAGAGTAAAATTCAAGAATGATCGTAAGAATATTTCCATGAAAAGATATCGATGAAACGCAAATATCAAGGATATTCTACTAATTTCATGGAGTATAAAGTCAAAGTTTTAACCAACCGGGTATAATAAAGAATGGAATAACAAAAGAAATCACCACGCACGCGGTATTTCAGATGTATGTTTATTCCAACATAATAATAATAATCTAAACAAAGTCGTGAAATTCACACCGATGTGATGTTCCAATGTAATAATAAAGATGGAACCAGATCCTGTAAAACACACACAGATAGATATTCCAACAGAATCGATAAAGATTTTAACCAGTCCCTGTAAAACACACGCATGTGATGTTCCAATGTAATAATAAAAATTTTAACCAGTCCTGTAAAAACACACGCATGTGATGTTCCAATGTAATAATAAGAATGTCACCAAGTATAGGTAAATCACAGATACAAAGTTATTCCAATGTAATAATAAGCAATGGAATAACATAAGGATTTCACCAAGTATAGGTAAATCATGATATACAAAGTTATTCCAATGTAATAAAAGTGGAATAACATAAGATTTCACCAAGTATAGGTATGCCACTTTTACAAAGTTTGTATAGGTACGTTATTCCAATGTAATAATAATGAATGGAATAATGTAAGTTCTCTTCAAGAAGAAAGAATAACACCCCTACCGTAAAAAAGAACCTAATATAGTAAGTAGTGAAGTAGTAATACTCTTCTTCTTCTTTCTATAATTTTCTCTATAGCTTTCTCTCTATAATTTCTCTCTAGTTTCAAATGAATTCGTAAGAAAATAATGAAGGAAACGAGCTTCTATTTATAGAAAATGGAATGCATAAGAATTAATCCATGAACTATCCCGTATTGATTTACTTTTAATCTGACTATCCATATTTAAAGAAAAATCTTTTAAATAAAATATAATATATTCTATTTATATAAAAACATTTTACTATGCAAACACTATGCAATACTACGCAAAACACTACGCAAAAACACTACGCAACACTACGCATAATAAAATATAATATATTCTATTTATGTAATAACTTTAATAAAGTATTCTATTTTATATAAAGATGTTTCGCTTTTATTACGCTAATAATACGAATAAAACAAAACGCCATTATCGCTATAATAATTCATATTATTAATCGACAATAATGGAATCAAACCGAGTGACTTCTCACATAAAGATCAATAATCAATACCGCAGCTACTACGCAACCACACACATCGTACATTTCTTTTTTACTACCGAGTAGTAGTTCAACAACCAAACTACCAGAAAACTTCCGCCGCCGTTATTTTAAATAAAATATTTTTGTCGCTTTCAATCCGACAATAATTTTCTCAAATTCACAGGGTCCACCAATGATTGAAAATTGAGTCATTGCATTTAATATTCCCCGCTAAACCGAATATTCCCCTTACCAATCGAATATAATATAACCACTGTGATACTTTGCAAAATTTATAAATACTACCCACAACTATAATATTATCTCAAATTCACACCATAATATTAAAAATTATTTCAAAAATAAAATTTAAATCTTTATTAATAAAATCTGGGTCTCACGAGATTTCAAAGTGGTTGAAAAGATCATAGAGATGCTTTCTAACAATGCCTCAAAATATAAGTCGCTTTAAAGTTGTGCAAAAATATTAAGAAAATAATTGTATAACATTAAATATAATATCAATTGCCTATCTTGTATTGAAAAAAGAGTATTATTTATTGGACATAAAATAATGATAGAATCAAAATTATATTTAATACTTGGAGTAATATTAAAAATTAAACAATTAATATTTACTTAAAATTTTTAAATGACAAATATTAATAAACAAAAATATTTTTTTAAAACGATTTATGAGGAAGGATTACCAAATTACCAAATTACCAAATAAAGATGGAGTTGTGCTATTTGTAATGCATATTTGTAATGCATTTATTAGTAGTAAACATTTTCCATACAATTTCACTAGGCCTGCATGAGTCGGATACTTCGGTCATGCCAAACCAAAGAAACAATATTCCCTCATTAAAACAAGGGATTTTGCACTTTCTCTCTCATCCTTTCCAGATTTCCCAACTATGGAAAACAAACAAAATAAATAATAATGAATAAAAAAATACAGGGTAAAATTAAATGCACTATTATGTAGTAGTAGTATTTCCTCCATCCCTTAATATAAATTTTTTTAGAATTGTGCACAAATATTAAAGAAATAATTGTATAACATTAAACATAGGCCAATTATACTACTCCCTGATAAAAATCCTTATTACTATTTTGGATAATCTCATGTTAAATATCTACTTTCCTTTAATAATCAAACTTTTACATATTTTTTCCTATTATACCCATAGTATTAAATATCTCATACTTTTCTTATTCTAATTCTCTCTTCATAATTAATGATATTATTATGAGCAATTTTGTCATTTTATTCTTTTTCTTAATATGCGTGGAAAATTCATCAAGACTTTTTATCCTTTACGTAGGGAGTATTAGGTCTTTGTTTGTTTACACTCTGATTGCTTCTTAATTGATCGCTTCTTATTCGCTAAGAGGTCTTTATCTTTGTTTGTTTTTTTTTTTTACCTCTCGAATGCCTCTTAATCAAGTAAAGATGTAAAAAAAAAACTAATAATTAAGAGGTACCTCTTAATGAATTTTTTTTGATAATTTTTTTATATAAATATATTCAACAATATTATGCACTCATTTTTATTAAATTGAATATTTAAAATTATTAAATAAAATTTGACCTTTTAAAATGGTAAAATAGTGTTATTAAGTGATAACTTACTTTTTAGTTATCAAATAATTTTTTAGATTCGGATCTCATAACTATTCGGATGATCTAATTTATTAAGACATCATAATCATTCGGATCTTAATTTCTAAATTTATCAAACACAACCTTACTTTAGGTAATAAAGAGTGCGTTATTATCATTATTTTAAAATTATAATTACTTAAATTTATCAAAATTAAATAAATTTAAAAGAGAGACTATCTATTATATCTCTTTTTAATAGAGACATAAATTCGTAATATTTATATCCTTTATTTTGTAATAAAATATTATGGGGTTTTGTTGATCAGCTTTTTCCAAATTGTATTTTTTTTTCTCCCCTATTGAAAGCGGGAGTGGTTTATATCTCAATTGATCAATACAATGTCGATATGCAGGTGGTGTGTCAGTAATGTATTGGTCAATTCACCAACTTAACATGAAGTTAACTTCAAAATCTATTGAAAGAACTGAGAAAAAAAACAGTTGGGACTATGAACTTTGCTGCATTTCTCAACCAAAACACAACTGATTTGGCAAGCTATTCAAGTGAAATAAATTGCTTTGGTTCCTGCGTTAAAAGATGTTTCTAACTCAGCCGTTACAACAACAGCATAACATAATTCAGAACAAATTCAGATTATGAATGAAAAACTATAAAAAATGGAGTACTAACATCTTAATAGAACTGTGGATCCATAGACATAACAAAAGGTTTTTTTTTTTTTTAAATAAAATAAAAAAGGAACACAATACTTCTTTACCTCTTTTAAATCAATCTAATTTCTTGAGCTTCATCTCTTCATGGGGTGGACAAAATTCAGCATCAGAAACTGCAGAAAGCTCAATTTGGCTAAACTCGTCATCATCAATTGGAGCAGGAAGATTAAGATCTATCAAACTTGTAGCACCATGTTTGGTTAACGGTTTAGGCAGATTATTATTATTATTAGCAATAACATGTGATCTCTTATGTCCGCCAAGAGCCTGCCCAGATGAAAAAACTCTGTAACAAACGGGGCACTCATGAATTTTCTCCTCCACCATTGTTGAATCTCCTGCATTATCCTCTGTTTCCGCCATTAAAATTTCTCGAGTATTTATCGCTTTAATCTTCTTGTGACTAGCCCTGTGACCTCCTAAAGCTTGATAAGATCGGAAAACTTTGTTACAAGTTTCACATCTGTATTTCCCCCTAGCGCGGCTAGTCGATTTGTTAACTTTCACAACTTCTTCTTGATCAGATTCATCATCATCATCATCCTCCTCGTCAGATAGCTCCAAATCCATATATTTCTTAATGGGTCCCTCATCTTCATCTTCTTCATTTTTCTCTCTCCTCCACTTGTCCCTTGACAGCATTATCAAACAATAAGCAACATCTTCCTCCGGGGTAGTATCCGAAATCGAACTCACCGGCTCTGTATCCAAACATGAAAAATCAGCACCCTTATTCCTAAATTTCTCAATAACCAACTTGGGTTTCTTCAATTCTGGCGATAAGTACCCATAACCATGAACAAATTGGTTCTCCATAATCCCCGATTTTCGAATCCTTTTCGACCTTCTTCGAAGAACTGGCTGATTCTTTGACGACTCTGTTTCACTTTCCCTATCCTGATCAAGAACAACAGATGAAGAAGCAGGAGCAGTAGGATTAGCAGCAGAAAAAGAAAATTCATGATCTACTAATCGAATACTCTTTTTGGGATTCTCTCTTAACCCATAATCAAACAACCCCTTGTCTTCTTCTTCCTCCTCCTCATTTTCTTGTTCTTCTTCTGAGGAGGAGGAGGAAGAAGAAGACTGAACTAACTCGATTTCCTCGCCGAGTAGCTCACTGGGTTGCTCTGTTTTTGGTGGTACATAAAGATTAAGCATATGAGATCTCATATGCCCACCTAAAGCTCTGCCATTAGCAAAACTCGTGTAACAGATCTTACACCTATGTTTCTCCATTTCCCCAACACTTTCTCCCTCTACAATTTTCTCTCTCTAAACTGGTTTTGAGAGCTCTAGAGTTCTATCTGTTTAGGAGAGAGTGGAAACTAAAAAGGAGTAGGTGACAAGCATTGCTCCACCTACACATATATACAAATTAAATATTTTGGATTTTATTTTAATGAAAAAGATGCAAGAAAATTAATATTTGGATTTCATTCGGAGTAATTTTTCATTAAAAACGGCAAAAAGCAATTAATTATAAACTTAATTAAACAGAGTAGTATGCATGAGCATGAAGGTGGAAAGAGAGACATGTAACATGCGACCTTTGCCCGTTTCTCTATTTATTTCCAGTCCTATTTATTACATTTCCTAAATTACCCTTTATTATTACTACTGTTTTGTTTTTTAAAAAAATGGAAAATTTTCTGCCTAGTTATAATTGGAAACCAAATTAATACATGGGACTGAATAAATAAGATTATTATAAAGATGATCCATTATATTACGGTATATTTTAAAAGAGTTATTATTCATAGTAAAAATGATAGTTTCACAGGTGGTGGGATCCACTCATTCATTGTGCAAATATCAATTTTTTTGAAAAATAAAAATAAATATTGAGTCCTATGATATGATAATTGATATGATTTTTAGAATTTTATTTCTGAATTTTAATTATTTGGAAATAGAGAAGGGTATTTTGGGGATTTACGAGATAACTAGAACAAAACTGTGTATTGCATGTTACAAGTCAAGAAAACTGCTGGGTTGGTTGTAACGACGTGTGCCCAAAATAGTCTTAACATGGAGAGAATGGTAACACTTGGTTAAAACCAACCGGCTGTGACCTAAGGATTCATACAGTCAAATAGAAATAAAACTGGTATCCACAATGGTACACTTGTCATCACTATAATGCAGTTGCTTGAATTACTCATTGGTCAACGAAAGAATAGTTTTGCTTAGAGTAAATGTAATTATCCCTAATTAATTAAAATTAAAGTTTAATTAATTGTAAAAACTTCCCATTGATTTTGGATCAAGTGTTGAAATGTGTATTGGGAACGAAGGGTGTGAAATGAGCTAACCTCTTGCCTTTGGGAATGGAGTTTTGTTGGGGTGGGGGTGGGTGCGGGGGGTGAAGGGGAGTAAATGCCGTTTTGTTAGGGCAATTCAAGACCTAGTCATTCCCATTGTTAATGCTTGGCTATTTGGCTCCAACACGCGTTATTTAGATTAGCTCGTGGAATAAACACCAAAAATAATTATAAATCTTATTATTTTAAATTTTAATGTTGTTAAAAAAAATCTCCTACTTTATTTGATAGAGAATTGATATTTTCACAAATAAATTTGATAATTTCACAAATTACTTCTATAATAAGTGGGGTCCACCCTCATCTAAAAGAGTATCTTACGTAACTAACACTTTCACTTGTGAAAATACCAGTTTTCTATAAGGGTATAAAAAGAATCGAATGAAAGATTTGAAGCTACTCATATTTTGGCTTCACAAAATTTATCGAAAGATAAAATAAGGCTTTTATTGGCGCTCGCTTTACCTACCAAATTCGAAAGATTTATATCGAATCGGTTCTCGATCAGTTTGAACTTTTCGAACAAATATGATCCAAGTATCAATAAAAAATTACAATTTGAGCAGGTTCGAGTAATAACCAATAGAAAAATATTAAATCTGAATTCAGTTATTATAATTAAGATTCTTGCATAATTTTCCAAATATATGGATAATCTTTGTTACAATCTTATCACACCTAATGAGATTACAAATTAATTCCATTTTATAACGTAAAATAACATTATAACTAATAATCTTTTGTAACATATTATAATTTTAATATATATATTTTTTAGATATTTGATTAACTTATGAATGATAATAAATTGTATTCTTATCTACCAAACAAGAATTAGATTGCACAATTAAAGCGGAAGAGTAGTCTCAATTCAAGTGCTTGTTGGGGAGTGGGGAGTGGGGAGTGGGGGGTGGGGGGGAAGAGAGGAAAAAAAGGACACCAAAATAGGCCAAGTTTGGTGGGGACTTGGAGGACAAATCACAATTCACAATATCCTAGTTTTATCTTTTAGCATTTAATGTTAAATATTTTTTTGTTCTTAAATTAAATATATAATTTGACTTTTGAGGTCAAACGATCGTATTTTAAATTTCAAAATTAGTATGACTGATAAAAGTTTAAAATGAAATAAATTTTGTAATAATAGTTTTGATAAATACACTATACAGTTATAATAATTATATCAACTAAAATTAAATAAATTCATATCAATTTAAAATTTAATATCTTTATTTAATTTTAAAAATTAAATTATATATCTAATTTTAGAAAGGAAAAAGTATTGGTTTTCAATTAAGGAAGAAATTGGCCTTAGATGACTACAAGGCTTCCTCAATTTTTTTTTTTTGCTTGCTTGCTTGTTTTAGTGTATATAGTAATATAGTTCTAACATTTATCTATCTATCTATCTATCTATCTATCTATATTATAAAGTTATTGTGGGCAGTTTGGAATGATTGTGTCACAATATTTTTTCTTCCTTTTATACCCCTAAAAATTTTGTTCTATTACTATATTATCTATTTTAATTTTAATTTTTTAAATATTTTTATTTAATTCTCTAATGTTGATAAAAAAATTATTTTTTACCCTCACGTAATTACTGTTTTGTGTCACCGAGTATGAGTATCATATAGATAAAATAGAAGGTTATGTATCCTTTTAATATATATATATATATATATATATATATATATATATATATATATGTCTAAGAAATCATAAAAACTATAGAATAATATTAGAGACATAATTTATTCTACAGCTATTTTACAATTCGCTGATGTGATATATTCCACTTTATTTTTTATGTGGGGCCAAAGACTACATTAAAGCAATTTATTCATTAATATGCTGAGGTGGAGTATGCCACATCAATAAATTATAAAATAGTTGTAGAATAAGTTATGTATCTAGCATTATTTTCATAATCTAAGTGGACAGTAGTAAGGGAGAAATTAGTAATTTGATAAATTGTATAGAATTCTTTTTACGTACAAATTTATTTGAAAAGGAAAAAGAAGATTTTGCTTTATGGATATCATCGAGGCTTATGACAAGATAAACTAGTAGTGCACATAGGATAATTATTCTTGTTGAATCTCAATTTCTAAACTTAATAAGTGATTTTTGGATATTTAGTACTAAGATTTTGAATTAATTTATTGAGATATTTAATGTAATAAATATAAAATTGAATAGTAATTCTTCCTGAATCAATTATTATTATTATTATTATTATTTTATAATTTAGATTTATATTTATATTAATTTTTATCAAAGAAATTATGTTTCCTAATTTACTCTAATGCATGTAATCTCATGTTTATGGTTTTATTTTTTGAACATATGCATGTTTATTATTTATAATATCATTTTTTTTTTTTGTGTTCATTGTTTATAATATCGTTATTTTGCTTTGTCATCTGGTGTTATGATCATTAAGTTAATAGAAGCAAAATAAATTTAAATTTTATACAGGAATCTAAAATAGTGTGAGAATGTAAAAATAATAAACCTCTCATATATACACGAAAGGGGTGGATTCAGACTCTTTGATCAAGGGGTAAATTTGAAATAAATAATTTTTAGTAAAAATAAAAATATGGTAAAATAAATTATAAAACTAAATAATACCCAAATATTATTTATAGTAATATTTTTCAAAATTATTACTAAAAATTGTTGTATGATAGTCTCATTTTTATTAGTTGCAAAAATCTATAAATAATTATAAAAAAAACGCAAGTAATTACAAAAATCTCAAAGTAATTGCTAAATTTATGAAATTATAAATAAAAAAAATTATAACATCTCGAATTTTCTCTAAAGTCAAACTAGTGAGAAGAATTGGGCCAAGTCGCTAGACGAAAAACGGAGAGACAAAGTATTGTAGACTTGCAGTGACCAAGGTAATATATGATATGAATTTTGAAGAATTTAATACTACCTCAAATCTAAAATTAGATATACATTTTGATTTTTTAAAGTCAATTTGTGAAATCCTAAACTCAAATCGAATTGATATAAATTCGTTCAAGTTTTAAAAACAACAAAGATAATAATTAATAGTGTTTTATTGTTAGTTTACAATTGTTATATATGTTCTATTAAAACTAAATAGCTTCATATCAATTTTGAATTTTAGGATTTCGCGAATTGACTTTAAAAAATTAAAATATATCTCTAATTTTGGAACGGATCGGAGATAGTATTTTTTAATTTAAATGTTAAATTTTTTATTAAATATCCTAAAATTTTATTCTTTTTTTTATCCTTGAAAATTCGATGGGGTCAATTAACCTCACTACCCCTAACCTAGTCCGTCATTGTATACACGAGTACATCTTAGTGAGTATGAACATCATATATGATAGAGTACTTCTAGGGGGACCGGGGTTTTCCGACTAGGCGAATTTTTTATTTTTTTTTTGCTTTTGACTACAAAATAATTAATGTGATTTATTGAAACTGAATTTTTTTATAAAATACAGTGATTTAGGTGTCATTTGGATACATGTTAAAAATATGATTGTATAGACTGTATAATCCTATTTTTTACATGTATCCAAATGACACCTAAATCACTTGTATTTTGTAAAAATTTCAATTCCAATAAATCACATTAATTATTTTGTAATCAAAAGCTAAAAAAAATAAAAAAAATAAAAAAATTCGGCTAGTCACTACCCCAGTCGTATATGATATATGAATCTAAACAATGAGGAACAAAGACATATGACTAAGTTGTGGAGGAAAATGAGTATAAATATATTACTTGGAAAGAAAATAAATTAAAGTTTGAAACATCACTTAATAAAAAAAATGTGATAAAAGACTTGTTTATCCTTACTAAAAAAGCTTATCCATGTTGACACTTATTTATATATTTTTAAAAAGCCACGTCATCATATTTTTTAAGAAAAATGATTAAATCTATTATATATACTAAATCACAGTACATGGCACAATAAATTGACAAATGTCGTTCTATAAAATTGACACATGTCCATCCTAATAAATGCTTCTTATTGTCCTTGACAAAAATACCCTTAACAATTACTTTGATATATATACTGATCACTTTATTTTATGGATATTATCAACAACCACGTTATTTTAGGATCCATTAATTAGATAACTCTCTTATGCAAGAACCAAATTGGATCAATTTAAACACGATAGGGCCAACTTGTTTTTTATGAAAAATTAGTTTTAATTATTTGAAAAGTAAATTTCCTTTAATATTAGACTTTTATTTATTTTACCTACTTTTCATAGTTCCATGCAATTAAAAATTATTTCCATATTCATTTTAAAACTTCAATCTATTAGCTTCCAAAAATTCTTCCAATTATTTGAACCACGCTTAATTGATTCTAAAGATATGAAAATTTATTTGCTTAACCAATTTATGGAAAACTCAATCAATTTAAAATTCATGTGAATATTTATTTTTATCTTTAAAATAATAATTTTGTAGTAATCGATATTTTTAAAAGTAGTTCAAGAAATCAACTATTACATTATCAAATTACTTTACATGAATTGAAATTGTAATTTTCACTAATTGATTAGTAAAAGAATCTAAACTGGGTTTTTTTTATGGGATACTGGAAGTATAATTAATTTTGTCATGAAACTTGAAATTAGTTTAATTATTTTATTAAAATGAAATGAACAATTTACGTGAGTTCATATGAGGTTGTGCTGATGTGGTAAGATTTTGAATGGAATCTATCTATTATTTATTATCTATTATCTGTTATCTACATAGCACCATTGAATGACATGTTCTTTTCCCACATTGTAACACATGTTCTATATAATTAATGTGCATTCCACACTAATTTAATTATATTGCAACATAATATTATACCCTTTATAATTATATTACAACATAATATTATATTGTTTAAAACATTTAAAACAATTATATCCTAAAATTACTACTTTTCTAATATTATACCATTCATAATTATACTACATACATTATATCATACATGTATGGTATAATATTATAATACATGTATATAACAAAATAACTACTATCTAAATCATATGTGATATTATCATTACTAATTTAATTATATTACAACATAATATTATACCATTTATAATTATATTACAATATAATATTATACGCTTTAAAATATTTAAAATAATATTAAAATAACAAATAATATCAATCATAACTTACTATGTTTATTTTATAATTTCATAAATCACTATTTTCTCAATATAAACGGTTTTATATTATTATTATTATTTTGATTTTATAATCCACTAAATCACTACAAAATCTAAAATGTTCGATAATGTTAATTGTTTTAATATTATCATTACTAAATTAATTATTAACTTTTAAAATCACTATTTTTTTAATTCCAAAATAATATTTTAAATTTATAATCCACTAAATCACTACAAATCTAAATTATTTTGGTAATGTCAATTGTTTTGATATTATCATTTCTAATTTAATTAATATCTCCTAAAAGCACTATTTTTTAATCCCAAATTAATATTTTAATTTTATAATCCCTAAATCACTACAAATCTAAATTGTTCTGATAATATTAATTATTCTAATATTAGCATTACTAAATTAATTATTATCTCCTAAAATTGCTATTTTTTAATCCCAAATTAATATTTTGAATTTATAATCCACTAAATCACTACAAATTTAAATTATTTTAGTAATGTCAACTGCTCGATATTATCCTTTTACTTTAATTATTATATCCTAAAATTACTATTTTTTAATCCCAAATTAATATTTTTATTTTATAATCCCCTAAAATCCACTACTTTTCTAAACTATTACTAATTTAATTATGTTAAAACATAATTATCAGATCCTAAAATAATTACTTTTCTAATATTATAACATTCATAATTATACCATACATTATATCATACATATATGATATAATATTATAATACACGTATATAATGAAATCACTATCTATCTAAACTGTACACATATTATCATTACTAATTTAATTATATTACAACATAATATTATACCATTTATAATTATATTACAAAATAATATTATACAATTAAAATATTTAAAAAAAAATTAAAATAACAAATAATATAAATCATAAGTTACTATGTTGATTTTATAATCCACTAAATCACTACTTTTTCAATCTAAACGATTTTTATATTATCATAACGTAATTATTATCTTCTAAAATCATTACTTTTTAATCCTACATTATTATTTTGATTTTATAATCCCCTCAATCACTATACATCTAAATTGTTCTAATAATGTTAATCGCTCTAATATTATCATTACTAAATTAATTATTATCTACTAAAATCACAATTTTTTTAATCCCAAATTAATATTTTAAATGTATAACCCTCTAAATCACTACAAATCTAAACTATTTTGGTAATGTAAACCATTATGATATTATACTTTCTAATTTAATTATTATCTCCTAAAATCACTACTGTATGATATTATCATTACTGAGCTATTATCATTACTCTTCATTATATATCCAAATTTTCTTATCAAATATCCGATCAATCCCCTTGCAGCAATTGTTGATATCACATATCCTAATTTATTGAAAAAATTTGACAATGATTTTTATTTCCAAAATCAAGCCATCCTTGCTCCTACACTTGATGCTATAAATAAGGTGAACGAATATGTGATGTATTTATGGTCAGGTTATGAAATACCATATCGAAGATGTCCTATGTAAGGTTGACGAAACTCAAACAGCTATGAAGACATTTACACCCTATAATTTTTTAATAGCATTACATCTTCTGGAATGTCAAACCACAAGATAACGTTGAAGATTGGGATTCCTGTAATGTTGCTCCGAAATATAGATCAGTGATTTGGTTTGTGCAATGTCACGAGATTAATAGTACTCAATTGGGAAAACATCTGATAGAAGCAAAAGTAATTTCAGTGAGCAATTTTGGATACAAAATTTTCACACCTCGCTTGGTCTTAACACCGTCAAACATTAGATTACCTTTTAAATTCCAACAAAGACAATTTCCTTTGGTTGTTTACTTTTTCATGACAATTAATAAGAGCCGGGGGCAATCTCTCTCACATGTTGGACTGTATCTGTCACCTCCAGTTTTAGCCATGACCAATTGTATGTAGCAGTTCAAGAGTTACAAGCAAGAGTGGAGTAAAAATACTAATTTGTGACAAAGATGGACAAATATATAATACTACAAAGAATGTAGTTTTCCAGAAAATTTTTCACAATTTAATGTATAAAGGTTTGACTGTTTCTGGCTATTATCTTTTTGTTGCTCATTATTAGTGTAAACCCTGATTATTTTATTATTATATCTCATGAAATTTTTACTATAATCTATTTGAATCTTTTTAGGTAAATCTATGATTTGCATTTACAAAGCTATCTCGATCGAGCCAAATTCCAGTTGCAAAGACAAAAATAAACCGACAAACTCTCAACACTACCCCCAACAAAATTGTTTAGTTTTTATGTATATTCATTTTTTTGTCTGTGTATATATATTCATGTATAACCATTGAAAAACTTTTAAATAAGAGTATAATAGGTTTGTCTTTTACTTTTTGGATGACAGTATTTGAAATTCTATGTAAGTCCATTTCATATGTGTTTTACTCTAATTCTTTTCATTTTTATTTAATATAGGAGCTAAATTCCTTTATGTTTTGTTAGTTTTCAATCCGACAATCACATGAATTTTTAGCTAAGTGTGTGACTTTTTTTTTATCTCGGGCAATACTATTTCCTCTAAAAGAGTTGTGGAAAGAAAATTATTTATTTGGTTGATAGTTTATGCAATGTTGAAATCAACTATTAAGTATGTCTAAATTCTTATATTTCACTATTGTCCGTATTCTCATCATGTAAATATTTATAAGATTGCAATGACTGTTAAAAAGATCATTTAAGTGCTAATTTTTGTTTGTGTGAATATATTGCACATTCAATAAATATAACTGGATTGAATACCTAAATTGGAAGAAGCTTAAATGTGATAATCTTGATACCTATGGTTCAATGGTAATGTGACAATGAATTTGGTATATGCAGTTCTTGGCAGAGTTAAATTTTTGTTGACATGCTTCTTGCATTATTTTAGGTGCATCATGAATTTTATTCTGCTTAGCACAACAAAATTTTGCGCCCTACAATTCTAAATACTGTTGAAAGTGCAAAGGAGTTATATGAAGACCTTCAGATTATGGGACAGGGCATTCAATGGGAGGGGATATAGCTTCATTTTGTGGACTATATCCCACTATGTTTATATTTATAAACTTCTTCATTTATTGCATTCTATTATACTTGATTGTGGCTTTCAGCATGATTTGTTAAGTACTAGCATCCCATAAATCATTTTCATCATCATTAATATATATTTTTTTGTATTATGATAATAGTGTGAATGCCTATACAATTGTCAAAAATTGATAAAAAAAAAACTAATGAGGTATGTATTCGTTCTTTAACTATAACATTGTGTTATGTATGACACATGCTATATCTTATGTGTTTTGGACATGGTGTTTGTTTGACATGAAGATCCAACATAATTATTAATTCTCGTGCTTTTCAGTTTTCGCATGTAACATGTGCTTTCCCTTCATGTCTGAGGATCGAAACTGAGACATTCTTTCGTTGTTTTTCCTGTCGTTTGCATGTTAGAATTCTGGTGCAAGTAATTAACGTATACGAGACATGGACTCTTCAAAATGCATCAAGTACATGTGTCAGTTATTTGAGGCTTGGTGAGATTTGTGTAACGTAATGAGACTTCAAATATACCACTAGCAATCATATCAATATAACAATTCGATGGCATTGTACATACACTTTCTAAATATTTGTTAGTGCTTTATAATGAAAGATGTGACGCCCCCAAAATAGGTATACACAACACCCATTCTGAGTCGCCAAATACATGGTACAAGAAGCAAACTACAACTTCAATAATACAAATGTCGTGTGAAATACGACAATAATATATACTGTGAGTTTAAATATAATATTGTCTTTTGTACAATATCCACACGCAAATAAATCCCCATCATAATTATTGATTCATTATTTTACAAAATGGTGAGGACTACTAAACAACTCTCTCTAGAACCTTCATTCCATACCCCACTAAGACTTTCGCTACATTCTCGCCTCCCGAGAAGAAAAATGGAACAACAAGGAAAAGGGTGAGCTCAACTAGCCCAAGAAAGAATATTATGACTAAGATAATATACAACAAATTATCGTTAGTCTTCAACAGGAAAAATCTGATAGAATACAATAGACATAACAAGTTTCGAGATCAATATTCGCAGCGAAATAATAATTCATGTAAGAGTTACGTAGAGAATGAAATCTACTATAATCTATGAATT
This sequence comes from Panax quinquefolius, assembly GCA_020205615.1. NCBI lineage: Eukaryota > Viridiplantae > Streptophyta > Magnoliopsida > Apiales > Araliaceae > Panax > Panax quinquefolius. The sequence goes on along the minus strand of CM035157.1, from coordinate 132,412,431 downwards.
TAATAAATTCATCATCAATATTTTATCCTCAGTAACATCAATCAATATGCATCTGAATCAAATATTCATCTTTGCACTACAGCCAAAGATATTATTCATCACTGTCATGTTCATTTAAACACTGCTCATCTTTGCACTACAGTGCCAAAGATATTAATCAATCTGGCCATGTTCATCTCAACACCTTGCTCATCTTTGCACTACAGCCAAAAATATTCTTCAAATCATTCATCTTTGCACTACATGCCAAAGATATTCAATAATATCATCATTTAAGACCGAGGATGATGAAAATATTTTTAAGAAACGAATCCAAAGGAAACAAAATGACAAGGATTAAGGATTAAGGATTCGTATTTGGTTTTATCCACGCCCAAAAATACCTCAAAAATAATCATAGTGGTGTAAAATTCAAGAATGATCAAAACATGGATACAATCGAGTTAGTATCCGTAATAGATGTTTTGGACGAAAAGAAAAATTTATTTTTCTATGAATAGTACCAGATACGTGAATAGTCAGATATCGTGAATAGTCAGAGATATACGTGAATAGTAACTCTGACACCAAAAGATAGAAATTCCACAAAAACATCTTCACGCTTACATGAATAGTACTTTCGTGAATAAGAATCGTGAATAAGAACTCGTGAATAAGAACTCGTGAATAGTAACTCATGAATAAGAACCCATGAATAAGAACTCCGATATGAAAAAGTTCCAAATTTGATAAAAACTTCAGATCAACATTTCAAATATAATGATATTGAAGAAATAATATCATTACTGAAAAAATAATATCCCTTACCTCGAAAGATCAAGATTTCTAAATTTAAACACCTGGATATAAAGCTATGACTTGACTTGCACCGTATAGCAATACTCAAAGTATACTCAAAATACTCACAAGAATACGCTCGATAATATAGAGAGAGAAAACTTCGCTTTAAGTGATTTTCAATTCTAACCTAAGACCATATTTATAGAAATTGCTAGAAACACCAAAGCGTAAAATTTAATAAATTAATAATATAATTATATTATTTTCTACACATGTCTAGAATCTGATTTCAGCCATCAAACACATGCCACCTTCTAGAAAAAATAAGAAAAACATTTTTCTAATTTTAAATATTTTAAGCTTCCAAAATCAATTATTTTGAGCTTTCTAACTTCAATAATTCATAATAAATAGCCCTTTCATCGTAAAAATTTGAATCTCGCGATTTTTATAGGAAATTCAATTCTCTACAACTTTGCGAAGAAAGTTTTTCCAAATTCCAATCGTAAAATTGACCAAATCCACAAACGGGCAATTTTACAAAGCTATAATCAAATTTCAACCAATAAATGGGGTCCACCGACATGTTTAACATGTTTTAAACATTTATTGCAACAAAATACTCTTCCTCCTCAGATATACTCATATATCCCACATTCGTAAAAAATATCACCGCTAATATATTATTAAAATAATATATTTAAATGAATTATTTTATCGTAAAAGATAAAATATTAATTTTCAACAATTGTCATTTTAAAAATTTTCCATCTATATCCACATAAAATCAATATTTTCCTCATCATATAAATCAATAATTAATTATTCACAAATAATATTACGTAATCACAATATCGACAACCAGCGCTTCCTGGAAAGAGGGGGCTTTCCAATAAGAATTTCTTCTTCTGCCTCGCAATTAGGTGACCAAACCTCTCCTTGCAGTATGTAACTTTCTAGACATTGCCAATAATGTTATCTAATAATATTATTCGATAATATGAATTATTGCTTCGATAATGAAAGATACTCGTAATGACAATTATCAAACAACAAAGAATATAAAATATCAACGCAGCAATTATTAACTCAATAAAATAATCGAATAAGAATTATCGTAACCATTATCGAGTAGTGTCTTCACGTAAGAATCAATAATTGGTGCAATACTGCAGCTATCGCTTGTCAACAACGCGTAATAAGGTGTTTTAACCACCGGGTATTCCAACAAAGATAATCTGTAATAACTACGCCAAGTTATTTAAAAAAACAACTTATATTTGTCGCTTTTCTTCATCCAATCGCTTTTCGCATGGGGCTCCACACACGGTCACTACTGTCAGCATTTAATATTCCCGACCGTATGAATATTCCACGACCAAACGAATATTCCCCACAACAATGAATATTTTATAACCACTTGCTTATTTTGAAATATTTGCATATTTAACCCTTAACTATCCACATTAATCAAATCAACCCTTACTATTTCAAAATAATAAATAAAGGAAATTCCTTTTTATTTAAAAATTTCAGGGTCTTACAACCTCCCCTCCTTATGAAATTTCGTCATCGAAATTGACGTGACGTACTGGTGTTTTTGAAAAGGTGAGGATACCTCGCTTTCATTTCCGCTTTCCAACTCCCGTGTCATTTCCTCTATAGCATGATTCCTCCACAAAACTTTAACTTGTGGTATAACCTTTCAAGGTAGGACATGCTCCTTCCTATCCAAAATCTTGACAGTACCTCCTCATACGTTAAGTCTTCTATTATCTCGTTCCTGCTTCTAACTCTATAACGTGGTTCGGGTCTTTCATATTTACTGAAGTACGAGATATGTGAAACACATTATGAACACGAGACATACTCGAGGTAACGCAAGTCTATAGGCTACATTTCCTACTTCGGCCAAGAATTTGAAATGGACCAATAAATCATGGATTGAGCTTTCCTCTCTTCCCAAATCTTGTAACACCCTTCCATGGAGCAACTCGCAACAATAAATGATCCCCACATTAAATTCCACGCCCTTTCGATGAAGATCCGCATAACTCTTTTGTCGATCTTGTGCCGCTTTAGTATACGTTGTCGAATCATTTGGATCTTTTCTTTAGTCATAATGCATTTAACTCGGGTCCAAACAATGTTGCTTCACCCACCTCATCCCAACATATCGAGAACGACATTTTCGGCCCATATAATGCTTCAATGGAACCATGCCTATATTTGTTTAATAACTATTGTTGTATGAGGATTCCACCAATGGCAAGTACTTATCCCAACTTCCTTTGAAATCTAGGACACGAGTTTTAATATATCTTCAAGAGTTTGAGTAGTCCTTTCGATTGCCCATCCGCTTTGAGGATGGTATGCCAAATCGAATCGTAAATTGCGTCTCATAGCTTTCTAACCCAAAAAATCATGAAGTGAATCTTGGGTCACGATCTAAAACTATGGATACCGGGCATGCCATGCAATCTCACAATCGCATTTACGTATATACGAGAAAGACGCTCAAGGAATAAGTCTCTCGACGGTAAGAAATGAGCGTATTTGGTTAATCTAATAACCCAAATAGCATTGATGCCTTGAGAAATCGCAGAAGACCCGTGAATCTAAATCCATAGTAATGTGTTCCCACTTCCATTCCTAATCTCAAGTGGTTGCAACGGACCCTTAGGTACAAGATGCTCCGCTTTTACACGCTAAAGTTAAACACATCGAGATAAACTTTGCAATCTCTCTCTTCATATTGTTCCACCAAAATGTATGTCAAGATCACGATACATTTTAGTACTTCCAGATGGATTGCAAATGGCGATTGTGCCTCCATCATAATCTTGTACTTCAAATCGTAGTCGTTAGGAACACAAAGTCTAGAGTGGACTCAAGTATCAATTCTCGCCCTAATAGCTCCTTCTTGTTTCTTTCTTCTTCATACGATCAACTCCGGCCTGGTGGCTTGAGCAACCTTAACTTTTTCTATTAAAGTTGGCTCTATCGTATACTTGACATCATCGCACTCGCTCCTCAAGATATGATCTTCTACTCATCGCCGCCACCTACCACGTCGCTTTTCCAGGATGGCATGATCGTAACATGTGCTTTAAATGAGTCTCCTCTCGAGTTCTTCAAGCTCTTCCCACATTCCTCGCTCCATTCGAATTTTGTATCTCTACGAGTCACCAAGTTAATGGAATAAATGATTCGAGAATATCCTTCAACGAATCTCCGATAATAACCAACTAAGCCTCAAAAGCTACGCCTTTCGATAATCGATTTAGGTTGCTTCTCAATCGCGACTCATATCCCAATCTTGGATAAAGACGTCACAATGACACCTATCGCTTTACTATCGCATCGAATATGACGCCCCCTACAGAGAGTCTCGCTTAGGTGGATTCCACAAAGGAAGTCACCAGATAAAGGCTCGGTACCAAATTTATAGTTGAATTTTTAACTCCTCAAGTTCAATAGAGCCATTCGATATGAGATTTTAGAAATGAGTTTTGTACCGGGTTCAAAGTCGATACAAAATTTAATATCGTGCTTTGGGAGTAAGCCAAGAAATTCTTCAGAAATACGCCGGAAAAATCAATAACAACAGAATATTATTCAAATCGACGTGTCTTTATTCAAATCCATAACATGGACTAAGAAAATTTGACATCCGTAATAAACGAATGACTTCATGGCTTGATATGAAAATGTTTGACTACAATGGTTTGATTGCTTGAATTGAATAACAAAGTTGCTTAGGAATATGAAAGCTAACAACCTTACGAAAATAATCAATTTTATGATGAGTAGTTAACCTTAAAATCACATCAAAAACAAATATCTCTATAGAAATAAGGTTAACGTGTAATGTGATAGTGCCAACTCAATCAAGCAAGATTTATAAATAGTGGATGTGATGAAAGTTTCTCCTAACGGAGTTTCCACAGATAGGTCAAAGTCTAATTTCTCCGGAGTCAAGTTTAAACGTTGAGCGCAAGTAAGAGAGATAAAAGAATGGGTAGAACCGATATCTAGTAAGGTATATACTTCGCAAGAATTTATAATTAACTAACCCGTGCTAACTTCGTCGGGTTCTCGCATTTTGACCGGCCACGACAAACGCTTCTTCCAAGAACCGCTGACTTTGACTTTTCTCGGGACATCCTTTTGAGTCACCATTCCCACCGGATCGGGTTTCGATATCGTATAATCTCGAGCGATATATCCTTCTTTTCCACAATTATAACATACCTTAAACTGCTGTGGGCGCTTTGGGTGATATGTCCCTCTTTCCCGCATTTTGTAAAGATACGACCGGTGGTCGCTTCTCCTCCCTTAAAACTAGTTGCTATCGGGCGCCGACGCCTTCACATGGTCGTTGTTGAATCTCCTCTTTTAAAATCTCCTCCCGACTCGCTTCTTCTATTTTCATGGCCACGATTACCACCGTAGAGTGGTTACCGCCTTTTGTCTCAGATTCTTCTTTCTCCGCCGGTTATCGTTATTCGATGACCGCTATCTTCAGTATGATCCTCGGTTATGGTCCCTCATTGAACGTACTTCGTTATCTCGCCTAACAATCGAGCCCCGCTGACAACATCCGAATAGAGAGAAAATTTATGAGAAATGAGATATCGACGTATGTCGTTTTCAAACCTCTCGTAAACATCCGCGTCATACGCTCCTCATTCTCCACCAAATGAGGTGCAAACTCGATAACTCCGCGAACTTCGCCTCGCATCGGGACCGCCATGTTATTCTCGCTTAGTCTAATAAACTCCACTTCCTTCATACGACGACCACTACTTTCGTGGAAGTACTTGTCATTGAACTGCTTCAAACGCCTCCCACGACATGCCGAAAAAAATGGATGGGTACGCTTCACGTATTCCCACCAATGAATCGCCTCGCCACTTAACATAAAGGCGCGAATGGAACTTTCTGTTCTCCGCATCCAAAGACATCGAATATCTTGGTAATTTGTTTGACCCACGCCTCCGACTTAATCGGATCCGCTTCCCTGCACTCGTGGTCCCAACTCTTTGAACGCTTGGCATGACCACCACCCGTGAATTGCTATCATTTCCTCCCGTATTTTGAACACGAAGTCTCCTCGTCTCGATTTTGCATGAACTGCAAAAAGCTTCTAAACATCCCCTCGCTCATCATCTCGCTTTCGAATGGTGTTGTTCACGGAGGAACATTACCAAACTGTTGCAGACGTTCTCCTCGTTGGTGAGTACAGGCATCTCCACTCGGTCCTCATTTGCTCCAATCATAATATTCTCAATCGACATTCTCAAATATTGTCATAAAATAAGGGTTAATTAAGGAAATCAATATATCACATAATATCCCTATATATCGACCAACTAACAAATAAGCTTAGGTAGGACACACTAGCGAAGGATTTACTCGCCTCTCCCTCCTAGTTTTATTCCCCGATCTCCGCCAGAGATCATATCCCTAAGCTCGATATTAATCGTGACGCCCCAAAATAGGTATACACAACACCCATTCTCGAAGTCGCCAAATACATGGTACAAGAAGCAAACTACAACTTCAATAATACAAATGTCGTGTGAAATACGACACAATATATATGTGAGTTTAAATATAATATTGTCTTCTAGACAATATCCACACGCAAATAAATCCCCATCATAATTATTGATTCATTATTTTACAAAATGGTGAGGACTACTAAACAACTCTCTCTAGAACCTTCATTCCATACCCCCGACTAAGACTCGCTACATTCTCGCCTCCCGAGAAGAAAAATGGAACAACAAGGAAAAGGGTGAGCTCAACTAGCCCAAGAAAGAATATTATGACTAAGATAATATACAACAAATTATCGTTAGTCTTCAACAGGGAAAAATCGATAGAATCACAATGATAACAAGTTTCGCATCAATATTCGCAATGAAATAATAATTCATGAAGAGTTACGTAAAGAATGAAATCTACTATAATCTATGAATTTAATAAATTCATCAATATTTTATCCCCGTAACATCAATCAATATGCATCCGAATCAAATATTCATCTTTTTGCACTACAGTGCCAAAGATATTCATCACCGGGTCATGTTCATTTAAACACTGCTCATCTTTGCACTACAAGCCAAAGATATTAATCAATCGGCATGTTCATCTCAACACTGCTCATCTTTGCACTACAAAGCCAAAGATATTCTTCAGAATCATTCATCTTTGCACTACGTGCCAAAGATATTCAATAATATCATCATTTAAGACCGAGGATGATGAAAAATATTTTTAAGAAACGAATCCAAAGGAAAACAAAATGACAAGGATTAAGGATTAAGGATTCAGACTTGGTTTTATCCACGCCCAAAATAATACCTCAAAAATAATCATAGTGGTGTAAAATTCAAGAATGATCAAAACATGGATACAATCGAAGTTAGTATCCGTAATAGATGTTTTGACGAAAAGAAGAAATTTTATTTTTCTATGAATAATACCGATCATCGAATAAATAGTCAGATACGTGAATAAAGGCCGATACGTGAATAAGTAACTCCGACACCAAAAGATAGAAATTCCACAAAACATCTTCACGCTTCATTTAATAGTACTAAACTCGTGAATAAGAACTCATGAATAAGAATCGTGAATAGTAACTCGCTTAATATAACCCATGAATAGTAACCCCGACATGAAAAAGTTCCAAATTTGATAAAACTTCAGATCAACATTTCAAAGATAATGATATTGAAGAAATAATATCATTACGAAAAAAAATAATATCCTTTACCTCGAAAGATCGGACTTCTAAATTTGAAACACCTGGATATAAAGCTATGACTTGACTTGCACCGTATAGCAATACTCAAAGTATACTCAAAATACTCACAAGAATACGCCGATAATATAGAGAGAAAAACTTCAGCTTACGGTGTGATTTTCAATTCTAACCTAAGCACCATATTTATAGAAATTTGCTAGAACACCAAAGCGAAAATTTAATAAATTAATAATATAATTATATTATTTTCTACACATGTCTAGAATCTGATTTCAGCCATCAAACACATGCCACCTTCTAGAAAAAATAAGAAAAAACATTTTTCTAATTTTAAATATTTTAAGCTTCCAAAATCAATTATTTTGAGCTTCCTAACTTCAATAATTCATAATAAATAGCCCTTTCATCGAAAAATTCAATCTCGCGATTTTATAGGAAATTCAATTCTCTACAACTTTGCGTAAGAAAGTTTTTCCAAATTCCAATCGAAATTGACCAAAATCCACAAACGGGCAATTTTACAAAGCTATAATCAAATTTCAAATCGATAAATGGGGTCCACCGACATGTTTAACATGTTTTAAAACATTTATTGCAACAAAAATACTCTTCCTCCTCAGATACTCATATATCCCACATTCGTTGTAAAAATATCACCGTTAATATATTATTAAAATAATATATTTAAATGAATTATTTTATCGTAAAAAGATAAAATATTAATTTTCAACAATTGTCATTTTAAAAATTTTCTCCATCTATATCCACATAAAATCAATATTTTCCTCATCATATAAATCAATAATTAATTATTCACAAATAATATTACGTAATCACAATATTGACAACTGTGCAGCTTCAGAGAAGAGGGGCTTCCAATAAGAATTTCTTCTTCTTGGCGCCATTAATTAGGTGACCAAACCTCTCCTGATGTAACTTTCTAGACATTGCCAATAATGTTATCTAATAATATTATTCAGATAATATGAATTATTGCTTCGATAATGAAAGATACCGTAGAATGACAATTATCAAACAACAAAGAATATAAAATATCAACGCAAAGATTATTAACTCAATAAAATAATCGAATAAGAATTATCGTAACCATTATCGAGTAGTGCCTTCACTTACGTAAGAATCAATAATTGGTGCAATACCGGTGTGCTATCGTTCAACAACGCTGCAATAGTGTGTTTTAACATGCCCACCGTATTCCAACAAGATTAATTCGTGAATAACTACGCCAGTTATTTAAAAACAACTTATATTTGTCGCTTTCTTCATCCAATCGCTTTTATTATGGGGCCCACACACGGTCACTGCTGCGTCATTTAATATTCCCGACCGTATTTAATATTCCACGACCAAACGAATATTCCCCACAACAATGAATATTTTATAACCACTTTATTTTGAAATATTTGCATATTTAACCCTTAACTATCCACATTAATCAAATCAACCCTTACTATTTCAAAATAATAAATAAAGGAAATTCCTTTTTTTAAAAAATTTTGGGTCTTACAAAAGAGTTACCCATTTTTAACCATATTGGTTACATTATAAACATTTTTATCAAGACATTAATATATATATATATATATACACACATACACACACACACAACTGTTATGTAATGTTCTAGGGTTTAGTGATCAGATTAATTATATACTTTGATATGTATTTGCACATAAAATTTTTATGCAACGCTATATAACATATGCTATTAAAATTTGATAATCGCACAACAATCTACCATCTTCTTATTATATTTTAATTTATTAATTACATGTATAAATTTATTATTAACAAAATAATTAATCCCGCCGCAAAGCGCGGGTTTGTATCTAGTTGTTTCACTATCTTAGAATACACGAATTATTATAAAAATAAAAATAAATAAATAAATTTGTGCATGGATAAAATTAAAATCAACTTGTACTATAGTACAAGGATCAAAATGGTTGTTTAGCCATACAAAAGTCGATAGATCCCAAAGTTTAATCTTAATCAAATTAGTCAGTTAAATGAAAACAATTGGACACATTCACTTCATATTTGATAAATTACTGACACACAAACGCAGGGTCGATCCTGAGTTTTAAAGGGCTTAAAGCAACAAAAAAAAAAGAACTTTTTGTGAATTGCTATTAAGATAGGCATAAAAAAAAACTAAGAACTTTCCCTGAACGTGTAGGTGTAATATGAAAAGGGGTCTTCCTGATTCAAAAACTACAAGTTTACCATTAAGATTTGAGCCTATTTCATTGGGTAAATTTTTTGTGGGCCTTTAAATTTAAACTGATGTGGACTAGGCTCTTTTGTTTGGGTATATATATATACATAACACAAATATCTCTTGGATCTCTTAGGGGCCCTAAAAATTTATCAATTTTTGTGGGCCTAAATCCCGTAACACTCTTGACTTTAACCTGTAGGTCTTTATAAACTTTAGAGTGATCTTTTTATTTATGTATTACTATTGTATTGAACATGAAGTGAACTTATCATAAAGTTCATAATAACTATTCCCGATTAGATATAAATAGGACAAAAGTATATGTGTTGAACTTTATTTAACGGCCCTAGTTTGACCGTAAAAAATTTAACTAAAATTACATATGGTCACCTTACTTGATAAAAGTATTATTATAAATAAGTTAATATTTTACATGCAAATAATTTTTATTTTTATTTTATTTTTTAAGATGAGACTGAGGTATTACAGTTATTTTGTTATTAAATTTATTAACTCATAAGTACACAATATTTTTGGATAACCTTAACAAAAAATTTGATCTCCAAGGGGACACATTGGATGACTTTCCAATACGATAATACTAGATTAGTAGGTTTATGACCATCAAATTACGTCTCAATCAATAATACTAGAATGAACAAAAACATATTGTTTTTAATATTTAACAAGATGCACACGTTTTTTTTTTATAATAATAATGCAAAGTTTAGAAACACAATTATTTAAAAATACCAAAATCTGTAGCATGTTCTATTACAAGTCCACCAAAAAAAACTAAAAATATGAAATAATAATAATAATAATAATAATAAAATTGTCAAGCTTACCGAAGGTCTTTGGGTTGAATGGTATTATTCAATCATGATAATCATGAGATTGAGGGTTCCAGCTTTGGCATGCCAATGTGTGTGTGTGTGTGTGTTAAATTTGGCATGCCAATGTGTGTGTGTGTGTGCATGGGCGGAGACCCCCCCTCCCACCCCACCCCACCCCACCCCACCAAAATTCTGCACATGTTATATATATTAATAGTCAATAACATAGTATATATTAATAGTCAATACACACACACACACATATACATATGTATAATAATACTATTTTATAATAGTAGTCTAAAATTTTTTGCATGCGCTGTATAAATTAAAAAAATAGAATAAATTTTAGGGTTCTTTACATAAGTATACAACAAATAGAAAGTAATTCTGAAAAGTCAAGATCAACCAAATAATTACAAAAAGAGGAACCATATTACAAAAAATAAGATAATTCATTCATTAATAAGGAAACCTAAAATTAAAGACAAATAACTGCCATAATTAATAATTTAAATTCAAATATTTGGATCTAACAACAAAAACAAATTCAAATTCAAATCTTTATCTCCCTCACATACACTTTGAAATAATAGTTCACCGCTACACCGCATTGCATACACCGCCAAATCTCCTCAGTTGTCCAAAACGCCAAAATGAGAATAAGAAGAAGATTCACCTTACAAAAGTTTAAAAATAAATAGATGTAACTAATAATGTTCTGAATTTTTTTTTATAACTATTTTGTTACTCATAAATAATAAAATGGATACCTTTGTATGAATGGTTGGTTACCAACTGCATCACATTCAAACGAAATTGTTAACTTAATAAAATTAAATTGGTTACCTTAATTTGAAAGTTTGACAACCAACTGAATGAAGGTTTGGCTACCAACTAAATGACATTCAAAATAATTGGTAACTTAATAAAACTTAATTAATTACCTTGGATACCCACTGCAATATGAAAAAACTGAAGGTGTAAAGGTGAAAAAATTGAAGGTGTGTCGTATGAATTGGTTACCTTTGTCTGAAAGTTTGACAACCAACTGAATGAAGGTTTGGCTACCAACTGCATCACATTCAAAATAATTGGTAACTTAATAAAACTGAATTAGTTACTTTAGAACCCACTGCAATATAAAAAAATTGAAGGTTTGTCGTGGATGGGGGTGAGGAGGACGTCGGAAAAGCAATTGATTATTCCGATCGACCATCATAGGGAGACGGAGCAGAACGATGAACCAGACCCAGAGAGATTCACGACTCGCACGGAATCGTCAGCGTCGAAGCTCTTGAATGCTCTGGCCAAATCCCCCATCATGCCCTTCGTCAGCGAGTTCAGTGACTTGGGACGATTAATTGTCACATACACCACCCTGTTCGATTCTTGGCTTACTAGTATCAACTTTTCCAGCTGAGGAGTTTTCCATTTTGGATTCACAGATTTGAGATTTCAATTTATTTTGTACTATCAAGTACTCCTATATATATATATATATATATATATATATATAGAGAGAGAGAGAGAGAGAGAGAGAGAGAGAGAGAGAGAGAGAGAGAGAATACGTTGAATGAAGAAGAAGGGTGATGCAGTTGTTATAGATGAGAAGAAAGAGAAGAAGTCATGGGTATAACTAATCCCAAAATTAAGAAAATCTAATTGAATACTAATTCTCTAAATTAAGGAATCTTAATTGCACAAATATTATAAATAAATATGGAAGTGTATTAGTTGTGTAAAAATTTTATAAGTGGACTATTGTTATAATTATTTTTAAAAATGTAATAGAATATGTAATTCATCCTAAATTTTATTCACAATGAAATTCAAATGAAAGAACTTGAAACATAATCAAATCTAGGTCGCTACTTGAGGTTGAAGAATGATAACAAAAATCAAGTTCTTTATTTACCAAATTATTTTCTACAAACATTTTATATTTTTAAATATCATTAATTTACTTCAGAGACTTACCTTTGTTGATTTTTTTCTGGATTAATTTTTTTTTGTTTTATATAGAAAATTGATATTTTCATATAAAAAATAATATTTCTACATGAATTTCTCTCACGTATTTCTAAATGAAATAAAAAAAAATAATATTTTTATATAAATTTTGATATTGACCAAAATTTTGATGACGTTTTCAAACTATGCAGAATCGCAGGATACAGTTGCATCATCTCAATCGTACAACTGAAAGAAGTACTCTAAACATCAATAAATAATTTTTTTATTAATGTATTTTGATCCCCCAAAAGAAGTATATATAATAATTTGTTCTTCCCCCCAAAAGGATTTACTTTTAGTTTGGAGGATTCAATCCCACAAGTGGAACGTCCTTTACTTCAATGTTGGATATGATGGACAACTTGAGACTTGAAAGACTTACAGATTTTAGGCGTGTAGTAGGGAGATTCTGTTCCAAGATAACAAGGGTTGTGAGCCTTTGCTTGCCTTTCTTTTGTCCCTAAAACTAGGAGAAACACACAATACCATTGACCTCTCACCATCTCTCTTCTTGGTCACCACATAACTAATAGGATTTTTATATGGACAATTTATAGATTTTTTTTTTTATAATTTCCTCACATGAATTAATAGTAAGAGTGATCAACAATTACGTGAGAGAGAAAATATTTCTTCCATTTAAAAAAATGTTTCTTTGTACATGATGTTTCAATAATATATATATATATATATACAAATCTGGCAATCAAATGACGGATGCGATGAGCAATAAAGAAAGAATCTAAACTGTTTATATATATGATTTAAAAAAGCGTCATTATATAGATTATTCGCTTCTACACGATTATTTGGAGAGAATCCATATATATAATCTTTTTTTTCTTCTTTTTATACAAAATGTGAACTATAGAAGTTTTGTATTGTTCTTGTTAACAAAATTCATGTTACATTTATAAAATGGGTCCAAGTCGAATATAAAGACATCAAGTTCTATAAATCAAAATAATTGGTAATAAAAAAAGTTAACCTTATTCATTATATATTAAACATAAAATTAATTCAAGATATGAGACAATATATACTTTAACGGCCCAACTATTTATTTGAGTTGTTTCATGAATAACTGATGAAATGTTTACTTCGTCTTCTAAATCACCATTTTTTTTGGTCCAAATTTTGCAATGCAAGAAATGGTTTTTTTTTTTCTTGAAGATTAAACTTAAATAATTATGTCCACTATAATTTAGGTCAAAGCCTTCAATTTTTTCTAGAACAGTTCCCACGGGAAAGAAAACTATATCAATACTTTGGCATTTATCTCTCTTCTTTTCAAATATACTCTTGTCCCAATCAGTGGTTTAAAGAAGAACTTAAAATTAACCGTAAATTCGTAAAGCGTAAGCCAGTTATTGAAAATCTTATTCGAGGAAGGGAGACATAGTCTTGTCACAAGGTCGGGAAACTCCTCTCTATCAAAGAAAGAAGAAGAAAAAGATCATTTCTTAATCTAATTTCTTGAACATGTTATTTTCTTATTTTTTGATTTAATATATAGTTTTGTTATATAAACCCCGTTATACTAGGCTCATTCCATTTGCCTTAGCAGTTGTCAGGTTCAAGTGAAGAAGGGCCTTGGCCCAATTACTGTCTAGGCAGAACTTCTGCTACATCAAATATTGTTATGTTATTTTAACATTTTCGAGCTACGTACTAACTACTAAACTACTACTCGGAAGTAGTTAGCATCAATTTATTTTTGGGTAAGTTGGTCAATAGACTATTGACATACATACGAGACTCTATGTGTGTTAGCATTCTATTGACCAATTGACCAACTTACCCAAAAATAAACTTCATGCTAACCGGATCCCTATTACTCGATCTGCCTCGAAAAGGATGACTTAAAGTATAAGTTTTTTTGTTTTTAAAATGATAGTCTAAGGTATAAAAAGTAAGAGGTAAATATGTGATTTAGCGGGGTTCATTAATTTAAAAGAATAAAATGACACAATATATTATGTAATTTTGTGGGACCATTAAGGATAAATTTTTTTTTTTTCATCTCTTTCAACTATATTACTTTAATTTCTTAATTTGAGTAAAGAATATATTTAAGTCATTTTTTGAGGACGGAATGAGTACATTTTTATCATGTTTAATTTCTCAAAGAAAATTAAAAACTAAAATATGATTTATATGTCAATTTATTTTATGTTGAATGTGATCAACAGCTAAAATTGTAAGCCACAAAATTAAACAATAATATTTGAGTCGGTATTTAGTACATATATGAATTTGTCCGTTATATATAACAACATTTTTTACTTGGATATGAATGAATAAAACACGTCTTTTTTTTTTTTTTTTTTATCAACAAAATGAAATAACTTTTATTAAAGGGAACTGATATGTTTACATAAAAAATTGATATTTTCACATGATTTCACCCACATGAATAATGGGTTGGTCTCACCTCTATGCGAAAGAGACTCATGTGAAAATATCAATTTCTTTATAAAAACCCCAAAACCAACACATCCAGAAGATGCCTTCTGATACGGACATGACTAACTTGGATTTAAATGGAGGACGTGAATAGGACTCGGTGTAAGTACCAGTTGGACCTGTGACGAGAGGACGAGTTAAAAGGTTCAAGGAAGGACTTATAGCTTTGGTTCAAGCAATGTGGGTTGAAAATAACATGTCAACTTGATCCAGAGAGGATGATGATATATATGCCCAAGTACGTTAATATGGTCCAAGTTGCGATCCAGAACAATCCAATGCAAGCCAGGAAAAGAGACTACAAGTTTGGGAATCAGCACCCCCGCCCCGGCTGGCTTTCACAAGCCAAAATGGTCGGCCCGACGGCAAGCTCTCTGTCCAAAGCCACCCCAGTGAGCTCTGAAGCATCCGTATGAGTCCTCTGTCGACACACCTAACGAACTTTGTGAGGGCTTGGATTTGCCGCCTCGACGCTTATTTTCGATTTAGTTAGCGCGCTTTTTTGGCGGCGCGCGTTTGATGATTTTTTAGCGTGGATTTGTTCACAACACTCTATTTTTTCAGTTTATTATTAGTATTCTATTATAATTAGGATATTAGGGTAGATTTTGATTCTATATTTGATTGTTGATTCCTTTTCGGATTCTTAGGGTTTTAATTTCTATTATTTAAGATTCATGGATGTAATACATTATTCATTCATTCAAGAATATATAGATTTAATTGCTTGTGAGATTATTCTCTAGATTTGGTTCTTCGAAGAATTCCGAAGTATTTTTCTTTGTTAATTATTTGATATTCAATTTGACTTATCATACAACAATTCATATTTATGTGTCGCGTCTTCTACCGCATCAATCGTCAATTATGCCGAGGTTCCTGTTTCAATATAAACACGGGGTTTAGGCATCGTTGGTGTTCCATTCAACGTATATTCCATTGCTTGATCGATTGTACCAAGGTTCTCGTCTCAATATAGACGTTGGGTTTTGGTGTTGAGAGAGTTCCACTGTATTAACTGTGCTAGAAATGATCTGAGCGACGACCACTTCACGCAAGCGTACCGTGGAGTCCATCATTTGGTATCAAAGTTAAGTTCTAGCGAGTTACTTATCCTTTAAAGTTCTGTTGAAATTGTTGAGTAAAAAAAAGAGAAAAAAAAACATTCGAATTTTAATTTTTCTTTGTCGATTGCATGTTATTGTCAGATTTACACCTTCTTTATTTGTTCTTGATGAGTTACTTTTGAATTACATTGTAAAACTGTGAATTTATTTGGTGAATTCAAAAAGAACTTATAAGAGGGAATATTGAGAGGTAAAAGGCAAGAGTGTAAGCTTAATAGAGGGTAAAAGTCTATTGAGTGATACATGAGCGTATAATTGAGCGATACATTATTTTGAGCGAAACACATAAGGGAGTGTGTAAGAAAAAATTATTTTTGTTATTAACCCTTGTTTTGTAGGAAATATGTCTAGCTCAAAGAACATATTTTATACTAGGTTTTTAGTGCAAGAAAAGGTGTGCATTGTGAAAATTAATTGTGATATTGGTACTAACATTTCTAGCAATACAATGGTGGAGAAACTAGGATTGTCAACAGTTGCACATCCTCGGCCTTACAAGTTGCAAGGAATCGTCGAATTTGAGGAGGTAATGGTGACTAGATTAGTGTTAGTTTCTTTTCACATTGGCAGATACGAAGATGAAATATTATGCGATGTAGTTCCAATCCATACTTGCCATTTTATACTTGGGAGGCCATGACGACACAACAGGTGCGCGAAGCATAATAATTATACTAATAAGTATTCATTGGTATACAATTGAATAAGAGTCAACCTATGTCCTATGACGTCCGAGCAAGTTTGTGACGATCTAATGTACTTATAAAAAGATCATGATCAAAGGCAAGAAAAAAAGATCGACAAAAAGAAATTGTTCAAAAGATTGATAGTTAGAAAGAAAAGTTTAAAAAAGAATGAGAGAAAAAAAAAGAGAGAACGAAAAGATTGAGATTGATAATAAACAAGAGAAAAACAAATGAGAGGGTGAGCATGAAAAAGAGAGTGAGTTGGAAAGTGTGTTATATTTTAAACCAATAACTGTAAATTTGTACAAGACGACGCTTTTGAATACTAACACTAATGATTCTTCTTTGTCTACTTATGTTTTGTCTCTTGTGTAGGTTGTTGATGATATACCCCGTGCTAACATTCCGTACCAATAAATTGATAGTATTCTCGAGGAGATGACAAAGTTACCAAGACCCGACTTTTATAAATAAAGATGAATTTTTTCTAAAATATTATTTTTGAATATTATGGAATAAATTTGATATAATGTTATAGTTGTGGGTAATATTTATAAATTTTGCAAAGTATGCAAGTTGTTATAAAATATTAGTTTGGTGGGGAATATTCTTTTTGTTAGGAATATTAAATGCAATGGCTCAATCATTGGTGGACCCCTAGCAATGAAATTATTATCGGATTGAGAAAAGCGACAAAATATTTTATAAAAATAACGGCGGAGGTGTTCTGATTAAAAGCTGTTGAACTACCGGTTGGTAAAAGTGCGATGTCTGGCGTGGTTGCGTAGTAGCACGCGGTATTGATTATTGATGCTTTACGTGAAAAGTCACTCGGTATGCTCGATTATTACTACGATAATTCTTTGCATCATCTCTCTTATATTATTGATTCAATTATTGTCACGATTATCATACATATAATATGTTATAGTATTAAATCAATAATTGAGGCGACAAGTTATAAATGATTAATAATTGTTGAAAGATTAAATATGTGTTGATTAAAAATAAAATGATTTGTGGTAATATTTATTCGATCCTTTGTATATAAAGAGTTTTATGGGGCGTTTGTGGTAAGTTTGATTATTTTATGGGGGGCCCATATGTCGTCATCTAAGAGTCTCTTCGTCGATAGTAATTACCTTTGTGAATAGTAATTACCTTTGTCGATAGTATTTACCTTAAATCGATAGTAATTACCTTTGTAATAGTACCTTCGTCGATAGTAATTACCTTTGTGAATAGTAATTACCTTCGTCGATAGTATTTACCTTTACGTCGATATCGAACCACTTGTATTTCACATTTACTGAGTGTCGAACCACTTGTCGTTTCACATTACGGTGTCGAAACCACTTGTCGTTTCACATTCACATTGATCGTCGAACCACTTTTCTTTTCACATCATCGATCGTCGAGCCCACTTGCCTTTTCACACGGCGGTCTTTAGCTAGAAATCTTCTATAAATAGAGGCCTGAGTGCTTCATTATTTTTCACGAATTCATTCAAGCTATAGAGAGAAAGTATAGAGAGAATAAGAGAAAGAAGAAGAGTATTTTGTTCTTACTGCTTCTTTGCGGTATTCAATCTCTACCAAAAGTAAGGGGTATTAAATGTACCAAAGTAAAGGGTGTTATTCTTTCTTATTCATGAAGAAAAGCTGTTGTTATTCCATTGCTTATTATTACATTGGAATAACTTTTGTATCATGGTTTACCTATACTTGGTGACATTCTTCTATTATTACATTGGAACATCACATGCATGTGTTTTTTACAGGACTTTAAAATCTTTATTATTATTACATTGGAACATCACATGCATGTGTTTTACAGGGACTGGTTAAAATCTTTATTATTATTACATTGGAACATCACATGCATGTGTTTTACAGGACTGGTTTAAATCTTTATTATTATTACATTGGAACATCACATGCATGTGTTTTACACGGACACTGGTTCCATCTTTATTATTATTATTACATTGGAACATCACATCCGTGTGTTTTTACACAGGACTGGTTCCGTCTTTATTATTATTACATTGGAACATCACATTCTTTTATTTTCTGTGGGACTGATTAATTATTTATTATTACATTGGAATAACACATTTTTGTCTGATCATCGCATGCATGGTGATTTCTTTTGTTATTCCATTCTTTATTATACCCGGTTGGTTAAAACTTTGACTTCTATACTCCATGAAATTAGTGGAATATCCTTGATATTTGCGTTTCATCGATATCTTTTCATGGAAATATTCTTGATCATTCTTGAATTTTACTCTACAAAAAGCGATGTCATGTTGATAATTTGGGCGTTAATAATTCTGGATAAAATAATTCTTGAACTTGTTTTATTGAATTCTTATATCATTGTCATCATCCTCATGTTTATATTATGTTGAAAGTCATCACATGGCACATGGTGTGCATAGATGGACTTGGTATGATTATGACCGAGAGACTATTGGTGTAATCATGGCCAGTAATGTTACAAATGATGTGATAAAAATCCTCGATGGCCGTAGTGCATTGATGGGCGATTGTTGGCATGATCATGACCATTAATGAATACACAAATATTCTTGGCCCGTAGTGCATGAATAATTGTGGTGGTGATATCTAAAGAAATATCCTTGGCGTAGTAGTGCGGGGTGATTCGATGATGTGGAATATTTATTAAAATGAGTCTCGGCTATATAATGATGATGAAAACCTTTTAAAACCTAAAAGATAGTAGACTTTATTTTCTACTTGACTCTTTTAATGGATTGCTTATTCCATTGCTGAGTTAAACTTTGGTTTATTCATTGTATTTTATCGGTTTAACATTGTTGAAGACTATTGATAATTTATTACGCATTATCTTAGTCATAATATTTCTTCTTCTTGGGCTAGTTGAGCTCACCACTTTTTTTCTTTTATTCTTCTCTTGAAATGAGAATATAAATTGGGGCGAGTCGGGGAAGCAGTGATGGTCTGAAGATAGCATTAGTAGTCCTCGGCTATTACGTGAAATAGTGTGATAATAATTGTAATGAGGACTCCTTTTTGAGTTTGTATAATATCTAGAGCGATATTTGTATTTAAACTCACGGTTTATATCGTATTAATACTGTACCAGCAGTTATATTAAGTTAAGTTGTATTTAAATTACATACCATGTAAGTGGCGACCCAAGATGGGTGATGTATACCTAATTTTGGGGGCGTCGCGATTGATATCGAGCTTAGGATATGATCCACAGCTAAGATGTGAGAATAGTACTAGGAGGGAGGCAGAGAATACCTTACGCTAGTATGACCTACCTAAGTTTATGTGCTTTTTTTTTATTGGTTGGTCGGGAAGATAGGGATAATTTATTACATGTCGATTAACCTTTTGTTTTGTGGCGATGTCTGAAAATGACATCGAGAATGTTGAGAATAGCAATGGGCCTTGACGATCGTTGATTCACCATGCTCGATAATCGAGGATAATGTGCATCGAGAAGCGACAATCCTCATGCAAACAACAACAACCTTGACCAAATGATGAATGATCAAATGTTGGAGGCTTTATGCAATTTATGCAAATGATGAGAGGCGACTCTGTCCAAAAGCGTGGGTGGAAACACGGAAAACTCTCGGGCGGTCACTGCTAAACAATTCATTCGAGGCTGGGACCACCGGGTTTTAAGGGAGAGCAAAACCACTTACGGCGGAAGCATGGATAAAGCAGATTACCAAGATATTTGATGTCTTGGGATGCTCAGAGGAGCAAAAGGTTCCCTTCTTGCCTTTATATTTTGCGGAGGCGGATTCTTGGTGGGAATCGGTAAAAGCGTACTCGACTTCTTTGTCTTGAAGATATCTTGGGAGAAGTTCGAGGGAGGCATTCAGCGACAAATACTTTCACGAAAGTATTACATACATGAAGGAGGTGGAGTTTATCAAGTTGGAACAAAACAATATGGCCAGTGTCATGATACGAGGCAAAAATTTGCGGAGTTATCACGGTTTCGTCCCACTTGGTGGATAATGAAGAGAATGGCGCGAATGTTTTTAAGAGGTTTGAAGCGGGAATCGTCGACATCTTATTTCTCATAAAAGCGTGTTTGTATTGAGATGTTGTAAATAGGGCTCGATTAGTGGAAGCGCGATAATGAGTCAACCTTGACTAAAAGAGAAGCGGTAAGCAAAATTATAATACCGGCGAGAGTAGTCATCGAGCGGTGACAACAAGCGTGGAGGAATCAACGGGCGGATATGGTAACCACTTGATTGGTAATCGAGGCCAAAACAATAAAATGGACATTTCAAGAAAGGAGATTCAACAATGATGGAAAGCGTCGGCACCGACACCCGTTGTTAAGGAAGGAGAAAGACCACTATCATATGCTTCAAATGCGGAGAGAGAGGACACATCGATCAATGCGCTGCGTCATGCCGTCAAAGCGTGTTATAATTGTGGAAGAAAGGTCACTTAGCTCGATTTTGTCGTTTCTGAAGACAAATTCACTAGGATGGAGCACCAAAGGCCGTCCCGAGAAAATTCAAAGCCGGTAGTCTGAGGGAGGCGTTTGTTGTGACCTCCCAAAGAGCGAGGAATCGAATGAGGTCATCACGGGTAAGCTTATCATAAACTCTAATGAAGTCATACTTTATTTGATCTGGGTTCTACCCATTCTTTTATTTCTCTACTTGCGCTCATCGATTAAATTTGACTCAGGAGAAATTAGACTTTGACTTATCTGTGGAAACTCAGTTGGGAGAAACCTTCATTACATCCACTTTGTTTATAAGTCTTGTTTGGTTCAAATCGGTACCCTCACATTACACATCGATCTTATTTCATTAAAAATACTTGCATTTGGCGTGATTACAGGGATTGATTGGTTAACTACTTATCATGCAAAAATTGATTGTTTTAAATAAGGTTGTTAGCTTTCATATTCCTAATCAACCTATTATCTGCGAATTCAAACGACCAAACCATTAAAATCAATCACGGTCATCTCGAGCCATAAAAGCTATTAGTTTTATTGAAAAGCGGATGTCAAGCTTTCTTAGCTCATATCACAATTTAAACAAAAATAAATCGATTTTGAGCGATATTTCTATTGTTAATAAATTTCTGACGTATTCCCAAGAACTTCTGGCCTACCCCGGGCGTGAAATTGAATTTTGTATCGACCTTGAACCGGGTACAAAACCTATTTCCAAAGCCCATGTCGAATAGCTCTATTGAACTTGAGGAGTTAAAGACCCAATGCGAGGAATTGTTAGACATTGGCTTTATTAGTCCTAGTACTTCTCCTTGGGGTGCTCTGTTACATTAAGTGAAGAAGAAAAAGATGGGAGTATCGACTTTGTATTGATTATCGGGAGTTGAATCATGTCACCATCAAAAATAGGTATCCATTGCCCGCGTATTGATGACTGTTTGACCCGATTGCAAGGAGCAAATTCTTTTCAAAGATTGATCTTAGTTAGGATATCACCAATTGAAGATTAGAACCGTGACATTCCAAAGGCGGCTTTTCGAACTTCGATGCGGGCATTATGAATTCCTAGTCATGTCCTTTGGATTGACTAATGCTCTCTTTGCCTTCATGGATATGATGAGCCAAGTATTCAGGAATATTTAGATCACTTTGTGGTGCGTCTTTATTGATGACATCCTTATTTATTCCAAAAGCCGTGAAGATCATGAGCAACACTTGAGGTGACACTCCAAAAGCTTCGTGAATATAAGCTTTATGCGAGTTGAAGAAATGTGAGTTACGGCTTGAAGAAGTAGCATTCCTTGGGCACGTGGTATCAAGTCGTGGAATATCTGTTGACCCGACAAAGATTGAAGCTATTCAAAGTTGGGAACAACCTAAATCGATGGCCAAAGAAATCGTAGCTTTCTCGGTTTAAATTTGGTTATTATCGGAGATTAAATGGAAGGATTTTCTCGAATCGCTACTCCATTGACTTCGGTGACTCGAAAAGATCTGAAAGTTCGGTTGGAGCGAAGAATGTGAGAAGAGTTTTCAAGAACTTCGAGAGGAGACTTATTTATTTTGTTACGACAATACCATCGGCTCGGAGGATTTGTCATCTCTGATGATGCTTGAGCAAAGGGTTGGGATGTGTTCTCATGCAACATGGAAAAGTTATAGCTTATGCCTCGCGACAACTCAAAGAATATGAGAGGAATTATCCTACTCATGATCTAGAGTTAGCGCGGTATTATCTTCTTACACTTAAAATTTGGAGGCATTACTTGTATGGGGAGAAAGTGGAGATCTTTACGGATCATAAAAGCCTCAAATATTTCTTCACTCAAAAGGAACTCAACATGCGACAACGGCGTTGGCTTGAAGCTGTTGAAAGATTATGATCATACCATCGATACCATCACGGAAAAGCGAGCGTGGTAGTAGGCGCGTTGAGTAGAAAATCATATGCAAAATCTGAGTGCGATATTGTCAACGCAAAGGCCCATTTTGTGTGACTTGCAAAGGATGGAGATAGAGTTAAAGACTCGAGGGCGCGTGTGATGATAAGCGAGTATCTGAGTAGAGCCGACTTTAATCGATAAAGTTAAAATTTGCTCGAAGCTACTGGACACAGGGCGATCGTATTATGAGGAAGAAAGTGTGCAAGAAGGTGCTATCTTAGGAAGCAAGAATCGATGAAGAAGGAATACTTGAGTCGACTCCGGACTTTGTGTTCTAACGACCACGATTTAAAGTATAATATCATGATGGGCGCCTGACACACCATTTGCAATCCATCACAGGAGTACCAAAATGTATCATGATATTAAATCATACATTTTGGTGGAAGCAATATGAAGAGAGAGATAGCATTTGTTTATCTCAAGGTGTCTAACTTGTCAGCGAGTTAAAGCGGACATCAAGTACCAAAAGGTCCATTGCAACCACTTGAAATTCGAAAATGGAAGTGGGAGCACATTACCATGGATTTAGTTCTGGGTCTTCTAAGGTTTCTCAAGGCATTGATGCGATTTGGGTCATTGTTGATAGATTGACCAAGTCTGCTCATTTTTTTCTGCGTCTGAGAAACTTATACACTTGAGCGTCTTGCTCGTATGTACATAAGCGAGATTGTAAGGCGCATGGTATCTTAGGTATCCATAGTTTACGATCGAGACCCAAGATTCACTTCACGATTTTGGGTTAGTTTGCAAAAAGCTATGAGCGCAGACTTACGATTTAGCTTCGGCATATCATCCTCGAGACGGACGGACGATCGGAGAGGACTATTCAAACTCTTGAAGATCTATTAAGACTACGTGTCCTTGATTTCAAGGGAGTTGGGACAAGTTCTTACCATTGGTGGAGTTTTCCTACTGACAACGATTATCAAGCAAATATTGGCATGGCTCCATTCGAGCGTTGTATGGAAGAAAGTGTCGTTCTCGGTTATCTTTGGGATGAGGTGGGTGAAACAACGTTGTTGGGGCCGGAGTTGATGCGTATGACTACGGAAAAGATTGAAACGATCCGACAACGTATAAAAACCTCACAAAATCGACAAAAGAGTTATCTTGATCTTCATGAAAGGGCGTGGAATTCGATATAGGAGATCATGTGTTGTTAAGAGTTGCTCCATGGAAAGGAGTTACAAGATTTGGAAAGAGAGAAAACTTAATCCTCGATTCATCGGTCCATTTTAATCCTCGATCGAGTAGGAGCGTGGCCTATAGACTAATTTTCTGTGAAATATGTCTACGTGTTCATAACGTTTTCACATATCCATGTTACGTAAATATGTGAAAGACCGAACCATATTATTGAGTTAGAACCGGACGAAATAGCGGAAGATTTGGCGTATGAAGAGGTTCTGTTCAAATTTTGGATAAGAAGGAACATATTCTACGCTCGAGTTATACCTCAAATCGAAGTTTTGTGGAGGAACCACGATGTTGAGGAAATGACTTGGGAGTTAGAATCGAAATGAAATCAAGGTATCCTTACCTCTTGACATACCGGTCGTACCCTAATTTGAGGCGAAATTTCATAAGAAGGGAGGTTGTAAGACTGACTTTTTTATAAATAAAGATGAATTTTTCTATAAATATTATTTTTGAATATTATGGAATAAATTTGATATAATGTTATAGTTGTGGGTAATATTTATAAATTTTGCAAAGTATGCAAGTTGTTATAAAATATTAGTTTGGTGGGGAATATTCTTTTTGTTAGGGAATATTAAATGCAATGACTCAATCATTGGTGGACCCCTGACGAAATTATTATTATCGGATTGAAAAAGCGACAAAATATTTTATAAAAATAACGGCGGAGGTGTTCTGAATTAAAAGCTGTTGAACTACCGGTGGTAAAAATGCGATGTCTGGCGTGGTTGCGTAGTAGCACTGCGGTATTGATTATTGATCTTCGTGAGAAGTCACTTTCGGTATGCTCGATTATTACTCTCTGATAATTCTTTGCATCATATCTCTTATATTATTGATTCAATTATTGTCACGGTATCATACATATAATATGTTATAGTATTAAATCAATAATTGAGGCGACAAGTTATAAATGATTAATAATTGTTGAAAGATTAAATATGTGTTGATTAAAAATAAAATGATTTGTGGTAAGTTTGATTATTTTATGGGGTATATATAAAGTCATCTATGAGAGTTTGTGGTAAGTTTGATTATTTTATACCCCGTGTCATATCTAAGAGTCTCTTCGTCGATAGTAATTACCTTTGTGAATAGTAATTACCTTTGTCGATAGTAATTACCTTTGTCGATAGTAATTACCTTCGTCGATAGTAATTACCTTGTGAATATATAGTAATTACCTTTGTAGTAATTACCCTTGATAGTAATACCTTTACCTTCGAACCAACCACTTAGTAATTTCACATTCGGACGTCGAACCACTTGTCGTTTCACATTCTGGCGTCGAACCACTTGTCGTTTCACATTCGGATCGAACCACTTTTCTTTTCACATCATTAGTCGTCGAGCCACTTGCCTTTTCACACGGCGGCGGTCTTAAGCTAGAAATCTTCTATAAATAGAGGCTGAGTGCTTCATTATTTTTCACGAATTCATTCAAGCTATAGAGAGAAAGTATAGAGAGAATAAGAGAAAGAAGAAGAAGTATTTTGTTACTTCTGCTTTTGCGATATTCAATCTCTACCAAAAGTAAGGGGTGTTATTATTTGTAAGGGGTGTTATTCTTTCTTATTCATGAAGAAAAGCTGTTGTTATTCCATTGCTTATTATTACATTGGAATAACTTTGTGTATCTGTGGTTTACCTATACTTGGTGACATTCTTCTATTATTACATTGGAACATCACATGCATGTGTTTTACAGGACACAGTTAAAATCTTTATTATTATTACATTGGAACATCACATGCATGTGTTTTACAGGACTGGTTAAAATCTTTTATTATTACATTGGAACATCACATTGTGTTTTACAGGACTGGTTAAAATCTTTATTATTATTACATTGGAACATCACATGCATGTGTTTTACAGGACTGGTTAAAATCTTTATTATTATTACATTGGAACATCACATGCATGTGTGTTTACACGGACTGGTTCCATCTTTATTATTATTACATTTGGAACATCACATGCATGCGTTTCTTGGGACACAGGTTCCGTTTATTTATTATTACATTGGAATAACTTTTGTCTTGATCTATCGCATGTGCATGGTGATTTCTTTTGTTATTCCATTCTTTATTATACCCGGTTGGTTAAAACTTTGACTTATATACTCCATGAAATTAGTGGAATATCCTTGATATTTGCGTTTCATCGATATCTTTTCATGGAAATATTCTTACGATCATTCTTGAATTTTACTCTACAAAAGCGATGTCATGTTGATAATTTGGGCGTTAATAATTCTGGATAAAATAATTCTTGAACTTGTTTTATTGAATTCTTATATCATTGTCATCATCCTCATGTTTATATTATGTTGAAAGTCATACATGGCTTTATGGTGCATAGATGGACTTGGTATGATTATGACGAGAGACTATTGATTGTAATCATGGCCAGTAATGTTACAAATGATGTGATAAAAATCCTCGATGGTAGTAGTAGTGCATTGATGGGCGATTGTTGGCATGATCATGACCATTAATGAATACACAAATATTCTTGGCGTGTAGTGCGTGAATAATTGTGGTCGTGATATCTTAAAGAATATCCTTGGCCGTAGTGCGGGGGGTGATTCGATGATGTGGAATATTTATTAAAAGTTGAGTCTCGGCTATAACGATGATGAAAAACCTTTTAAAACCTAAAAGATAGTAGACTTTATTTTCTACTTGACTCTTTTAATGGATTGCTTATTCATTGCGATTAAACTTGATTTATTTATTGTATTTTATCGGTTTAACATTGTTGAAGACTATTGATAATTTATTACGCATTATCTTAGTCATAATATTTCTTCTTGGGCTAGTTGAGCTCACCCTTTCTTTCCTTTATTCTCTTGAAATGAGAATATAGGCTGGGGACGAGTCGGGGAAGCAGTGATGGTCTGAAGATAGCATTAGTAGTCCTCACTATTACAGTGAAATAGTGTGATAATAATTGTAATGAGGACTCCTTTTTGAGTTTGTATAATATCTAGTAGAAGCGATATTTGTATTTAAACTCACGATTTATATATTTGTACACAGCAGTTATATTAATAAGTTGTATTTAAATTACATACCATGTGGTGGCCCAAGATGGGTGATGTATACCTAATTTTGGGGGCGTCACGGTTGAGTATCGAGCTTAGGGATATGATCCACAGCTAAGATGTGAGAATAGTACTAGGAGGGAGGCAGGGGAATACCTTATTAGTATGACCTACTAAGTTTATGTCTTTATTTTATTGGTTGGTCGAGAAGATAGGGATAATTTGTTACATGTCGATTAACCTTTTGTTTTGTGGCGATGTCTGAAAATGACATCGAGAATGTTGAGAATAGCAATGGGCCTATGACGATCGTTGATTCACCACATATCGATAATCGAGATATAATGTGCATCGGAGCGGCGACAATCCTCATGCAAACAACAACAACGACCAAATGATGAATGATCAAATGTTCGAGGCTTTATGCGATTTATCTGAATGATGAGGAGGCGACTCTGTCCAAAAGTGGGGTGGAAACACGGAAAACTCTCGGTGGTCACCATTCTAAACAATTCAAGGAGGCTGGGACCACCGGAGTTTAAGGGAGAGCAAAACCACTTACGGCGGAAGCATGGATAAAGCAGATTACCAAGATATTTGATGTCTTGGGATGCTCAGAGGAAGCAAAGGTTCCTTCTTAGCCTTTATATTCTTGCGGAGAGGCGGATTCTTGGTGGGAATCGGTAAAAGCGTACTCGACTTCTTTGTCTTGAAGATATCTTGGGAGAAGTTCGGGGAGCATTCAGCGACAAATACTTTCACGAAAGTATTAGCCACATGAAGGAGGTGGAGTTTATCAAGTTGGAACAAAACAATATGGCCAGTGTAATACATGATCTGAGGCAAAATTTGCGGAGTTATCACGGTTTCGTCCCACTTGGTGGATAATGAAGAGAATGGCGAATGTTTTTTTAGAGGTTTGAAGCGGGAATCGTCGACATCTTATTTCTCATAAAGCGTGTTTGTATTGGATGTTGTAAATAGGGCTCGATTAGTGGAGCGATAATGAGTCAACCTTGACTAAAAGAAAGCGGTAAGCAAAATTATAATACCGGTGAGTAGTCATCGAGCGGTGACAACAAGCGTGGAGGGAATCAACGGGCGGATATATGGTAACCACTTGGGTGGTAATCGGGCCCAAAACAATAAAAATGGACATTTCAAGAAAGCGGAGATTCAACAATGATGGAAAAGGCGTCGACACCGACACCCGTTGTTAAGGAAGGAGAAAGACCACCTATCGTATGCTTCAAATGCGGAGAGAGGGACACATCGATCAAAAGCTGCGTCATGCCGTCAAAGCGTGTTATAATTGTGGAAGAAAGGTCACTTAGCTCGATTTTTTTGTCGTTCTGAAGACAAATTCAGCTAGGATGGAGCACCACCAAGGCCGTCGAGAAAATTCAAAGCCGTGGTCTGAGGAGGCGTTTGTTGTGACCTCCCAAAGAAGCAAGGAATCGAATGAGGTCATCACGGGTAAGCTTATCATAAACTCTAATGAAGTCATACTTTATTTGATCTGGGTTCTACCCATTCTTTTATTTCTCTACTTGCGCTCATCGATTAAATTTGACTCAGGAGAAATAGACTTTGACTTATCTGTGGAAACTCAGTTGGGAGAAACCTTCATTACATCCACTTTGTTTATAAGTCTTGTTTGGTTCAAATCGGTACCCTCACATTACACAATCGATCTTATTTCATTAAAAATACTTGCATTTGGCGTGATTACAGGGATTGATTGGTTAACTACTTATCATGCAAAAATTGATTGTTTTAAATAAGGTTGTTAGCTTTCATATTCCTAATCAACCTATTATCTTGAATTCAAACGACCAAACCATTAAAATCAATCACGGTCATCTCAAGCCATAAAAAGTATTAGTTTTATTGAAAAAGCGGATGTCGAAGCTTTCTTAGCTCATATCACGATTTTAAACAAAAATAAATCGATTTTGAGCGATATTTCTATTGTTAATAAATTTCTGACGTATTCCCAGAAGAACTTGGCCTACCCCGGGCGTGAAATTGAATTTTGTATCGACCTTGAACCGGTACAAAACCTATTTCCAAAGCCCATGTCGAATAGCTCTATTGAACTTGAGGAGTTAAAGACCCAATGCGAGGAATTGTTAGACATTGGCTTTATTAGTCCTAGTACTTCTCCTTGGGGTGCTCTGTTACTATTAAGTGAAGAAGAAAGATGGGAGTATCACGACTTTGTATTGATTATCGGGGAGTTGAATCATGTCACCATCAAAAATAGGTATCCATTGCCCGCGTATTGATGACTGTTTGACCCGATTCTGAGGCAAATTCTTTTCAAAGATTGATCTTAGATTAGGATATCACCAATTGAAGATTAGAACCGCCGTGACATTCAAAGGCGGCTTTGAACTTCGATGCGGGCATTATGAATTCCTAGTCATGTCCTTTGGATTGACTAATGCTCTCTTTGCCTTCATGGATATGATGAGCCAAGTATTCAAGGAATATTTAGATCACTTTGTGGTGCGTCTTTATTGATGACATCCTTATTTATTCCAAAAGCCGTGAAGATCATGAAAGCACACTTGAGGTGACACTCCAAAAGCTTAGTGAATATAAGCTTTATGCGAAGTTGAAGAAATGTGAGTTACGGCTTGAAGAAGTAGCATTCCTTGGGCGCGTGGTATCAAGTCATGGAATATCTGTTGACCCGATGAAAAGATTGAAGCTATTGGTTTGGGAACAACCTAAATCGATGGCCAAAATCGTAGCTTTCTCGGTTTAAATTTGGTTATTATCGGAGATTAGTGGAAGGATTTTCTCGAATCGCTACTCCGATTAACTTCGGTGACTCGGAAAGATCTGAGTTCGGTTGGAGCGAAGAATGTGAGAAGAGTTTTCAAGAACTCGAGAGGAGACTTATTTATTTTTATTACGACAATACCATCGGCTCGGAGGATTTGTCATCTCTGATGATGCTTGAGGCAAAGGGTTGGGATGTGTTCTTATGCACATGGAAAAGTTATAGCCTATGCCTCGCGACAACTCAAAGAATATGAGAGGAATTATCCTACTCATGATCTAGAGTTAGCGGTTGTTATCTTCTTAACTTAAAATTTGGAGGCATTACTTGTATGGGGAGAAAGTGGAGATCTTTACGGATCATAAAAAGCCTCAAATATTTCTTCACTCAAAAGGAACTCAACATGCGACAACGGCGTTGGCTTGAGCTGATGAAAGATTATGATCATACCATCGATACCATCACGGAAAAGCGAGCGTGGTAGTGCGGCGTTGAGTAGAATCATATGCAAATCTGAGTGCGATATTGTCATCGTATGAGCCCATTTGTGTGACTTGCAAAGGATGGAGATAGAGTTAAAGACTCGAGGGACGCGTGTGATGATAGCGAGTATCTGAGTAGAGCAAACTTTAATCGATAAAGTTAAAAGCTGCTCAAGCTACTGGACACGGGGCGATCGTATGAGGAAGAAAGTGCAAGAAGGTGCTATCTTGGGAAGCAAGAATCGATGAAGAAGGAATACTTGAGTCGACTCCGGACTTTGTGTTCTAACGACCACGATTTAAAGTATAATATCATGATGGGCGCCTGACACACCATTTGCAATCCATCACAGGAGTACCAAAATGTATCATGATATTAAATCGTACATTTTGGTGGAAGCAATATGAAGAGAGAGATAAGCGTTTGTTTATCTCAAGGTGTCTAACTTGTCAGCGAGTTAAGCGGAGCATCAAGTACCAAAAGGTCCATTGCAACCACTTGAAATTCGAAATGGAAGTGGGAGCACATTACCATGGATTTAGATTCTGGGTCTTCTAAGGTTTCTCTCGAAGGCGTTGATGCGATTTGGGTCATTGTTGATAGATTGACCAAATCTGCTCATTTCTTCTGAATCGAGAAACTTATACACTTGAGCGTCTTGCTCGTATGTACATAAGCGAGATTGTAAGGCGCATGGTATCTTGGGGTATCCATAGTTTACGATCGAGACCCAAGATTCACTTCACGATTTTGGGTTGGTTTGCAAAAAAGCTATGAGCGCAGACTTACGATTTAGCTCGGCATATCATCCTCGGAGCCAGACGGACGATCGGAGAGGACTATTCAAACTCTTGAAGATCTATTAAGACTACTGTGTCCTTGATTTCAAGGGAGTTGGGACAAGTTCTTACCATTGGTGGAGTTTTCCTACAACAACGATTATCAAGCAAGTATTGGCATGGCTCCATTCGAGCGTTGTATGGAAGAAAGTGTCGTTCTCGGTATCTTTGGGATGAGGTGGGTGAAGCAACGTTGTTGGGATAGGAGTTGATGCGTATGACTACGGAAAAAGATTGAAACGATCAAACAGCGTATAAAAACCTCACAAAATCGACAAAAAGTTATCTTGATCTTCATCGAAAGGGCGTGGAATTCGATATAGGAGATCATGTGTTGTTAAGAGTTGCTCCATGGAAAGGAGTTACAAGATTTGGAAAGAGAAAAACTTAATCCTCGATTCATCGGTCCATTTTAATCCTCGATCGAGTAGGAGCTGTGGCTATAGACTAAACTTTCTGCTGAATATGTCTCTCGTTCATAACGTTTTTTCACATATCCATATTACGTAAATATGTGAAAGACCGAACCATATTATTGAGTTAGAACCGGACGAAATAGCGGAAGATTTGGCGTATGAAGAGGTTCTGTTCAAATTTTGGATAAGAAGGAACATATTCTACGCTCGAGTTATACCTCAAATCGAAGTTTTGTGGAGGAACCACGATGTTGAGGAAATGACTTGGGAGTTAGAATCGAAATGAAATCAAGGTATCCTTACCTCTTGACATACCGTCGTACCCTAATTTGAGGCGAAATTTCATAAGAAGGGAGGTTGTAAGACCCCCAACTTTTATAAATAAAGATGAATTTTTCTATAAATATTATTTTTGAATATTATGGAATAAATTTGATATAATGTTATAGTTGTGGGTAATATTTATAAATTTTGCAAAGTATGCAAGTTGTTATAAAATATTAGTTTGGTGGGGAATATTCTTTTTGTTAGGGAATATTAAATGCAATGGCTCAATCATTGGTGGACCCCACAGCAATTATTATTGTCGGATTGAAAAAAGCAAAAAATATTTTATAAAAATAACGGCGGAGGTGTTCTGAAAAAAGCTGTTGAACTACCGGTGGTAAAAAATGCGATGTCTGGCGTGGTTGCATAGTAGTAGCATACGGTATTGATTATTGATGCTTACGTGAGAAGTCACTTTCGGTTATGCTCGATTATTACTACGATAATTCTTTGCATCATATCTCTTATATTATTGATTCAATTATTGTCACGATATCATCATATAATATGTTATAGTATTAAATCAATAATTGAGGCGACAAGTTATAAATGATTAATAATTGTTGAAAGATTAAATATGTGTTGATTAAAAATAAAATGATTTGTGGTAAGTTTTATTATTTCCTTAATGTATATAAATCATCTAAGAGTCTCTTTGTGGTAAGTTTGATTATTTTACCTTATCGTCGATATGTCATCATCTAAGAGTCTCTTCGTCGATAGTAATTACCTTTGTGAATAGTAATTACCTTTGTCGATATAGTAATTTACCTTCGTCGATAGTAATTACCTTCGTCGATAGTAATTACCTTTGTGAATAGTAATTACCTTTACGATAGTAATTACCTTTACGGACGTCGAACCACTTGTACGTTTCACATTACAGATGCGTCGAACCACTTGTCGTTTCACATTCTGAGCGTCGAACCACTTGTCGTTTCACATTCACGAGTCGAACCACTTTTCTTTTCACATCATTAGTCGTCGAGCCACTTGCCTTTTCACATGGCGGTCTTAAGCTAGAAATCTTCTATAAATAGAGGCCTAGTGCTTCATTATTTTCACGAATTCATTCAAGCTATAGAGAGAGAAAGTATAGAGAGAATAAGAGAAAGAAGAAGAGTATTTTATTCTTACTGCTACGATATTCAATCTCCTACCAAAAAGGGGTAAGGGGTGTTATTCTTTCTTATTCATGAAGAAAGCTGTTGTTATTCCATTGCTTATTATTACATTGGAATAACTTTTGTATCACGTGGTTTACCTATACTTGGTGACATTCTTCTATTATTACATTTGGAACATCACATGCATGTGTTTTACAGGACTGGTTAAAATCTTTATTATTATTACATTGGAACATCACATGCATGTGTTTTACAGGACTGGTTAAAATCTTTATTATTATTACATTTGGAACATCACATGCATGTGTTTTACACAGGACTGGTTCCGTCTTTATTATTATTACATTTGGAATATCACATCATGTGTGTTTACTGGGACTGGTTCCATCTTTATTATTACATTGGAACATCACATGCATGCGTTTCTTTGGGACTGGTTCCGTTATTTATTATTACATTTGGAATAACTTTTGCATGTCTGATCTCGCATGCATGCATGTGATTTCTTTTTTGTTATTCCATTCTTTATTATACCCGGTTGGTTAAAACTTTGACTTCTATACTCCATGAAATTAGTGGAATATCCTTGATATTTGCGTTTCATCGATATCTTTTCATGGAAATATTCTTGATCATTCTTGAATTTTACTCTAAAAGCGATGTCATGTTGATAATTTGGGCGTTAATAATTCTGGATAAAATAATTCTTGAACTTGTTTTATTGAATTCTTATATCATTGTCATCATCCTCATGTTTATATTATGTTGAAAGTCATACATGGCACATGTAGTGCATAGATGGACTTGGTATGATTATGACCGAGAGACTATTCGGTGTAATCATGGCCGTAATATTACAAATGATGTGATAAAAATCCTCGATGGCCGTAGTGCATTGATGGGCGATTGTTGGCATGATCATGACCATTAATGAATACCTACAAATAAATATTCTTGGCCGTAGTGCATGAATAATTGTGGTGCGTGATACTAAAAAATATCCTTGGCCGTAGTGCGGGGGGTGATTCGATGATGTGGAATATTTATTAAAAGTGAGTCTCGGCTATATGACGATGATGAAAAACCTTTTAAAACCTAAAAGATAGTAGACTTTATTTTCTACTTGACTCTTTTAATGGATTGCTTATTCATTGCGATTAAACTTGTTTATTCATTATATTTTATCGGTTTAACATTGTTGAAGACTATTGATAATTTATTACGCATTATCTTAGTCATAATATTTCTTCTTGGGCTAGTTGAGCTCACCCTTTCTTTCATTGTTCTCTTGAGAAATGAGAATATATAATTTGGGACGAGTCGGGAGCGGTGTGATGGTCACGAAGATAGCATTAGTAGTCCTCACTATTACAGCGAAATAGTGTGATAATAATTGTAATGAGGACTCCTTTTTGAGTTTGTATAATATCTAGTAGAAGATATATTTGTATTTAAACTCACGATTTATGTATTGTACACGACAGTTATGTTAGTAAGTTGTATTTAAATTACATACCATGTAAGTGGCGACCCAAGATGGGTGATGTATACCTAATTTTGGTGAAATATTTTTTTGAATATTATGGTGTGGATTTGAGATAGTGTTATAGTTGTGGGTAATATTTATAAATTTTGCAAAGTATGCAAGTTGTTAGATAATATTTGATTGGTCGGGAATATTCATTTTAACGAGGGAATATTCGATGCGACTCACACAATCATTGGTGGACCCCACAATGAAGTATTGTCGTGGTTGAAAACTATGTAATTATATTTTTATAAAAATAACTACGAAAAGTATTCTTTTAAAAAACTGTTGAACTACTCGGTAGTAAAAGTACAAAGAATGTCTGGCGTGGTTGCATAGTAGTACACCGGTATTAGTTATTGATGCTTACGTGAGAAGTCACTCGGTTATACTCAATTATTGCTACAGTAATTGTTGTATCATATCTCTCATATTATTGATTCAATTATTGTCATAGTATTATCTGCATAATATATTATATTATTAAATAAATAATTGAGACGGAAAAGTTATTCATATTATTATTTGCAATATTGACAATGTCTAGAAGTTCTGTCAAGGCGAGGTTTGGTCACCTAATTGCGCGCCAATAAGGAGAAATCCTTATCGGAAAGCCCCCTTTTTCCTGAGAACGACCTAGTTGTTAAATATTGTGAATTATAATATTAATGATGAATAAGTTCGTGTTGATTAAAGATAAAATTAATAGTTCCACTGTGTTGGAATTATTAGTGTTAGTGGAAATCAATATTTATTTCGATAATAATTGATGTTTGAAGGTTATATTGACCAATCGGGTAATTAACCGAATAAATGAGCATTTAATTACAATTAATTCACATGATTATAATTATTTGATCACATGTGTGTACTATTGATTCACATTCTTGTACTATTAGAGAAGGTGGTGCAAGATTGATAATACTAGTATGACTAAGTTAAAAATGGAGGTATAGATGGAGGTACTATACTGTAATTCGTATTTTCACATGATTATAACTATTGATTCACATTATTTACTATTAGGGGAGGTGGTGCAAGTTTAATAATACTTGCATGACTAAATTAAAAATGAAGAAAAAGAGGGAGGTATTATAATGTAATATTTCGAGCCCCAAAACATGCACATATCGAAACTATATTTTCTTATAAATAGAAGCTCATCCTTCCTTCATTTTTCACCCATTCACTAAAGCTATAGAGCAATTATTATAGAGAAAAATTATAGAGAGAAAGAAGAAGAGAAGTCTGCTACCTCTCTACTCTAGTATCCAGTTTCTTTCTAAGGTAAGGGATATTATTTCTTTAGTATTCATGAAGAGAACTTCTGTTATTCCATTCTTTATTATTATGTTGGAATAACCTGTCTATGCGAAGTACCGCATATATGGTGAAATTCTTCTGTTATTCCATTCTTTATTATTACATTAGAATATCCAATGGGTGCATGTATTACGTATGACTTCGGTTCCATTATTTATTATTCTCGTGGAATAACTCATGCATTTGGCCTACATAGCATGTGCATGGTGAATTTCATTTGTTATTCCATTCTTTTTTATTATGTTGGAATATCCTATCTGCATTTGGATTCGCATGACTGGTTCCATTCTTTATTATTACATTGGAATATCACATCTGTGTGTGGATTATGCATGACCGGGTTCCATTCTTTATTATTATGTTGAATAACTCATACATGCTGCAAGTACCGCATCATGGTGAAATTCTTCATTATTCCATTCTTTATTATTATGTTGGAATAACTTGTACATGCAATCTTTGCATACATGGTAAAATTCTTCTGTTATTCCATTCTTTACTATTATGTTGGAATAACCTGTCTATGTGGATTTACCACATGAATGGTGAATGGTCCTTCGTATTCATTCCTTATTAAATTGTGGAAATGATCTGTCTACGTGGATTACCGCATGGCGAAGCTAAAAAATCCATTTCATAGCTTCATATATTCTATTATACTCAGTTGGTTAAAGTTTTGGCTTCTATACTCCATGAAATTAGTGGAATTTCTTTGATATTTGCGCTTCATCCAGTATCTTTTCATGGAAATATTCTTCTGAGCATTCTTGAATTTTACTCTACAAAGAAGTATCATGTTGACAATTTGGACGTTATTGATTTTTGAATAAATTAATTTATAAATCTTTAAAATTTATCCTTGAACTTGTTTTATTGAATTGTTATGTCATTGTCATCATCCTCATGCTTATATTGTGATGAAAGTCATCTTTGGCTTACGTGCATAGATGGACTTGGTATGATTATGACCAGGGATTATTCAGTATAATCATGACCGTAATGTAACGAATGATATGGTAAAAGTCCTCATTGGCCCGTAGTGCATTGATGGACAATTATGGGTATGATTATGACCAGGGATTATTCGGTATAATCATGACCATTGATGATTACATGAATATCCTTGGCCGTGGTGCAGGGATGATGTGGTTTATTTATTAAGCTGAGTCTCAACAATAAATTTGATGAAAAACTTTTTAAATCATAGAAGATAGTAGATTTTATGCTCTACTTGACTCTTCTAATGGATTGTTTATTCCGCTGCAGTTGTTGATCTAAAACTTGTTGTCTATTGTATTCTATCAGTTGTTACATTGTTGAAGGCTAAGGATAATTTATTCTGCATTATCTTAGTCATAATATTTCTTACTGGGCTAGTTGAGCTCACCCTTTCTTTCATTGTTCTCTTCAGGAAATGAGAATATAGCTGGGACGAGTCGGGAAATGGAGTGATGGTCCAGGATAAATGGCTTTAGTAGTCCTCACTATTCTACGGAATAATGTGATAATAATTGTAATGAGGACTCCATTGAGTGTGGATATTGTCTAGATGACAATATTCTTATTTAAACTCTCAGCTATGTTTTATCGTATTTTACACGACTGTTGTATAATTAAGTTGTATTTGAATTTATGTACCATGTATTTGGCGACCCAAGATGGGTGATGTATACCTGTTTTGGGGGTGTCACAAGAGGACTATGTTGTTGCTTGAAAATGGAGACGTGGAAACCGAGGGAGAAGATAGTGACACCTATTCTATGCCACCGTTAGAGGAGGTTGATGATAGGGAGGTTGCTATGCATGATGAGATGTTGGTTACGAGGACAACGCTTAGTGTGCAAGTGAATGAAAAAAGTTTGGAAAAACGTGAGAATCTGTTTCACACTAGGTGTCTTGAGTAAGGGAAGATTTGTTGCATGGTAATTATGGTGGGAGTTTAACCAATGTGGCAAGTATAACTATAGTGGAGAAGCTAGGGTTGTCAACAACCAAACATCCTTAACTGTATAGATTGCTATAGCTTAATGACAATGGAAATGTGAGAGTGACAAAGCAGGTGTTGGTACCGTTCACCATTGGAAGATATGTAGATGATCGAGGTGTTATGTGGTGTGGTTTCTATGCAAGCTGGCCATTTACTACTTAGTAGACCATGGAAATTTGATAGGCGTGTGAAGCACGGTGGCTTCACCAATGAATACTCTTTTGTACACAATAAAAAGAAAGTCACATTGTCTCCTTTATCACCACAACAGGTGCATGAGGATCAAATTTATTTACAAAAAGACCATGATCAAAAAAAAGAAAGTGAGGAAAAGAAAAATCAAGAAAAATACAAAAGAAAAAAAGAAAGAGAGAAAAAGAAAGGAGAAGAGAAAAAAACAAATATATTTGCAAAAAAGAGTGATGTGAGGTGAGCTTGGGTTTGTAAACAGCCTATGATTTTACTTCGGTGTAAAGAGACACTTTTGAATACTAACGCTAATGATTTGTTTCCTAGTGTTGTTTCTTCTCTTTTATAGGATTTCAAAGATGTATATTCTGAGGAGCTTCCTCAAGGACTACCACCTATTCGGGAAATTGAGCATCAAATTAATTTTGTTCACAGTGCGACCATTCCAAATTATCTGGCTTATCGGAGTAATCCCGAGGAGATGAAGGAGTTACAAAGACAAGTTGACGAGCTGATGTGAAAAAGGTTTGTTAGAGAACGTATGAGTCCGTGTGAAGTTCCGGTGATCCTAGTGCCAAAAAAGATAGAAAGTGTAGGATGTGCATCGATTGTCGAGCGGTAAAAAATATCACAGTAAAATATTGACACCCCATTCCTTGTTTAGATGTCATGTTATATGAATTGCATGGGTCTTGCATATTTTCAAAAATTGATTTAAAAAGTGATTATCATTAAATTAAAATGCAAGAGGGTGATGAATGAAAAATGACTTTTAAAACTAAATATGGTCTTTATGAGTGGTTAGTATTACCTTTTGGTTTAACTAATAAACCCAACACTTTTATGAGATTAATGAACCATTTTTTGCATCCATTCATTGGAAAATTCGTTGTAGTTTATTTTGATGATATCTTGATTTATAGCAAAAACTTGGAAGAGCATACTTTGCATCTAAAATCTATTTTAGACGTGCTTAGAAAAGAAAAGTTGTTTGCTAACATGAAAAAATGTACGTTTTTTTCGGATATAATTATTTTTCTTGGCTTTGTTGTGAGTTCACAAGGAGTCCAAGTTGATGAGGAGAAAATCTGAGTGATCTGGGAGTGGCCGAGTCCTACAAATGTGAGTCAATTATGAAGCTTCTATGGACTCGCATGTTTTTACCGATGCTTTATTTGGAATTTTAGTGGGATTAAAGCACCAACCGAGGTCATCAAGAAAAGTGTGGGCTTTAAGTAGGGTGATGAACGGAACAGGAAAAAAACATTTAATTTGATTAAGGATAAATTGACAAATTCTCCTTTACTTATTTTTCCTAACTTTACTAAAACTTTTGAGATTGAGTGTGATGCTTCAGGTTTAGGGATTGGAGCTGTTTTGATGCAAGAAGGAAAACCAGTAGCGTATTTCAACAAGAAATTGAGTGGGGGCAGCTTTGAACTATCCTACTTACGACAAGGAGTTGTACGCATTGGTAGAGACACGACAACACTACTCGTGGCCAAAGGAGTTCGTGATCCATATCGATCACGAGTCATTGAAATACTTGAAGGGACAACACAAGTTGAACAAAAGACATGCGCGATATATGAAGTTTATCAAGACATTTCCATATGTCATTCGATACAAGCAGGATAAGGAAAAGGTCGTTTGCGGATGCTTTATCTTGAATGTATGTTTTGATTAATACTCTTGATTCGAAATTACTTGGTTTTGCGCGTATTAAAGAATTGTATGCTAATGACCCTGATTTCTGTGAAGAGTTTAAAACTTGTGAAAAGAATGTTGTAGGTAAATACTTTAAAATGGATGGATTTTTGTTTCGTGAAAATAAACTGTGTATACCTGCATATTCTTTACGTGAGTTGTTGGTTCGGGAATATCACACGGGGGGGTGGTTTGATAGGACACTTTGCTGTTGATAAAACTTGGTTGTTTTAAAAGAACATTTTTATTGGCCTCATATGAAATGAGATGTTGAAAGAATTTGTGATAAATGCATTACTTGTCGTCAGTCTAAATCTCGTGTTCAACCCCATGGATTGTATACACCATTGCCTATACCTAATGAACCTTGGATTGACATATCGATTGACTTTGTGTTAGGTTTACCTAGGTCTAAGCATGGTAATGATTTTATATTTGTGATTTTAGATAGATTTTCAAAGATGACACATTTTATTCTATGTTACAAAACTGATGATGCATCCCATATAGCTGATTTGTTCTTTAGGAAAATTATTCAATTGCATGGTATGCCTAGAACCATTGTTTCTTATAGAGATGCTAAGTTTGTAAGCTATTTTTGGAAGAACTTGTGGTGTAAATTGAGAACTAAACTGTTATTTTCTACTACTTGTCACCCACAAATCGATGGTTAAACTGAAGTAGTAAATATAACTTTGTCTGCGTTGTTAAGGGCTATCATTAAAAAGAATATCAGCCATTGGGAAGAATGTTTTCCTCATGTTGAGTTTGCTTATAATCCTTCAGCTCATTCTACTATTAAATTTTCACCATATATTTGAGATTGTTTATAGGTTTAATCCTTTAACTCTATTGGATTTATCACCATGACCTGTGTCTGAATTTACTAACATCGATGGAAAGAAAAAGTCTAAATTTGTTAAGCAGATACACGAGAAGGCGAGGCTTGACATTGAGAGGAAGACGGAATAATATGCAAAACAGGCTAACAAGGGTTGACATCAAGTTATTTTTGAACCGGTAGATTAGGTATGGCTACATATGAGAAAATAACGATTATTGGCTCAAAGACGTTCAAAATTGCTTCAACGAGGAGATGGTCCATTTCAAGTGCTTGAACGCATTAATGACAATGCATATATATAAAATGGATATATAGGGTGAGTATACTATTAGTGCAACCTTCAATGTTTCTAATCTAAGTCTGTTTGATGTAGGTGACAATTTGAGGAAAAATCTTGAGGAGAGGAATGATGCGGACATGACTAGCTTGGATTTAAATGGAAGTCATGAATCGGACCCAGTGCAAGTACCAGCTGGACCCGTGACAAGAGGACGAGCTAAAAGGTTTAAGGAAGGACTTATGACTTTAGTTCAAGCAATGTGGATTAAAAATAACATGTCAACTTGGTCCAGAGAGGATGAAGATATGCCCAAGTACGTCAATATGGTCTAAGGTTGCGATCCAGAACAATCCAATGCAAGCCAGGAAAAGAGACTACAAGTTTGGGAATCAGCACCCCCGCCCCGGCGGACTTTTACAAGCCAAAATGGCCACCCCGGCGGCAAGTTCTTTGTCCAAAGTCGCCCTGGCGCGCCAAGTCCACTGTCAACACCCACCTCGGCGGGCTTTGTAGGCCAGATTTATCGCCCCGACAGGAATGTCCAGATTTAGTTAGCACGTTTTTTGAGGCATACGCATTTTAATGATTTTTTAGCGTGGATTTGTTCCCAAAACTCTATTTTTTCAGTTGATTATTATTATTCTATTATAATTAGGATATTAGGGTAGATTTTGATTCCATATTTGATTGATGATTCTTTTTAGGATTCCCAGGGTTTCAATTTCTATTATTTAAGATTCATGGTGTAATACATTATTCATTCAATAATATTCAGATTTAATTACTTGTGAGATTATTCTCTACTTTTGGTTCTTTGAATAATTCTTTGAGATTCAATTTGACTTATCATACAACAATACATAGTTGTGTGTGGTGTCTTCTATTACATCAATCATTGATTGTGCCAATGTTCATGTTTCATTATATATAAATAAGGGGTTTAGGCGTCGTTGGTGTTCCATTCAACGCAGATTGCATTGCTTGATCGATTGTACCAAGGTTCTCATCTCAATATAGACGTTGGGTTAGGATGTCGAGAGAGTTCCACTTTATCAACTGTGCTAGAAACGATCCGAGCGATGACCACTTCACGTAAGCGTGCCGTGAAGTCTATCACCTTCCAAAATATTTGGATCAATACAATCAGTCATTACATATATTTATATCGTCAAAATAACCATCTTAAATACGTACACACCCAAAGATCCTGCTATTTCAGTTTTCTGCACCTACATAAATCAAAACCCCATCGGAATATCTTTCTTTTAATCTACTCAACAACATCCTTCCATCAGCACTTCTTTTTGAGAATTAATTCTTCAATTTTGCGCCTACCATATAATTCAAAAAATGGAAGTTACTAATAATGAGCCACCATTTTCCAAATTTCCTTGAAATTTGGGTAACATATATATATATATATATATATATATATATATATATATATATATATATATATATATATATTCAAGACTCTCTACATGATGGACTGATCAAGCCAACACCATTACTAATCCCCACCAATCAAAGAACATAACACTACACCCTCCATGTCCATCTACAATGAATCCAATCATTTGGAGCACCATCAACAACCCAACTTACTTTAATCTAATTTTTTTAGTATACACTTCTTTACTCTTTGTTTACAGAACTGATATTTCCACATTAAAATTGATATTTTTACATGATCCATCTCACATGAATATACTGAGTGGGACCCACCTCCATGTGAGAGAGACTTATATAGAAATATCATTTTAAAATATGAAAATATCAGTTTTGTTATAGATAGACAAAGCCACATTATATTTGACACCATTCCTTGATTTTTTTATACTTGTTACTACTATTAATTAAACCCCCTTGTAATCTAAAAAAAATAAAAATAAAAAGAATGATAGACTCCACGGCTTGCGTGAGATGGTCGTCGCCTAGATCATTTTTAGCACAGTTAATAGAGTGGAACTCTCTCGACACCTTAATCCAACGTCTATATTGAGACGAGAACTTTGGTACAATCGATCAAACAATGGAATCTGCGTTGAATGGAACACCAACGACACCTAAACCTCGGG
Source organism: Panax quinquefolius (assembly GCA_020205615.1). NCBI lineage: Eukaryota > Viridiplantae > Streptophyta > Magnoliopsida > Apiales > Araliaceae > Panax > Panax quinquefolius. The sequence goes on along the minus strand of CM035157.1, from coordinate 132,368,892 downwards.
TTTATATTAAAATAGGAACCTCGGCTCAATCGACGATTGATGTGGTAGAAGACGCCACACACAACTATGAATTGTTGTATGATAAGTCAAATTGAATCTCAAAGAATTAAATAAGAAAAATACCTAGGAATTCTTCAAATAACCAAAAGTAGAGAATAATCTCACAAGTAATTAAATCTAAATATTATTGAATGAATGAATAATGTATTACATCCATAAATCTTAAATAATAGAAATTGAAACCAAACCCTAGGAATCCTAAAAGGAATAAAAGTAACCAAAAGTAGAGAATAATATCACAAGTAATTAAATCTAAATATTATTGAATAAATGAATAATGTATTATGTAAGACCCCAACTTATTATGAATAATATTAAATTTTCTCTATTTATTATCTTGAAATAATTAGGAGTTAATTTGATATAATACTTTGGTTATGGGTGAAATATGCAAATTTTATAAAATAAACAAGTGGTTCTAAAATATTCATTTTTTGTCGGGGAATATTCGTTTGGTCGTGGAATATTCTTGTTGTCGGGGAATATTCGTACAACGGCGCAGCCATTCGTGGGCTTCATAACAGAATAACTGTCGGATGAAGAAAACGACAAGTTTGAGTTTTTATAAATAATGGCGTAGTTATTCTGCTTAACAACATTTGGAATACCCTTGGTTAAAATACGATGTCTGGCGTGGTTGCGCGATGGCTTACCAGTATTGCATGATGATTTTGAATTATTGATTTTTACGTAAGAAAGCACTACTCAATAATTGTTACAGTAATTAATTTTCAATGATTCAATAATTGCTGCGTTGATATTTTATATTATTATTGTTTCAATAATTGTCACTGCACAATATTTCCCATTATCAGATCAATAATTCATATTATTTGAATAATATTATTAGATAACATTATTGACAATGTCTAAAAAGTTACATCGAGGAGAGGTTTGGTCATCTAATTGCGCTGATAAGGAGAAATCCTTATTGGAAGCTCCTCTTTCTGAGGACGCGTCTCGGTTGTCATAATTTTGATTCTGTAATATTATTTGTGAATAATTAATTATTAATTTATATGATAAGAAAATATTTATTTGATGCGGATATAAATGATGGATTTATTTTATGTGGTTATAATTGAAGGAATTAATGTTGAGGTGTTTTATCAGTATTTTTATCGGAATGGAGGTATTAAAAATCAAATCAGTATTTTTACGATATATTGTGTGAGTTATAATTTTTAATCTGACCGTTAGATCGTTGTGATTTTTGGATATGTTATACATATATAAGTTGAGTATATGTCCACAAATTTTGAACCGTTAAAATGAACGTATGATTTGTTATGAATTTTAAGAGGTGACTGATTCGAAAATTAGGTTTATAAATGATTTTGGTGGAAAATTCTAGAATTGAGTGGGCCTTACTTGTGGTTGGTGAAGAAATGTGCTGAATTTTATTTCAAATGTGGTGGGTGGCAATAGTAGCAGGTAAAGCCATCAGGTAGCAGGTCAAGTCTGCTTCGGCGTGCTAACATTTTCCTATAAATAGAGGGCTAAGTTAGAATTGAAAATCACACCGAAATATAAGCTTTCTCTCTTTCTCTCTCTATATTATCGAACGTATTTTGTGAGTATTTAGATACTTTGAGAGTTCTTTGTTCAAAGATAAGTTTCATTCAAAGATCACTTCCGACCTTTCATTTCAAGTCTTGCTTCTTTGAGGTGGGGATATTATTTTCTTTTTAAATGATATTATTTTCTTCAATATCATTATGCTGAGATATTGTTATGAATTTTAATATGGAATTTCAACCTTTTTGTGTCGGGGTTACTATTCACGTATACGACACTATTCACAAATACAACACTATTCACTGAAAAATGAAATTTTCTCTTTTTCGTCATATATGTCTTTTATGGTTACTATCTTTGATTGTATCCATGTTTTGATCTTTATTTTTGAATTCTACTTCACACTTGGTTATTATGAAGTATTATTGAATTTGGATAAACCGAAATACGAATCCCTAATATATGTCCTTCTGTCTCGCTGGATTCGTTCTCTTAAATATTTTTCATCATCCTCGGTCCTTAATGGTGATACTTGATGAATATCTTTGGCCTGTAGTGCAAAGATGAATGATTACCTGATGAATATCTTTGGCCCGTAGTGCAAAGATGAACATGACCAACTGGTGATACAAATGAATATCTTTGGCCCGTAGTGCAAAGATGAATATTTAATGCAAGATGTATATTGATTGATGTTACAGGAATAAAATATTGATGATGGACTTTTAAATTCATAGATGATAGTAGATTGCATTCTCTACTTAACTCTTCTAATGAATTGTTGTTTTCGCTGGAGTTGTTGATCTAAAACTTATTGTCTATTGTATTCTATCAGATTTTTCCCTGTTGAAGACTAAGGATAATTTTTTGTATATTATCTTAGTCATAATATTCTTTACTGGGCTAGTTGAGCTCACCCTTTTACTTTTTGTTCCATTTTTCTTCTCAGGAACGAGAACATAGCGGGAAGTAGTCGGGGTGCGGAATGATGGTTCTAGACAGTTGTTTAGCAGTCCTCATTATTTTGTAAAATAGTGTGTCAATAAGTGGAATGAGGACTTTATCTGGGTGTGGATATTGTCTAAAAGATAATATTTGTATTTAAACTCACAGTATGTGTTGTTTTATTTTGCACGACAATTGTAATAATAAAGTTGTAGTTATTTTCTGTACCATGTTTTTGGCGACTCAGAATGGGTGATGTATACCTATTTTAGGGGCGTCATAGTTGGTATCAGAGCTTAGGGATATGGTCTCTGGCGGAGATCGGGGAATAGAACTAGGAGGGGAGAGACGAGTAAATCCTTCGCTAAGTGTCCTACTTAAGCTTATTTGTTGGTGGGGTCATAATATAGGGATATTATGTGATATGTTAATTTGTTTAATTAACCCCTATTTTATGGCAGTTTTTAGGAATGGCAGCTGAGAACTTTAACAATGGAGTCTATGAGACTGTGGAACAACCTTTGATTACCAACCAAGAGAACGTGCAACAGGAAGGCAATATTCCTCCTGTAAACAACACTACTAAGCAAACGATGAATGATGCGATGTTTAGAAGCTTTTTGCAGTTCATGCAAAATCAGATGAGGGAGACTCGTATACAAAATACGGGTGGAAATGATGGCAACGCGCGGTCTGTCACAGCCAAACAGTTCAAGGAGTTGGGACCACCAGATTTTTGGGGAAAGCCCGATCCGATTAAGGCGAAAACGTGGGTTAAGCAAATTACCAAGATATTCAATGTCTTGGGCTGCACGGAGGATTAGAAGGTTCCATTTGCCACCTTTATGTTCCGTGGTGAGGTAGATTATTGGTGGGAGTTTGTGAAGTGTACCCATCCAGTTGCACTCAACATGTCTTGGGAAAAATTTCAGAAACTGTTCAATGACAAGTACTTTTCCGAAAGTATTCGTCATATGAAGGAGGTAGATTTTATTAGACTGGAACAGAACAACATGACGGTGTCCCAGTATGAGGTGAAGTTTGCGGAGTTATCCAGGTTTATACCTCATTTGGTAGAAAATGAGGAACGTATGATGCAGATGTTTTTGAGAGGTCTAAAACCCGAGATTTGATAATATCTTATCTCTCATAAATTTTCTTTATATTCAGATATTGTAAACAGGGTTCAATTATTAGAGCATGATAACGAGTATGTTCAACTGAGGGACCACAACCGTGGTCATATCTAAGGACAACAAATATCTCGGAGCGATGATAACCAGCGAGGAGGGAAAAATACGGACAAAAGTGGTAACCACTCGGGTGGTCATCGTGGCCATGACAATAGGAGAGGTGAGTCAAGTGTAAATTTCAAAAAGAGGAGATTCAACAATGACGGAAAGACATCAGCACCAGCACCAGCACCAACAACAAATTCTAGGGGATGAGAATGACCGCTGGTTAGATACTACAGATGCGAAGAGGAGGGACACATAATCCAAACTGTTCACAACCTTCCAAGGTGTGTTTCAATTGTGGAAAAGACGGTCACATAGCCCAATTTTGTCCGGTAGCAAAGTCAAGTCCAACTGGGACGGCGACACTAAAGGCGACTACAGACAATACAAAGTCGGTGGTTCAAGGAAGGGCGTTTGTCGTGACTGGCCAAAACGCGAGAAACCCGAACGAGGTGATCACGGGTAAGCTAATCTTGAACTCTTACGAAGTTTATACCTTACTAGATACCGGTTCTACCCATTCTTTTATCTCTCTACTTGTGCTTAACGTTTAAACTTGACTCCGGAGAAATTGGACTTTAACTTATCTGTTGAAACTCCGTTGGGTGAAACCTTCGTTACATCTACAGTTTATAAATCTTACTTGATCTAAGTTGGCACAATCACATTACATGTTGATCTTATTTCTTTAAAGATACTTGCATTTGATGTGATTTTAGGGATTGATTGGTTAACCACTCATCATGCCAAAATTGATTATTTTCGTAAGGTTGTTAGTTTTCATATTCCTAACCAACCTATTATGCGAATTCAAGCAACCAAACCACTAAAGTCAAACACTTTCATATTAAGCCATAAAGTCATTCGTTTATTGAAAAATGGATGTCAAGCGTTCTTAGCCCATTTCATGGATTTAAACAAAAACACGTCAGATTTGAATAATATTCCTATTGTTAATGAATTTCCTGACATATTTTCTGAAGAACTTCCTGGTCTACCCCCAGAGCGTGAAGTTGAATTCTTTATTGATCTTAGACCGGGTACAAAGCCCATTTCTAAAACCCCATATCGAATGGCTCCTATTGAACTTCAGGAGTTAAAAGTCCAACTACAAGAATTGTTAGACATCGGTTTCATTCGTTCTATTACATCTCCTTGGGGTGCTCCTGTTTTATTTGTAAAGAAGAAAGAAGGGAGTATGCGACTTTGTATTGACTATCGAGAATTAAACCATGTCACCATCAAGAATAGGTATCCACTACCTCGCATTGATTACCTGTTTGACCAAATTACGAGGAGCACAATACTTTTCAAAGATCGATCTTCGCTCGATATCATAATCAAGATAAAAAAAGCGAGGATATTCCAAAGACTACCTTCAGAACTCGGTACGGGCATTATGAATTCTTAGTCATGTCTTTTGGATTGACTAATGCTCCTGCTGCTTTCATGGATATGATGAACCGTGTATTCAAGAAATATTTGGATAAGTTCGTTGTTGTCTTTATTGTTGACATCCTCATCTATTCCAAAAGTCGTGAAGATCATGAGCACCATTTGAAACTGGTACTTCAAAGACTTCGTGACAACAAGCTATATGCCAAGCTGAAGAAATGCGAGTTCTGGCTTAAGGAAGTAGCATTCCTTGGGCATGTGGTGTCAAAACATGGAGTATCTGTTGACCCTAAGAAAGATTGAAGCAATCCAAAGTTGGGAGCAACAAAAGTCGAATCAGAGTCAAGAAGCTTTACGGGCTTAATGGTTATTATCGGAGATTCGTGGAAGGATTTTCTCGAATCGCTACTCTGATTCTCACCGACTCGAAAGATGTAAAATTCAGATGGAGCGAGGAATGTGAGAAGAGTTTCCAAGAGCTCAAGAGGAGACTCATTTCAAAGACCTTTTCTCGACAATACCATCCGGGTTCGGATGGATTTGTTATCTGACGATGCTTCGAGCAAAGGGTTAGGATGTGTTCTCATGCAACATGGGAAAGTCGTAGCCTATGCCTCGCGACAACTCAAAGAATATGAGATGAATTATCCTACTCATGATCTGGAGTTGGCAGCAGTCATTTTTGTGTTGAAAATCTGGAGACACTACCTGTATGTGGAGAAAGTGGAGATTTATACGGATCATAAAAGCCTCAAATATTTCTTCACCCAAAAGGAACTCAACATGCGGTAACGACGTTGGCTCGAGTTGTTAAAAGATTACGACCATAACATTCAATATCATCCTGGAAAAGCGAACGTTGTAGCTGACGCATTGAGTAGAAGATCGTATGCGGGTACGAGTGCGATGTTGTTAACACAAAGACCCATTTTGTACGACTTACAAAGGATGGAGATAGAGTTAAAGACTCTAGGTACCCACATGATGATGACAAATATACGAGTAGAACCGGCTTTAATTGATAAAGTTAAAGCTGCTCAAACCACAGACCCAGAGATGATACGTATGAAGACGAAAGTGCAAAAAGGTGCTATTCCGGAGGCAAGAATTGATGAAGAAGGAATACTTATAGTTAACTCCAAACTTTGCGTTCCTAACGATTCTGACTTGAAGCATAAAATCATGATGGAGGCACACAATACACCATTAGCAATCCATCCTGGGGGTACTAAAATGTATCATGATCTTCGACATACATTTTGGTGGAGCAATATGAAGAGAGAGATCGCAGAGTTTATCTCGAGGTGTTTAACTTGTCAACGTGTAAAGGCGGAGCATCAAGTGCCAAAGGGTCCATTGCAACCACTTGAGATTCTGAAATGGAAGTGGGAACACATTACCATGGATTTTGTTACAGGTCTTCCTAAGGTTTCTCAAGGCATAGATGCGATTTGGGTTATTGTTAATAGATTAACCAAGTCTGCTCATTTCTTGCCTATACGTGAGACTTATTCCCTTGAACGTCTTGCTAGTATGTACGTAAATAAGATTGTGAGATTGCATGGCATGCCAGTATCCATAGTTTCGAATCGTGACCCAAGATTTACTTCACGATTTTGGGTTAGCTTGCAGAAAGCTATGGGCACAGATTTATAATTCAGTTCGGCATACGATCCTCAAACGGATGGGCAATCAGAAAGGACTATTCAAACCCTTGAAGATCTATTAAGACTCCGTGTCCTGGATTTTAAAGGAAGTTGGGAAAAGTACTTGCCACTGGTGGAATTCTCCTACAACAACAGTTATCAAACAAGTATAAGCATGGCTCCATTCGAGGCGTTATATGGACGAAAGTGTCGTTCTCTAGTATGCTGGGACGAGGTGGGAGAAGCAACGTTGTTGGGACCAGAATTAGTATGCATGACTACATAAAAAATTCAAATGATCCGACAACGTATAAAGACCTCACAAGATCGACAAAAGAGTTATGCTGATCTTCATCGAAAGGACGTGGAGTTTAATATTGGAGATCATGTACTGTTACGTATTTCTCCATGGAAGGGAGTTACAAGATTTGAGAAGAGAGGAAAGCTCAATCCACGATTTATTGGTCCATTTCAGATTCTTGACCGAGTAGGAAATGTGGCCTATAGACTCGCGTTACCTCCAAGCATGTCTCGTGTTCATAATGTTTTTCACAAATCTATGCTTCGTAAATATGTTAAAGACCCAAACCACATTATTACATTAGAACCAGACGAGATAGCCGAAGATTTAATGTACGAGGAGGTACCTGTCAAGATATTGGATAGGAAAGAGCATATCCTACGAACAAAGGTTATACTACAAGTCAAGGTTTTGTGGAGGAACCATGCTATTGAGGAAATGACTTGGGAGTTGGAATCAGAAATGAAAGCGAGGTACCCTCACCTTTTTGAAACACCAGGTACGTACGTCAATTTCGAGGATGAATTTCATAAGGAGGGGAGGTTGTAAGACCCTAACTTATTATGAATAATATTAAATTTTCTCTATTTATTATCTTGAAATAATTAGGAGTTAATTTGATATAATACTTTGGTTATGGGTGAAATAAGAAAGTAGTTATAAAATATTCATTTTTGTCGGGGAATATTCGTTTGGTCGTGGAATATTCTTGTTGTCGGGGAATATTCGTACGACGACGCAGCCATTCGTGAGCCTCATAATGTAATAACTCGGGATGAAAAAATGACAAGTTTGAGTTTTTATAAATAACTACGTAGTTGTTACTGATTAACACTATTGAATACCGGTGGTTAAAATACGAATGTCTGGCGTGGTTGCTTTGATAGCATACCAGTATTGCACGATGTTTTTTAATTATTGATTCTTACGTAAGAAGACACTATTCAATAATTGTTACAGTAATTACTTTTCAATATTTTATTGATTCAATAATTGTTGCGTTGATATTTTATATTATTATTATTTCAATAATTGTCATTGCACAATATTTCCCATTATCAGATCAATAATTCATATTATTTGAATAATATATTAGATAACATTATTGGCAATGTCTAGAAAGTTCTATCAAGGAGAGGTTTGGTCGTCTAATTGCGCGCCAGTAAGGAGAAATCCTTATTGGAAAGCCCCCTCTTTCCTGGGAATGGCCTGGTTGTCATAATTATGATTCTGTAATATTATTTGTGAATAATTAATTATTGATTTATATTTTAAGAAAATATTTATTTGATGCGGATATAAATGATGGATTTATTTTATGTGGTTATAATTTAAGGAATTAATGTTAAGGTGTTTTATCAGTATTTTTGTCGGAATGGAGGTATTAAAAATTAAATCAGTGTTTTTACGATATATTGCGTGAGTTATAATTTTTAATCTGACCGTTGGATCGTTGTGATTTTTGGATATGTTATACAAATATAAGTTGAGTATATGTCCACAAATTTTGAACCGTTAAAAATGAACGTATGATTTGTTATGAATTTTAAGAGGTGACTGATTCAGAAATTAGGTTTATAAATGATTTTGGTGAAAAATTTTAGAATTGAGTGGGCCCCACTTGTGGTTGGTGAAGAAATGTCTTTGAATTTTATTTCAAATGTGGTGGGTGGCAATAGTAGCGAGTAAAGCCATCGGTGTAGCAGTCAAGTCTGCTTGGTAAGGCTAACATTTTCCTATAAATAGAGGGCTAAGTTAAATTAAAAATCACACCCGTAAACATAAGATTTCTCTCTTTCTCTCTCTATATTATCGGCGTATTTTGTGAGTATTTAGATACTTTGAGAGTTCTTTGTTCAAGAAAGTTTCATTTAGCATCACTTCCGACTTTTCATTCCGAAGTACTGTTTCTTTGAGGTAAGGGATATTATTTTCTTCTTAAATGATATTATTTTCTTCAATATCATTATGCTGAGATATTGTTGTGAATTTTATTGTGGAATTTCTACCTTTTTGTGTCGGGGTTACTAGTCACGTATACTGCACTATTCACGTATACAAATACGACACTATTCACTGAAAAATAAAATTTTCTCTTTTTCGTCCTAGATGTCTTTTATGGTTACTATCTTTGATTGTATCCATGTTTTGATCTTTGTTTTTGAATTCTACTTCACACTTGGTTATTATGAAGTATTATTGAATTTGGATAAATCGAAATACAAATTCCTAATATTTGTCCTTCTGTCTCGCTGGATTCGTTCTCTTAAATATTTTTCATCATCCTCAGTCCTTAATGGTGATACTTGATGAATATCTTTGGCCTGTAGTGCAAAGATGAATGATTACCTGATGAATATCTTTGGCCCGTAGTGCAAAGATGAATATTTGATGCAAGATGTATATTGATTGTGTAAGACCCCGAAATTTTTTTTAAATAAAAAGGAATTTCCTTTATTTATTATCTTGAAATAGTAAGGGTTGATTTGATTAATGTGGATAGTTAAGGGTTAAATACGCAAATATTTCAAAATAAGCAAGTGGTTATAAAATATTCATTTTTGTGGGGAATATTCGTTTGGTCGTGGAATATTCGTATCGTTTGTGGAATATTCGTTTGGTCGTGGAATATTCGCATCGCTTGTATTCGAATATTAAATGCAGCAAGCGCCAGCCATGTGTGTGGGCCCATAACGGAAAGCGATTGGATGAGGAAAACGACAAAGTTTGGGTGGTTATAAATAACGGCGTAGTTATTACTGTTAAGATCGTTGGAATACCTTGGTGGTTAAAATACGATGTACGCGTGGTCGCATAAAGAAGACACCAGATTGCATGATTGTTGAATTATTGATCCTTACGTAAGATGGCACTACTCAATAATTTTCACAAGAGTTACTTTATCAATATTTTATTTTATTGATTCAATAATTGTCATATTGATATTTTATATTATTGTTGTTCAATAATTGTCATCGCATGATATTTCCCATTATCGATCAATAATTCATATTATTTGAATAATATTATTAGATAACATTATTGGCAATGTCTAGAAAGTTCTGCATTTAAGGAGAGGTTTGGTCACCTAATTGCGCCGCCAAGAAGGAGAGATCCTCATTGAAAGCCCCTCTTTCTGGGAACAGCCTGGTTGTCATAAATGTGATTCTGTAATATTATTTGTGAATAATTAATTATTGATTCATATGATAAGGAAATATTTATTTTATATGAATATAAATGATGGATTTATTTATGTGGTTATTAATGAAGGAATTAATGTTGAGGTGTTTTATCAGTATTTTATCGGATTGGAGGTATTAAAAATTAAATCAGGGGTTTTGATATATTATGGGGTTATAATTTTTAATCCGACCGTTGGATTGTGGTAATTTTTGGGTATGTTATACATACATAAGTTGAGTATATGTCCACAAATTTTGAACCGTTAAAAATTCACGAATGATTTGTTATGAATTTTAAGAGGTGTCTGATTCGGAAATCAGGGTTATAATTGATTTTGGTGAAAAATTCTAGAATTGAGTGAGCCCCACTTGTGGTTGGTGAAGAAATGTGCTGAATTTTATTTCAAATGTGGTGGGTGGCAATAGTAGCGGTAAAAGCCATCGTAAGTGTGTGTCAAGTCTGCTTTGCTGGGCTAACATCTTCCTATAAATAGAGGGCTAAGTTAGAATTGAAAATCACACCGTAAACAAAAGTTTTCTCTTTCTCTCTATATTATTGAGTTTATTTTGTGAGTATTTAGATACTTTGAGAGTTGTTTGTTCAAGATAAGTTTCATTCAAAGATCACTTCCCACCTTTCCTTCCAAAATCGATTCTTTGAGGTAAGGGATGTTATTTTCTTCTCAAATGATATTAATTCTTCAATATCATTATCTTTGAAATATTGGTTGGTACTTTTTATCAAATTTGGAACTTTTTATGTCTGGGTTACTATTCATGAGTTACTATTCACGAGTTACTATTCATGAGTTACTATTCACGAGTTACTATTCACGATTCTAGTACTATTCATGAAGCGTGAAGATGTTTTTTGTGGAATTTCTATCTTTGGGTGTCTGAGTTACTATTCACGATACTAAGACTATTCACGATACTCTGACTATTCACGAATCACGAAGACTATTCAATCGAAAAATGAAAATTTTTCTTTTAATTCTAAAATATCTATTCGGATACTAGCTTTGATTGTATCCATGTTTTGATCATTCTTGAATTTTACACCACTAGATTATTTTTTGAGGTATTTTTGGACGTGGATAAAACCAAGTACTCCTTAATCCTTAATCCTTGTCATTTTGTTTCACCGGATTCGCTCTTTAAAAATATTTTTCATCATCCTCGCCTTTAAATGATGATATTATTGAATATCTTTGGCCAGAAGTGCAAAGATGAATGATTTCTCAAGAATATCTTTGGCCCCAGAGTGCAAGATGAGCGGTGTTTAAATGAACATGATCGATCGATGAATATCTTTGGCCTTTAGTGCAAAGATGAGCAGTGTTGAGATGAATACGACCGATTGATGAATATCTTTGGCCTTTAGTGCAAAGATGAACAGTGTTTAAATGAACACGACCGATCGATGAATATCTTTGGCCTTTAGTGCAAAGATGAACAAAAGTTGAGATGAATACGACCGATTGATGAATATCTTTGGCACTGTAGTGCAAAGATGAATATTTGATTTGAGATGAAAATTGATTGATGTTACGAGGATAAAATATTGATGATGGACCGTTAAATTCATAGATTATAGTAGATTTCATTCTCTACGTAACTCTTCTATGAATTATTATTTCACCGCTAATATTGATCCGAAACTTGTTGTCTATCAGATTCTATCGATTTTTCCTCATTGGAGACTAACGATAATTTGTTGTATATTATCTTAGTTATAACATTCTTTATCGGGCTAGTTGAGCTCACCCTTTTCCTTGTTGTTCCATTTTTCTTCTCGGGAGGCGAGAATGTAGCGAAGTACTAGTGGGGTATGGAATGAAGGTTCTAGAGAGAGTTGTTTAGTAGTCCTCACCATTATTGTAAAATAATGTATCAATAAATGTGATGAGGATTTATTTGAGTATAAATATTGTCTGAAGATAATATTTGTATTTAAACTCACGCTTTATTGTTGTGATAATAAAGTTGTAGTTGTTTACTTCACACATGTATTTGGCGACTTCGTAATGGGTTGGATGGAATGGACCTATTTTGGGGTCGCCACGGTTGGTATCGAGCTTAGGGATATGATCTCCAGCGAGATCGGGGAATAGAACTAGGAGGGAGAGAGAGTAAAATCCTTCGCTAGTGTGTCCTACCTAAGCTTATTTGTTGGTTGGTTGGTCAAGATATAGGGATATTATGTGATTGATTTCCTTAATTAACCCTTGTTTTATGACAAAAGAATTGAGAATGTCGAATCGAGAATATTAATAGTGGTGTAAATGAGACCGTGGAGATGCTCATATTTAACAACGAGGAGAACGTGCAACAGTCGGCAATGTACCTCCTGTGAATAACACCACCGAAAGCGGATGATGAACGAGGGATGTTTAGAAGCTTTTTGCGCTCATGCAAAATCGATTTGTGGAGACTCGTGTTCAAAATACAGAGGATGATGATAGCAATTCACGGGTGGTCACAAAAGCGCTTCAAAGAGTCGGGACCACCGTACTGGGGGAAAGCCGATCCGATCACGGCGGAAACATGGGTCAAGCAAATTACCAAGATATTCGATGTCTTGGGATGTACGGAGGAACGTAAAGTTCCATTCGCTACTTTTATGTTCCGTGGTGAGGCAGACATCGGTGGGAATCATGAAGCGCACTCCCATCCAAATTGACTCAAAGATGTCATGGGAGACGTTTGAAAATAGTTCAATGACAAGTACTTCCACAAAGTATTCGTCTATATGAAGGAAGTGGAGTTTATTAGATCGGAGCGTAATAATACGACGGTGATCCCAAAGACGAGGCGAAGTTCATGCGAGTTATCGTGTTTGCACCTCATTTGGTGGAGAATGAGGAACGATGACGCGGATGTTTCGAGAGGTTTGAAACCCGGCGATACGCGTCAAGATCTCATTTCTCATAAATTTTATCTCTATTCGATGTGTTGTAAATGTGGCTCAATTGTTAGAAGCGAGATAATGAAAGTACGCTCAACCGAGGGACCATAACCAGGATCATACCAAAGATAGCGATCATCGTAATAACGATAACCAAAGGAGAAAGAAGAATACGGACAAAGGCGGTAACCACTCCGGTGGTAATCGTGGCCATGAAAATAGAAGAAGCGAGTTGGGAGGAGATTTTAAAAGAGGAGATTCAACAACGACCATGTGAAGACGCCAACGCCAAAGGGTGTAACCGGTTCCAAGGGAGGAGAAAGACCATCTACGTCAAGTATGTTACAAATGCGGAAAGAGGGACATATCACCAAAACCGCCCACAACAGCTTAAGGTATGCTATAATTGTGGAAAGAAGGACATATCGCTTTCGAGATTGTACGATATCGAAACCTAGTCCATGGGGAAAGGTGACTCAAAAGGATGTCCCGGAAAAGTCAAAGTCAACGATTCTCGGAAGAAGCGTTTGTCGTGACTTCCATTAAAATACGAGGAACCCGAACGGTTAGCACGGTTAGTTAATTATAAATTCTTGCGAAGTATATACCTTACTAGATACTTGCTTCTACCCATTCTTTTATCTCTCTCGCTTAAGCCAACGTTTGAACTTGACTACGGAGAAATTAGACTTTGACCTATTTATGGAGAATCCGTTAGAGAAACTTTCATTACATCCGTTGTTTAAAAAATCTTGTTTGATTCAAGTTGGCACCATTACCTTACCATTGACCTTATCTCTTTAAAGATACTTGCTTTTGGGGATTGATTGGTTAACTACTCATCATGCCAAAATTGATTGCTTTTGTAAGGTTGTTAGTTTTCATATTCCTAAGCAACCCGTTATTCAACTCAAGCAATCAAACCATTGTAGTCAAACATTTTCATATCAAGCCATGAAGTCATTCGCTTATTACGGATGTCAAGTTTTCTTAGTCCATGTTATGGATTTGAATAAAGACACGCCGATTTGAATAATATTCTTGTTGTTGTTGATTTTTCCCGACGTATTTCAAGAATTTATCGGCTTACTCCCAAAGACCGATATTAAATTTTGTATCGACTTTGAACCCTAAGTACAAAACTCATTTCTAAAATCTCATATCGAATGGCTCCTATTGAACTTCGTGAGTTAAAAATTCAACTATAGAATTTGGTACCGAGCCTTTATCTTGTGACTTCCTTTGTGGAATTCACCTGCTTTTAACTCTCAGTAGGGGACGTTATATTCGCATGCGATAGTAAATCGATAGGTGTCATTGTGACGTCTTATCCAAGATTGGGATATGAGTCACAATTGAGAGCAACCTAAGTCAAGAATCGAAATACGTAGCTTTCAGGCTTAGTTGGTTATTATCGAGATTCTTTGAAGGATATTCTCGAATCGCTATTCCATTAACGTAGCTAACTCAGAGAGATACAAAATTCGAATGGAGCAAGGAATGTGGGAAGAGCTTCAAGAACTCAAGAGAGACTCATTTCAAAGACATGTTCGACCATGCCATCCTCGAAAAGCGAACGTGGTAGGCGACGTGTTGAGTAGAAGATCGTATACAAGCACGAAAGTACAATATCATCAAAGACTCATTTCAGTATAATATACAAATAATAGAGATGGAGATGAAAACTCTAGGTACCCACGTGATGATATACTGATATATATACGACTAATCGATCGACTTTTAATCGATAAAGTTAAAGTCGCTTTCAAGCTACACACCGGAGTCATGAATTTGAAGAAGGAGGTGCAAGAAGTTGTTATTTTAAAAGCGAGAATCGGTGAGGGAGGAAAGCTCAAACCTTCGATTTATTAATCCATTTGAAATTCTCGATCGAATAGGAACCGTGGCCTATAGACTCGCTTTTACCACCAAGTATGACGCGTGTTCATAACGCTTTTCACGTATCGATGTTACGTAAATATGTGGACGACCCAACACGCCATTGAGTTAGAACCCATTTAGATAGCCAAGACTTAACGTATGAGGAGGTACTGCAAGATTTTGTAGAGGAAAGAATATGACCTATGTACCGAGGTTATACCATAAGTTAAAGTTTTGTGGAGAAACCATGCTATATTGAGGAAATGACCGGGAGTTGGAAACGAAAATGAAAGCGAGGTATCTTTACCTTTTGAAACACCAGTATACGTGACGTCAATTTCGAGGACGAAATTTCATAAGGAAGGGAGGTTGTAAAGACCTAAATTTTTTTTTTAAATAAAAAGGAATTTCCTTTATTTATTATCTTGAAATAATAGTAAGGGTTGATTTGATTAATGTGGATAGTTAAGGGTTAAATACGCAAATATTTCAAAATAAGCAAGTGGTTATAAAATATTCATTTTTGTTTGGGAATATTCGTTTTGTCGGAATCGTGGAATATTCATATCGCTTGTCGAATATTCGTATGCGACGGTAGCAAACCATGTGTGGGCCCCATAACGAAAAAGCGATTGGATGAGGAAAACGACAAAGTTTGGGTGGTTATAAATAACGGCGTAGTTGTTACTGATTAAAGACCGTTGAATACCCGTATGGTTAAAATACGATGTACGCTGCGGTTGCGCACAAAGAGTAGACACCAGATTGCACAAGATGATTGTTGAATTATTGATCCTTACGTAAGATGGCACTACTCAATAATTTTCACAGATAGTTACTTGCTCAATATTTTATTTTATTGATTCAATAATTGTCATATTGATATTTTATATTATTGTTGTTCAATAATTGTCATCGCACAAAGATTTCCATTATCGATCAATAATTCATATTATTTGAATAATATTATTAGATAACATTATTGGCAATGTCTAGAAAGTTCTGCCTAAGGAGAGGTTTGGTCACCTAATCATGCGCCAAGAAGTGAGAGAGATCCTTATCGGAAAGCCCCTCTTTCCTGGGAACAGCCTGGTTGTTATAAATGTGATTCTGTAATATTATTTGTGAATAATTAATTATTGATTCATATGATAAGGAAATATTTATTTTATATGAATATAAATGATGGATTTATTTATGTGGTTATTAATGAAGGAATTAATGTTGAGGTGTTTTATCAAGATTTTATCTGGATTGGAGGTATTAAAAATTAAATCGTGGGTTTTTGAGATATATTATGGGGTTATAATTTTTAATCCGACCGTTGGATTGTGGTAATTTTTTTGGGTATGTTATACATACATAAGTTGAGTATATGTCCACAAATTTTGAACCGCTAAAAATTCACGAATGATTTGTTATGAATTTTAAGAGGTGTCGATTTCGAAATCGGGGTTATAATTGATTTTGGTGGAAAATTCTAGAATTGAGTGGGCCCCACTTGTGGTTGGTGAAGAAATGTGCTGAATTTTATTTCAAATGTGGTGGGTGGCAATAGTAGCGAGTGTAAAGCCATCGTGTAGCAGGTCAAGTCTGCTTTTACGGCTAACATCTTCCTATAAATAGAGGGCTGTTAGAATTGAAAATCACACCGTAAACAAAGTTTTCTCTCTTTCTCTCTATCTATATTATTGAGCGTATTTTGTGAGTATTTAGATACTTTGAGAGTTGTTGTCAAAGATAAGTTTCATTCAAAGATCACTCCGACCTTTCCTTCCAAAGTCTCGATTCTTTGAGGTAAGGGATGTTATTTTCTTCTCAAATGATATTAATTCTTCAATATCATTATCTTTGAAATATTGGTTGGTACTTTTATCAAATTTGGAACTTTTTTTATGTCGGGTTACTATTCATGAGTTACTATTCACGAGTTACTATTCATGAGTTACTATTCACGAAGTTACTATTCACGAGTACTATTCATGAAGCGTGAAGATGTTTTTTGTGGAATTTCTATCTTTGGGTGTCTGAGTTACTATTCACGATACTACAAGACTATTCACGATATGGCACTATTCACGAATACGGCACTATTCAATCAAAAATGAAAATTTTTCTTTTCGCCTAAAATATCTATTCTGGATACTAGCTTTGATTGTATCCATGTTTTGATCATTCTCAATTTTACACCACTCTATGATTATTTTTGAGGTATTTTTGAACTTTGGATAAAACCAAGTACTTAATCCTTAATCCTTGTCATTTTGTTTCAATCGGATTCGTTTTTTTAAAAATATTTTCATCATCCTCGCCTTAAATGATGATATTATTGAATATCTTTGGCTCAGAAGTAAAGATGAATGATTTCTGAAGAATATCTTTGGCCAGAGTGCAAAGATGAATGAACGGTGTTTAAATGAATACGACCGATCGATGAATATCTTTGGCCTTTAGTGCAAAGATGAACAGTGTTTAAGATGAACACGACCGATTGATGAATATCTTTGGCCTCAGAGTGCAAAGATGAAGCAGGTGTTTAAATGAACACGATGATCGATAATATATCTTTGGCCTTTAGTGCAAAAGATGAACAGTGTTGAGATGAAACACGACCGATTGATGAATATCTTTGGCTCAGAGTGCAAAGATGAATATTTGATTTGAGATGAAAATCGATTGATGTTACAGGATAAAATATTGATGATGGATCGTTAAATTCATAGATTATAGTAGATTTCATTCTCTACGTAACTCTTCTATGAATTATTATTTCATTATGAATATTGATCCGAAACTTGTTGTCTATCAGATTCTATCGATTTTTCCTCGTTGGAGACTAACGATAATTTGTTGTATATTATCTTAGTCATAACATTCTTTACCGGGCTAGTTGAGCTCACCCTTTTCCTTGTTGTTCCATTTTTCTTCTCGTGAGGCGAGAATGTAGCGGCAGTACTAGTCGGGGTATGGAATGAAGGTTCTAGAGAGAGTTGTTTAGTAGTCCTCACCATTATTATAAAATAATGTATCAATAAATGTGATGAGGATTTATTTGAGTATAAATATTGTCTAGAAGATAATATTTGTATTTAAACTCACAGTTTTATTGTTGTGATAATAAAGTTGTAGTTGTTTCTGTACCATGTATTTGGCGACTCAGAATGGGTTGGATGGAATGGACCTATTTTGGGGTCGTCACAGATTGATGTTACAGGGATAAAATATTAATGATGGACTTTTAAATTCATAGATGATAGTAGATTGCATTCTCTACTTAACTCTTCTAATGAATTGTTGTTTCCGCTGCAGTTGGTGATCTAAAACTTGTTGTCTATTGTATTCTATCAGATTTTTTCCTGTTGAAGACTAAAGATAATTTGTTGTATATTATCTTAGTCATAATATTTTTTATCGGGCTAGTTGAGCTCACCCTTTTACTTTTTTGTTCCATTTTCTTCTCGTGAACGAGAACATAAAGAGGAAGTAGTCGGGGTGCGGAATGATGGTTCTAGACAGTTGTTTAGCGATCCTCACTATTTTATAAAATAAATAAGTGTAATGAGGACTTTATATGGGTGTGAATATTATCTGAAGACAATATTTGTATTTAAACTCACAAAGATGTGTTGTCGTGATTTTGCACCTAACAATTGTAATATTAAAGTTGTAGTTATTTTCTGTACCATATTTTTGGCGACTCAGAATGGGTGATGTATACCTATTTTGGGGGCATCACATATTACATCCATTAATCTTAAATAATTGAAATTGAAACCAAACCCTAAGAATCCTAAAAGGAATCAATATTCAAATATTGAATCAAAATCTACCTTAATATCCTAATTATAATTAAAAGAATACTAGTAATAAACTGGAAAAATAAAATTTTAGGAACAAATCCACGCTAAAAAATCATCAAAACGCTAACTAAATGGGGCATGCCGCCACCATGTAAAACAGCCTGACGGAGTTACCAAGGTGTGTGAAAGAGGACTTGGCACCGGGGCGGCTTTAGAGCTAGTTGGGGTGGCTTTGGATAGAGAGCTTGCCGCTGGGGCGACCATTTTTGTAAAAGTCCGTTGTGGCGGGGGTGTTGATTCCCATACTTGTAGTCTCTTTTTCTGACTTGCATTGGATTGTTCTGGATCGCAACCTTGGACCGTATTGACGTACTTGGGCATATCCTCATCATCTTTGGACCAAGTTGATATGTTATTTTCAATCCACATTGCTTGAACCAAAGTCATAAGTTCTTCCTTGAACCTTTTAACTCGTCCTCTCATCACGAGTTCAACTGGTACTTGCACACGATCTCCATTTAAATTCAAACTAGTCATGTCCGCATCAATGAACAGCCTGGAAAATTAATTAAATTCAATTTTTTTTTATTTTTTTTTGCAATTTCTGCTGATCAGCACTCACCTCTTGTTCCTTGCTCCCAAAAAGCCCCTAGTTTTTGCAGTCTTCAAGGACTTACAATACTACTTCATTCCTTCGTTGGAAATCTCCTTCAGACAGTGAGTTTTTCCTTTAGAGCTTACTCTCTTCCAATTTTATATTCATACAGTTTAGAATATATATCCTCCATCTCACTTTGTAAATTTTTTTAATAAAAAAATCCTATTTTATTTTGGTGCGAGTTAATATAAAGACACATTCTTAAATTAATTCACCATATTGTGATTTCCATTTACGATTACATCATACACTCAATAAATTAAGAGTAAATATGAAATAAAAATATATAAAATTTTGTAATATTAATGCAAATGAAACTCTGTTTAGGGAACAATATAGAAATTAATTCTAAGAAGTGTTTTTTTTATTCAAAACATTTGCATTGAATAGGATTAGATGTCACATTACTTATGGCCGCAGACCCACAAAAATTTACAGCAAAAAGGTTACATTAATATATACTTTACACATGATTAATGAATATATATTGTGCCTGTTGAATGTTTAATTACAGTTTTTTACATACGAATATATACTCGTGCAAATTCTATGCATATGTATAAAAGGAAAAAAAAAAGAAAGAAAAAAGAATAATGCTAGAGACACAAATTATTCTACAAATATTTTATAAATCGATGATGCAAGATACTTCATATCAAAGATATTGTCAATGAATCGAGACTACATTGAAACAATTTGTAAATCAATATCTTTGAGGTGGAGATAATCGCGTCGTTGATTTGTAAAATGTTTGTAAAATAGTTTTTGTCTGTAGCATTACTCAAGAAAAAAAGGGTGTAGATTAGGTGTTAATTAATTAGCACCAGTACCATCAGTTGTTGAACCAATGCCAACCTGCAACCATGGAGAAGAACTCCCATTGTTGTTCATGTCCTTTAGCTCACTTAACTTTGCTAACTTCACCTTACTGTCAGCTTCATCATCCACATTTTGCATAGAAACTATATTACTCTTTTTGGTGTTATTATTCTTATGATCATCCTCATCATCAATTAAATGCTGATGCTGATGGTGGTGGTGGTGGTGGTGGTGGTGGAGGTGATGTTTATCTTCCCCATCCACATCTACCCAAGATTGTAAATTTATTTCTGTTGACACTTCAAAGCTTATCGGGTTCCACGGGTCCCGCCGGATTCCGGCTATGTCGTCTGTTGGTGCCGGAAGGTTGAGATCAAGTGGGTCGGTTTTGTTATAGTGAGGGGGAGGTCTTTGATAAGTATTGTGATCATGAAATGGATGATGGTACTTAACAAGTGAAGATGTGTCCGGGGAATTTGAAGTGAGCCAATGACACCTTTTGTGCCCTCCTAGGGCTTGACCCGATGAAAAAACCCGGTGACAAATGGAGCATTCATGGACTTTTGATTTCCTCCTTGAAGCTCCAACTAATGGAACACTCGGGCCATGATTATATTGTAATGAAGTGTTTGCTTTAGAAGGGAAGAATTCTTCGTGTGTGATGACATCATCGTCAGCTAGACTATCCTCGAATTGATTGCCTCGGGCTGCAAAACATCCCTTAACTTTCTTGTGACTAGCTCTATGTCCTCCCAATGCTTGGTGGGAGTTGAATACCTTTTTGCATGCTTTACATTCAAACATACCTTTTGCGACTCCTTTGGCCTTGTCTAATGTCAAAGGCCTTGCCAGAGGAGCGAGGAATGCCGTGACAGGATTCCCCCGCTCCTCGTCTTTACTTGCAGAAGCACATGATTCCTCTGGTTCCATGTCGGAGGGATAAACCTTGGCATTTGATAATGCCATGAGGCATTTAGCGAGGGCGAGGTCTTCGTCCTCCGATGGATAAAGTGAACTAAAGCTTCCAACTTTAGCCCTAAATGATCTCTTCCTTTTAGACCATCCGCACCCTCTTCGTCCGCCATCGTCCTCGTTTTCCGAGCCCGGGGAGGAAACGAAAGACTCGGCTTCGGAGCTACATTTTCCATGCTCAAGAAAAGATTTCCAAGATAAGAATTCCTTACCACAATTTTCACAAACTCGACAACTCTTTAGTCGATTAGGGTTTGTTCTCAATGCGTACATTCGCTTGTTACTATTCCGATCACTTCCTCCGACTTTATCCTCCCAATCGCTGGCTGGATCTTCGTCGTCGAGATTACCACTCTCATCTCCTATACCATGAGCTCTCATGTGTCCACCAAGAGCCCTCCCACACATAAAACCTTTCCTACAAATCCTACAAAAATGCTTAAAATTTGATTGTTGTTGGTCTTCACTACAAGCCATGATCTATACAAGTAAGATAAGAAAAAGAGAGGGCATGAGAGAATTAAAATACAAAAAATGAAAAAGGATTTATATATATATTTATTAATTAATTATGAAGAGAAATAATGGAGGTGAAATTATGTTCTTGTAGTTGAAGAAGTTGTATCCGTGAATGGTGAAAAGAAGGTTAGTCCTAGTTTTTAGTTAGAGTAATGGTTTGGGGAGGAGAGAGAGAGAAATGAGTGTGAGTTGAGAGTGCGTGACAAGTGGAAGGAGGGTAGGAAGGTGAGAGACATTTTCTTTGGAGTGGCACTGGTGGCGCTGCCCGTCAAACAACCCAATGGACGGCGGAGAAAGATAAATATATACTCTAAAATATGCATTTGGGTGTAAGTACACTATTTTTGGAAGAGAGGTGTGATTGAGTGAGGAGTATTTTTCGGTTGTCCGTCCAGTTGAGTAAAACTATCTGCCAGGCTATTCATATCGTTTCAATTCCAAGCCAAGAAAACTAAACTATGCTTCTCCTCGTATGTAGGTTGCTCCATGCTGCTTTTCCACACAAATGTACATATACTTATCACTAATCCTCTCTTTTTCTCTCTCCTACTCCATTATAATCCTCTCTTTTTCTCTCTCCTACGTCCTAATGGAGTTTATTTCTCATGTTTATCATTAACCTAAATATAAGGGGAGAAATATTCTCATTAGTTATTGACAAATAATACAAAAATTAATTTAGGATAATGATACACACACACACACACACATATATATATATATATATATATATATATATATATATATATATTACAACTTTATATATTGATTAATCTTATTATAAGTTATGTGATAAATATGAATGGTAACTTTTGAAGATATATATAATATAATGGACCACCCTTATATATAATTATATCTTATCTCAAGTATTGATATCTTTAGCAATTGTAATTTAATAAAAAACAATTAGAATATGCGCATGTCTCATTAATTTTAGTCAACTTAAACATTTAAAATTTTGACATTGTATAACTTAAATCCTAATATTTCTATTTTAAAAATTTAACTTTAATGTACCTAAATTTTTATAGATAAAATTTTTGGTCACCAAATTTTACATTTCTTGTGAAATAAGTCATAAAGGGGCAATTTAGTCTTTTAAATATATATTATTTATATGACTCAAATTTGTACTTGTTTTTATGACACATTAATCATGTGTCCACAAGTTTATGTGCTTAGAGATATATATGTATATATAAGAGTGAAATTATCCAAAAAACTTTTACTATAATAAGTATTACTAGAAAATCATGGATGAAAAAAGATAAGATAGAAAACAGAGATAAAAAGTGGGAGAAAGAAAAGAAATTGATGCTAAATAATGGAGTGTTGGGCGTGAGTATTAGGGCTCAAATTATATTGTGGACAAAAGTTCACGTGGAGATATTTATCGTGCGTAAGAATCTGATTTGACATTTTAGTCTTTTTAGGAATCAAATATTCTTAGTTACATTTAATTTTCAACTCTTAAAGAAAGTGTCAAAATATGATCCGATTTCATTTCTTTAAGGAGATTCAGTTTGATCCCATTAAGTAATCATACCTAATGAAGAATTCTATTTCTATACGGGGAATGTGTGATCATTATAAATACAAGGTTATACTCTAACTATCATACACACATTATTATTTTACAACATTAAAATATTAAGTCTCTATTGTTAAATCTTATTCAGCCTGTACTTATTCTCACACCGGATCGCTATTCTCCGACGGCCTAAGCTGTCAAGTTTCGTGTGTGATTCCATTTCTGTGCAGGATCGGATGCACTATTGGTAATTAAGGCGCATGAACAAATCTTGACATTAATAGATAAAATATAATATATTTAACTAAAATATAGTAACTTAAACTTTATCATAATATATATATATATATATATATATATATATATATATATATATATATATATATATAGTTTCGGCCTTCTCCAACGAACTAGAGGGAGCGAACTAAGAACAAATCAGTTATAGCGACGATTTTTTCCGTCGCTATAGCACAAAAAACCGGCTTTATATGCTATAGCGACAGAAAAAACTATCGCTATAGCCAGTTCGTTCTTAGTTCGCTCACTCCAGTTTGCTGGAGAAGCGAACTATATAATGAAGAGATGCAACGTGAATTAGGGAATTGAGCTGTCATATATATGTAAACTTCATCTTAGGATGATGGATTACTTTAGTAAGTTAGTTTTTGATAATTGCATATTATTCATTTATTTTGAATCCTTTATATTTAGTTTTATTGCATGTTTCATGTGTATATGAGCTTATTAAGGTGTTTAATGATTTTAGGAAGAATTGGAGTTGAAATGAGGATAAAGGGAAAATTGTAGGGTTTTTAGCATTAAGTTGGATCTATGGTCTTGGCATGGGACTTAGATTTTATTGTAGATCTCTTCCTTAGCTTTCCGGAACATCTTGAATTGTCCCAATCGGAGTTCATATGAAAAAGTTATGATATTTTTACCGGACGAAAGTTGAACCTCAAAGTTTGGAAGTTGTAATTTACATAACACTCACTTGGAGCCCGATTTAGACCTTGATGCAGCCAGAATCTATCAATTCTCAAAGAATGAAAGTTGTAGATCTCGTTGAGAGATTCGATTTGATAGGTAGATGCCCTCGTAACTTCTCCCATATCAAAAGTTATGGTCGTTTTACCAAAGGACGTCGCAGCAGGAAATATGGGCGAATTTGAGCGAGAAAATTGAGAAATCTTGAATTTTTGGAAAGTTTATAAAAATAGATTTTGGCAGATTTCTACATGGAATTGGATTGATATTTTTATTAGATTTAGGATATCTTTAGACTGAGATTTATTTCTAAATTGGATTCTATTTCTTTATGGAAACTAGTTATGATTTGTAATTCCTTTTAGGATTTGGATTTCTAATTTTCACAGGATTTAGGACTTTGTCTAGCACTATAAATAGAGGATGATAGTCAGGATTTTATTCATTCTCTCATCTACTACATTCTCTCATCTACAACATTGGAGGATTGAAGACATGAGCTAAGTTCTTTTTATTCAGTTTTAAGTGATGTTGAACCTTATTTATAATTAATGGTTAATTGAGTATTCATTATTTATTCCTTCTCACATGAAATTCATTCTTGATAATCTGATTTAATTTCTGAATGCTATGTGGCTTAACTGATTTGATTTTTGTAGGATTGACACTATAAAAAAAAGGCCTAACAGCGACCAAGACTATTAGCGACCGCACGTGCGGTCGCTGATATTAATAATAGCTACCGGCATATGTGACCATGATTTACTCCAGTCGCTATATCATATCAGTTACCGCATGCGGTCGTTGAGAGGTCGCTAGCATAAATTTCCCTCCCATAAATTGGCGTGAAATATTGGCGCGAAGGTTTTGTGCGACCACTTAAAATCAACGACCGCATGCGGTCGCTGATAAGTCCATGTCATTAAAAATTAGCGACAGCATGCGGTCGCTAATGGCAGTCACTGATCAAATTTAATGTAATCAGTATCAGGCATTCACTCGACACAGCAAACGAGGAAAAAAAAGAGGGAGCTCAGAATATAGAGAAGAGGGAGAAAGGGGGAGAAGAAAGAGAAGAGACGCCACCGGCCCACCGCCGCCACCTGAGGAGAATACCCATTTGGTAATCCATTATTTTTTCTTTCTTTCTCCCAATATTACATTTCTACTATTTGTATGTGTCTATACCAATATATAGTTAATCACATATTGTTAATCTGATTTGTGTTTTATATCTTATGTTAGATTAGATTACATACTATTGAATTCTTTAAGTAGCCGTTCGATTTGATTAGGTTTCCTAAATTTTACAATTTTTAGAGTTAGTTTTATAAAAGATCAAGCAGGGTAAAATTCATTGTTTCTGTGAAGTTTTATAAATCACTTATTTTTGGGTTAAATGAAATTATTATCGATCAACAGTACAGATATAGATATCTTTTACTCCATATCTAACGTTGAAGTTGTGAATTAGTGTGCATTTGGAAAGTACGTTTTGATTGTAAGGAGTTAATTAGAAAATTTTAAGTTATTTGCAGAATTAATTGAATTTTAATATGTCCTCTCTTTAATTCTTATTTATCACAATTGCTTGTGATTTAAAGACCTATTTTTTATTCTTGAATGTGGTGTGTAATTGTTGTAGTTGAACTCGGAGAGAGTTGTAATTGAAAAAGAGGCTTGCCCATGAATTTTAGAATATAGTTTGGAGTTTAGAACGCACTCATTTGGTTATACAGAGATTCACTTTACTCAAAAATATTAAATTAAAACGTAAGAAAATACAACATTAAAAATTAAAATAGCATACTAAATTTTTATAATATAATATAATAAAATAAAAAACCAATATGTAAAAAAAAAATAGAATGAGAAGAGAAAATATTTATTTTAATTAGTTAACCAAAAAATAAACTAAGTTCTATTTACTTAGTTTTTAACTAATAAATAAATAAAAATAAAATAAAATAACATGATATAATATAACTATTAAACTAAGTAGCATTTACTTAGTTTCTCATACTAAATTTAATAATATTTAATATTTGACATATAATATATATTAAATATGATTAAGTATATAATTAAATTAAAATATAATATCATACAAATATAATAAAATATAATATTAAAATTAAATAATATAAAATATATTATTAAAATACAAAGACAATACAATACAATACAATATAGTAAAATATTATATTAAAATAAAATATAATAAATTAAAATATAATATCATATAAATATAATAAATTATAATATTAAACTAAAATATAATATCATATTAAATATATTAAAATATAATATAATAAACTAAGTAGCATTTGTTTAGTTCCACTACTAAATATAATTAAAACAATAAAATATAATAAATGATATAATAAATAAATTAAGCAGCATTTAAGAAGTTTTCCATTGTTAAAATAAACTAAGTAACACGTGCTTAGTTTCTCACTAAACCCATAAAGATATTAATGAACAAAAACAATATCATTCTCCTAAGTTAAAGAACTAAGAGATAAGTGCTCTAATCAAAAGTAAGTTAATTATTTAGCTCATGCGTAAAGTAAAGAAAGAAGCTTGCAAAAATGAAAGTGCAAGTTTTTGGAACTCTTAATTTGTAGTATACTCATGAACTTTTTACTGCTTTAATTTGCATTCATTCGTTATTGTTTTGGTCTTATTAAATTGGGAATTTATATATATTTTCTTGGTTTGTGTCTTGAGTGCCTAGAAATGACCATATATGCATGACGTCGTGCATGTGGCTACTCCATATTATAGGGGAGACTCTGAAAAAAAAAATTTGTTGGTCGGGTAGTTGCGAACATTTATAATATTAACGAGCTCTTTATGTGCTTACTAGTATGCTCAAGTCATATGCTTACAAGTATATATGCTCAAGTCATATGCTTACAAGTATCCTTACATGTTAATCATATGCTTACAAGTATGCTCAAGTCACATGGTTACAAGTATGCTCAAGTCACACTACAAAAAAATAGGTCATTGGCGACGACCTCATTAGCGACGGTAGAATCCTCGTCGAGATTAACCTCATTATCGACGACCTAGCAGTCGCCAATGTGGCCTGTCGAGAATGACCCTTCCCGGGTCTAATTTTGGTGGGAAATTTTTCGCGGGCGTGGGAAAAGTCAAGGGCGACGGACTTGTTGTCACTATTGTCGTCGAGAATGAGTCATAGGTGACGGGGTTAATCTCGACGGCTGTGCCGTCGAGAATGAGTCTTGTTTTAAAACCCTGAGCTCGACGGGAACAACTACTTTTCTTTTCTCTCCTCTACTATACTACTTGATATACGATTTTCCCTCAATCCCATTCACCACAATCACTCCCAGACGAGTTAGGGTGTCGAATTTGAGCATCAATTAAGGTGAGCTTCCCCTTCGGCGACTCTCTCCCCCCTCCTGCCACCTCCGGCGACTCTCCCCCCTCTACCATACCTTCCGGCGACCCTCCTCCTCTCCTTCCATACCTCCGGCGACCCCCCCTCTCCTTCTGTTCAGCTCCACCTCTCTTTCTGTATGTACTTGTATAGTTTTTGAGTTGTACTGACGACCATTTTTGATCTATATATTTGATTTGGATTACTATTTGAATGGTGAATTGTATGATATTTGCTTGTTATTTGATGGTTTTTATTAGTTTATAACAGGTGTATGTTTATATTTGTAAATGAACAGGGAAATTTTGAAATTATAAAAAAAAAATCAAAATATATATAGTCATTGCCGACGGGGGTAAGGGCGATGACGATGTCCGTCGCCAATGACATATAGCGACAGACATGGGCACAAAGTCATTGCCGACGACACTATAGTTATAGGCGACGGACTCGCCGTCGGGAATGAGTTATTCCAAAAAAAATTATCAAGCCTTTGTCGATGGTCTTGCCGTCGCTCGGGCCGTCGGTAGTGACCTTGTCCCGTCGCCAATGATAATGATGTCGACGGCCCCCGACGGGGACTAAGGGCGACGACCTGTACTGCGACGGGCTCACCGACGGCACATGCCGTCGCGAATGACCTCAATGTCGACGACACTAGAGTCATAGGCGACGGCAGTGCCCGTCGGCAATGGCCAATTTTTTTGTAGTGTCATATGCTTACAAGTATACTTAAATGTTAATCATATGGTTACAAGTATGCTCAAGTCATATGATTACAAGCATGCTCAAGTCATATGGTTACAAGTATGCTCAAGTCATATGCTTACAATCATGCTATACATTAATAAGCTCATGTTGTCTGTAGTAGGTACCGTGGTATCATGGACCTCTATTCAGACCTTAGTTGGATGGCACAACGAAAATCAAGTACCCAGATAGGTGCTACAGATGAATTTAGAGCTAGTTGCCAAGTGTTTTTGGAATATGCGTATAGTCACCCGGAATGTGTTAATTGTCAGAACTGTGACGCCCCCAAAATAGGTATACATCACCTATTCTGAGTCGCTAAATACATGGTACAAAATACAAATACAACTTAATTATACAAACGTCGTGTAAACAATACGACAAAACATAGCTGAGAGTTTTAATAAGAATATTGTCATCTAGACAATATCCACACTCAAAGGAGTCCTCATTATATTTATTGTCACACTATTTAACAGAATAGTGAGGACTACTAATGCTATCATCTGGACCGTCACTCCGTTCCCCGACTCATCCCAGCTATATTCTCATTTCCTGAAAGGAACAATGAAAGTAAAAGGGTGAGCTCAACTAGCCCAGTAAGAAATATTATGACTAAGATAATGCAGAATAAATTATCATTAGCCTTCAACAATGTTAAACTAATAAAATACAAAAGACATCAAGTTTAACTGCAGCGGAACAAGCAATCCATTAGAAGAGTCTAGTAGAACATGATATCTACTATCTTTTATGATTTAAAATGTTTTCATCAATTTTTATCGCTGAGACTCAGCTTAATAAATAAACCACATCATCGAATCATCCTTGTACTGCAGGCCAAGGATATTCATTAAATTATCAATAGTCCTGACTATACCAAATAATCCCTGGTCATAATCATACCAAACACTGTCCATCAATGCACTACAGGCCACTGAGGATTTTTACCACATCATTCGTCACATTACGGTTCTGATTACATCAAAAAATCCCTGGTCATAATCACACCAAGTCCATCTATGCAAGTAAGCCAAGATGACCTTCATCATAATATAAGCATGAGAATGATGACAATGATATAAGCATTAATCAAACGAGAACAAGGATAAATATTAAAGACTTTAATTTATCCCAATATTATCAATCACTTAATAAACTCATAATCTAATATTATTAATATTATAACAATATTTTAATCACTTCTTAAACTTATAAACAATTTATTTCAATTGTTTACACTTTACCAAATAATGCATTTAATCATTCAAAAATGTCATACTCATAAGATTTCATCACCAATGATCAAATTCCTCATCAAAAATTTGCATATACCTTATATAGGATTTTCAAGCCATAAAATCCTATTTTCCAACTTTGTTACTTCACATAACATATTTAACTCATATGTTCGTAACTAAACTATTTTCATGAAAAATACCAAATCAGTCCCAAAAATATTTCTTTTTTGGGATTTAGCAGAATATAGTCCCATAATGAACATATATTTTTCTCGGAATTTTTAAAATTCATTTACTATTTTTCAAAAATTAATTTCTAATTAATTCCTTAAGAAATTAGCTACCTCAAGTTTAACTCCAGAAATTCCCAACTCTTGGCAGGATCTTACACATGTTAACATGAGCTTCCAGTTTAAATTTCATGGTCATCGGAGTTATAGAAATCTGGTTATAGCGTTTTTCGTCAAAAAAACCTAAATATTGAAATGGTCATAACTTGCTCATTTTAAGTCGGAATGAGCTCATTTTTGGACAGGAGGTACTTTATACCATATACTTTCATTTCCCAAAAGGCCAGAATTTTTTTCACAAATTAAGTGGCCGAAACAGCCCTTTTAAATTTCTGGGTAGTAGCATTTTTCTCTTTTATAGCTTTTGACTCCTTTGCTAAAAATAGTCCACACGAAAATCTATAACACATTTTCTAGTGATTCCACTTGGATAAGTTAGAAAACTCATAGATCTAACTCTAGAACTTGACCACACCCAAAAATTCAAAATATAATAGGAGATATGGTCAATTTAATTTCATGTTCCATTTTCACCAAAATCTGATTTTCAACCCTTTGTGATATCTAAAAACTTTCATGTTTTTACATAATAACCAACATAACTCCTCATGACAATGACATAATAATTCAATAAAACAAGTTCAATAATAAATTTTAAAGATTTATAAGTTAATTTATCCTGAACTCAATAATTTCCAAATTGTCAACATGATACTTATTTGTAGAGTAAAATTCAAGAATGCTCAGAAGAATATTTCCATGAAAAGATACTAGATGAACCGCAAATATCAAGGATATGCCACTAATTTCATGGAGTATAGAAGCCAAAACTTTAACCAACTGAGTATAATAAAGAATATATAAAACTGTAAATGGATTTTCACTCGCCATGCGGTAATCCACGTATACAGATCATTTCCACAATTTAATAAGGAATGAATACAAAGGATCATTCACCATGCATGTGGTAATCCACATAGACAGGTTATTCCAACAAAATAATAAAGAATGGAATAACAGAAGGATTCACCATGCGTGCGATAGATCGCATAGCATGTTATTCCCAAATGAATAATAAATAATGAAACCAGTCATGCGTAAACGCATGCATGGATATATTCCGGCGAGAATAATAAAAAGAACGGAACAAGGTCAAAGTAAATTGCACCGATGTGATATTCCAACAGAATAATAAAAAATGGAATAACAAAAGAAATCACCATGCATGCGATAGACCGCATAGACAGGTTATTCCAACAGAATAATAATTAATGAAACTAGGTCAGGCGTAATACGCACCGACATGATATTCCAACAAAATGATAAAGAATGGAATAACAGAAGAATTTCACCATGTATGCGGTACTTCGCATAGACAGGTTATTCCAACATAATGATATAGAATGGAATAACAGAAGAATTTCACCAAGTATAGGATAGCCCGCATATACAGGTTATTCTAACAGAATAATAAAGAATGGAATAACAGAAGTTCTCTTCATGAATACGAAAGAATAATACCCTTTACGAGTACAACAAATAATATCCCTTACCTTAGAAAGAAGAGTATTCCGACGGGTAGGGCGATGATATACTTGAAGAAAACTTGCACTACGCTCAAAGCTTTCCTAAACTCTAAAGAAATACACTCAAGATTATAGAAGAAGAATTCTCTCTCTAGAGTTTCAGTGAATTCGTAAGAAATAATGAAGGAATGAACTTCTATTTATAGGAGAATGGACTGAATAATAACTAATTCATGAACGGTCCAGATTGATTTACTTTTAAACGGACGGTCCATATTGATTTAATAAAATATTCTAATAAAACAAAATCTTTTAAATAAAATATAATATATTCTATTTATAATCTAATAAAACGAATAATTTATAAAAGTATTTTGTTTTATATAAAAAAAATTTTACTATCTGAAACACTATGCGTATTACTTATGCAAATACTATGCATAATAAAATATAATGTATTCTAATTATTGTCTAATAAAACAAATAACTTTATAAAAGTATTCTGTTTTATATAAAAGATTTTACTATGCAAAATACTATGCATAATAGAATATAATATATTCTATTTATAGTCTAATAAAACGAATATCTTTATAAAAGTATTCTGTTTTATATAAAAAGCTTTTCTGTTTTATTATGTTAATAATACTAATAAAACATAACTCATTATCATTATTACAATTCACATTATTAATCGACTAGGTCATTCCCAGAAAAGAGGGGGCTTTCCAATAAGGATTTCTCCCTATTGGCGCACAATTAGGTGACCAAACCTCTCTTTGGCAGAACTTCTAGACATCGTTAATATTGCAAATAATAATATTAACAACTTGTCATCTCAATTATTGATTTAATAATATATAAAATATCGACAATAATTGAATCAAATAACGTGAGATATTATGCAACAATTACTGAAGTAATAATTAAACAAAACTGAGTGACTTCTCACGTAAGCATCAATAATCAATACAGTTTGCTACTATGCAACCATGTGTATTACTGTACTTTTACTACCGAGTAGTTTAACTGTTTTAACGTTAAACTTCCGCTGTTATTTTTATAAAAATATTTTTGTCGTTTTCTCAATCCGAAAATAATTCCGTTGTGGGGTCTACCAATGATTGTACAATCGTACGGATATTTCTCGACAAAAAGAATATTCCCCGACCAATCGAATATTATATAACAACTTGCATACTTTGCAAAATTTATAAATATTACCCACAACTATAACATTATCTCAAATCCACACCATAATTTTAAAAAAAATATTTCGAGAAAATTAAATCTTTATTCATAAAATTTGGGGTCTCATAAGAACAAGATACGATGTCCATGTTTGAAGTGTAAGAATGTAAATTATATGGACAGAGACGTGGTAAACTATCATTTACTTGTTTCTGGGTTCATGAAAAATTACGAAGAATGTTGGTGGGTACATGGGCAGAGAAGAGATGGTGGCATCACAGAAGAACACAATCCGGGCAGTAGTACTCATTGTATGAATGAAATGGTTCATGATATTGTAGTGCCAGATTTTGATTGGGAACAAGGTAGAGAGCAACCTATGAATTCTGATGTCAAAGACTTCTTTAAGTTGTTAGACGAGGGTAGCGAGCCATTATGGCATGGTTGCACCAAACACACTACATTGTCTGCAGTGGCGACATTATTTAACATCAAGGCTGATCACAATATGAGCCATGAGTGTTTTGAGTTGCTCTTGAAGGCCATTAAGAGTATGTTGCCTGATGGTGAGAAATTACTTGATAACTATTACTTTTGTAAGAAAATGGTGAAGAAGTTGGGTCTTGGATACCAAAAGATAGATGCATTTCCCAACGATTGCATGTTATTTTATAAGGAAAATGAACAGATGACAAGGTGCACGTTTTGCAGTCATGATCGGTTTAGGCCTAATAAAGAAGGTGTGACTACAAAAAAAATTAACTATACCGTTTAAGATTCTAAGGTATTTTCCAGTAACACGTCGGCTAAAAAGATTGTACATGTCTTCAAGAACAGCTGAACATATGAGTTGGCATGCGAAATCTCCAACTAAAGATGGAAAACTAAATCATCCCGCAGATGGGCAGGCTTAGAAAGATTTCAACTTAGCACATCCTGGTTTTGCATTGGAACCTAGAAATTTGAGACTTGAATTGTCCACCAATGGTTTCAACCCGTTTGGCCACTCAAGTGTTCCGTACTCATGTTGGCCTGTGATTGTTACCCCGTACATCTTGCCTCCTTGGATGTGTATGAAACAACCATACTTGTTTCTTTCACTCGTGGTTCTTGGTCCTAATTTTCTAGAAGAACTGGACAAGGTTCAGTCAACACAAACTTGTAGTCCTCAGCAGTCAACACAATGTCAAGATTTTTTTCCAATCCACATAATTAGGTCCAGTTAACTTATTTTCTTTAAGAATAATAGCAAGGGTATTAAAAGACGTACGACATGGTAATCTGTAGAAATATACAATATGAATAAATTAGATGGTCATTGAATAAAAATAAACTTTTGCATATAATATGAAAGTGTAATCCTCAAAGATAAATATAAAATAAATATGGCAACTTAATTTCAAATAATTCTCTTTTCAAGGGAAAGATAAGAATAATTCAAAATTACTATTATTTTTATATCTTGATATCTCATGAAATAAAAATAATTCACCATTTTAATTATGCCCAAAACAATAATAATAAGTATCACTCCTATGGGGAGAATTATTATTTATGTTTTGTCAAGTGTATAAGATCCATTTAAATTTTCTTTAAAATTTTATTGCAAATATTTCAATGGAAAATAATTCATAATACAATTTTAAATAAATTTATCACAACGAAATCCATATCTAATATAACTAGATTCATGCATCTTCCGAAGAGAACTCACAAAATTTAAGATTAGATACAATATTAATATAATGGACCAATGATGGAGGCAGTAAGAAATACAATTCTTTCTCCCACTTTATTTTTTATTTATATAAAAATTAGGATTTTTAATTTATTTAAAATATATAATTATATTAATATCCCATATTAATACATATAAACATATAAACTAAGATCCATTCATATTCACATTTAACAATTACAACATCATGAAAATTCAACAATTAAACATTATAATTGTTAACTACCAATAAATATATATGAATGTTCATATTTAAATAAAAGAGTAAAATTCATTGCACCATTATTTTGACATTTTAATTTTAAAATGTTTGACGGTTTGGGCCAGGGTAAACAACCTAGGCTTAACAATTTTTCTTTTAAAAAATTATTTATTGTTGCTTGAAGGTATTGATCTTCTGACCTCCCAAAAATAAATACTTTATATTCCAACAAAAGTTACTGGACCAAACAACCAAACATGTTAAAATTTATCTAACATTAATACTTAATATATCACTTTACAGCGTCATTTCCATCTCACACTCTCGAGTTATTTTTTAAAATTAAAAATAAAAAAAATCAGGCATTGCGGTAGACCCTTCCAACCGCATTAACACTCTGTTTCTGAGTTTTGAACAGAAAAGAAAAGAAAAGAATAGAAAACTTAAATAAGAACAGAAAAGAAAAGAATAGAAAACTTGAAGTTTTCCTATGTGTTGTTTCTGAGTTTTAATAGAAAAGAATAGAAAATTTAAAAATTTTCTTTTCTTGCGTTTTTGAATTCTAATGAAAAGAAAAGAAAAATATTACTTTTATAAATTTACCCTTATATTAATTATTATCATTGAACCACGAATAAAACTATGCAAGATAAATTTAATCAAAGAAAAAAAATTCTATAATCAAATACAAATATCCAAATAAATATTAAACAAAAATTACTTCTACAAAGTCATTGTCATACAATACCCAAAAGTCATCAAATATAATCTGTATTATTAATACTAATGAAGATTATTCATCAAATTCTTCAAGAAATTCAATCTCCTATCTAATGGTAACCCAAACACTGAAGAGACAAATATATGTGTGAGTTGAAGAGAGATTGCTAAGAGCAAATTGGGGACTATATTTAGGCATGAGTTTTACCGAAATAAGAGATAGGTCTGACCAGAAATTTACCGAAGTGGGGGAGATTTGGATGCTGGAGCGCCGACAAAAAAAATCTGGAGATGAATTTATTCAGTTACATTGTTGTAGGGAGTTTAGGCTTGAACCAAAGAAGAGAACTTGTTCACGGCAAGTTAGTCGCGCCTATATTATTTTGTTTATCAGATTAGGTTTAGTAGATAAAAATAAATTGAGGACATGAGTTGTAATTTAAAATTTATTATATTAAAAGTTGAGGATAATATGAGAATTATAAAAATATTACTTATTTTAATTTTTTTTTCCGTCCAAATCAGGCCAATTTTGGATTGCAAATTTTGGCAGGAAAAGTGGCCAAGTTTTTTATCCATTTCTTTTTTTTTTCTGTTTATTAAAAAACTCAGAAACATAAGAATTAGAAAGAAAACTTAAATTTTTCGTTAATTTCTTTAATTTTCTTTTTTGTCCATTTTAAAACTCAGAAATAGAGCCTAAGAGCATCTCACCTTTTTCCATTGTTTTTGTATTAAGAAGCCATGCATATACATATTTCCTTCAGATAAAAAACAAAAGTTAGGCAATTTGAATTTAGCAAAACTGAATGTTTCATCATAACGAAACAATACTAAAGAGAGAAGTATATATACACATAATTTTACACAGGTGTAATAATTATTTATGTGTTCATACATCATGCGGTATAAAAAAATACCCATACAATCACGAATATTTTTTAAATTAAATAATACAAACATGATTTATGAAAATTATGAGTTAGTTCTGATACTATTTATAGGAAACGATTTTCAAATAAATTAATAATTTTTTACTTTTAAAAATTATTATCCCAAGATCTTTCTCATAATTTAGCATAATCAAAAAAATAAATAAATTATATTACATACCTCATGCTTTGTTGTAGAACAATGGAGAATTTTTTATTTATTCCTCCCTCCTGATCTTCCTCCCTCCTGATCTTCTTCCCTATGACCCTTATTTTGATATTATGTACTTTTCTGAATGTGTGCTCAAAATACTGCAAAGTAATATAATATATAGAGTCCTCAACTCCGTGATATTTTTCAAGATGATTTGAAAACTCTTAAGATATATCTTATCCTACTATTTTTTTTATATCTTAAGAGCATTAACAACAATTTCCTAATCAACTCTCTATCCCCAATTTTGAAGAATACATCAACAAATCATTATCCAACAGCTTCCTTATCCTTATTCGACTCTCTATTTTAATCCCTATATAGGATTTTACTCCCAGTGTGAAGGAGTCAAAAGACCGTTCTCTATATATACAAAATGACATTTCACACCCTCATTTAAGTGGACAACTCATCAATTATACCCATCTTGACTTTTTTTTACTACTTTATTTTCAAATTATAAACTTAATATTAACTTATTTTTTAAAAATTAATTTCAAACGTATTCAAATTTAAAATTTATATAAATTTATTTAATTTATGTCAATATAATTATAAATATTATAAAAGTACTATTAATTATAAAATTTATTATTTTTAAAAAATTTAAATGTATCATATTAAATTTAAATTTAAAAATATTATAAATTAACTTTTAAAAGTTAATATTGATACATTTGCAACTACAATCCATTCAATATTCACTCCATAAATTACTTAAAATTTAAAATAAAATAAAAATTATTTTAAAGTGGAATATAATTGATAAATTATACTCTCTCTTTTATAAATTATAAGATTATTATTAATTTGATGACTGTTGGAACTTTTAAACTTTATTATTTAAGAAAAAAATATAAGGAACCTGTTGGGTACATAATGAAAAAATTGAATCCCTATTTCGCAGAATGGCCCAAATAATACTACAGAGTAAGGATAAATATAAGAAAACTGTTGTGAATGCTCTAATAAGGGCTAAGGTGGGGATCAAGTAGGATTCTACCATTCTAGCTCCAATATAATATTAATTTCTGATTAACTCTTTAGTCAATTAGAATTATATTAATTATAACTAATTCCACTAAATAGTTATAATTACACTCTAGAATTAGTAGAATTAAAATTAATTAATTAAATCCTTCCATTATTAGTATCTTGCAAAAATACTCCTCTACAATAATATCCATAAACTCGTGTAGGACATTACAAAAAAACCAGTCATTGCCGACGGCATCTGCCGTCGCCTATAACTATAATGTCATTGGCATTGAGGTCATTGGCGACGGCAGATGCCATCGGTAAGCTCGTCGCCTCACAGGTCGTCGGCATCATTATCATTGGCGACGGGACTCAGTGGCGACGACACAAAGTCAATACCGATGGCTCGAGTGACGACGAGTCTGTCGGCAAAGACTCCATGAATTTTTTGAGGGAAAAACTCATTCCCGACGGTGACTCCGTCGGCCATAACCTTCTGGCTATCAGCAATGACTTTGTATTAATGACTGTCACTATATGTCATTGGTGTGACGCCCCCAAAACAGGTATACATCACCCATCTTGAGTCGCCAAATACATGGTACAAAATTCAAATACAACTTAATAATACAACTGTCGTGTAAAATACGACAAAACATAAACTGAGAGTTTTAATAAGAATATTGTCATCTAGACAATATCCACACTCAATGGAGTCCTCATTACATTTATTGTCACACTATTTAACAGAATAGTGAGGACTACTAATGCTATCATCTCGACCGCTACTCCATTCCCCGACTCGTCCCCGGCTATATTCTCATTTCACAAGAGAACAAAGAAAGAAAGGGTGATCTCAACTAGCCCAGTAAGAAATATTATAACTAAGATAATGCAGAATTAATTATCCTTAGCCTTCAACAGTATAACAACTGATAGAATATAATAGACAACAAGTTTTAGATCAATAACTGCAGCGAAATAAGCAATCCATTAGAAGAGTCAAGTAGAGCATAAAATCTATTATCTTCTATGATTTAAAAAGTTTTTCATCAACTTTATCGTTGAGACTCAGCTTAATAAATAAAATCGAATCATCCCTGCATCACAGCCAAGGATATTCATGTAATCATCAATGGTCATGATTATACCGAATAATCCCTGGTCATAATCATACCAACAACTGTCCATCAATGAACTACATGCCAATGAGGACTTTCACCACATCATTCGTCACATTACTACCCATGATTATACCGAATAATCCTCGGTCATAATCATACCAAGTCCATCTACGCACGTAAGCCAAAGATGACTTTCATCACAATATAAGCATGAGGATGATGACAATGACATAATAATTTAATAAAACAAGTTCAAGGATAAATTTTAAATATTTATAATTTAATTTATCCAGAAATCAATAACGTCCAAATTGTCAACATGATACTGCTTTGTGGAGTAAAATTCAAGAATGCTTGGAAGAATATTTCTGTGACGCCCCCAAAAAAGGTATACATCACCTATTCTGAGTTGTCAATACATGGTACAGAAACAACTACAACTTTATTATTACAACAAGAAAAGCGTGAGTTTGAATACAAATATTATCTTCTGTAGACAATATCTATACTCAAATAAATCCTCATCACATTTATTGATACATTATTTTACAAAAATGGTGAGGACTACTAAACAATTCTTTTCTAAAACCTTCATTCCATACCCCACTGCACTTCGCTATATTCTCGCCTCCCGAGAAGAAAAATGGAATAAAAAGGAAAAGGGTGAGCTCAACTAGCCCAAAGAAAAGAATATTATGACTAAGATAATATACAACAAATTATCGTTAGTCTTCAACAGGAAAAATCTAATAGAATACAATAGACAACAAATTTTAAATCAATATTCGCAATGAAATAATAATTCATTAGAAGAGTTAAGTAGAATGCAAACTACTATCTTCTATGTATGAATTTAAAAGTTCATCGCTCTATCTTTTATCCCTATAACATCAATCAATATACATCCGAATCAAATATTCATCTTTGCACTACAGGCCAAAGATATTCATCGATTAATTCATGTTCATCTAAACACTGCTTCATCTTTGACTACTACTACCAAAGATATTCTTCAGAAATCATTCATCTTTGCACTACTAAAGCCAAAGATATTCAATAATATCATCATTTAAGACCGAGGATGATGAAAATATTTTTAAGAAACGAATCCAAAGGAAACAAAATGACAAAGATTAAGGATTAAGGATTCGTACTTTGTTTTATCCATGTTCAAAAATACCTCAAAAATGATCATAGTGGTGTAAAATTCAAGAATGATCAAAACATGGATACAATCAAAGCTAGTATCCGAATAGATATTTTGGACAAAAAGAAGAAATTTTATTTTCTATGAATAGTGCCATATACGTGAATAGTCCGCACACGTGAATAAGAATCTCGACACCAAAAGATAGAAATTCCACAAAAAATATCTTCACGCTTCATGAATAGTAGTACTGTGAATAAGAACTCATGAATAGTAACCCCGACATGAAAAAGTTCCAAATTTGATAAAAAGTTCCAACCAATATTTCAAAGATAATGATATTGAAGAAATAATATCATTTGAGAAGAAAATAACATCCCTTACCTCGAAAGATTAAGACTTACAAATTTGGAATACCGTATAGTCAAGGAACTTGCACCGCCTAACAATACTCAAAGTATACTCAAAATACTCACAAGAATACGCCGATAATATAAAGAGAAAACTTGAGTTTACGGTGTGATTTTCAATTCTAACCCAAGCACCCTATTTATAGGAAAATGCTTAGAACACCAAAGCAGAAAATTTAATATAATATTAATATATATATTAAGATTTCTATGCCCACCTTCCTAGATCTGATCTCAGCTCATTATGCACATGTTGTAGCCCACAAAACAAACAAAAAACGTTTTTATTATTTAAAATATTTTAAACTTCCAAAAATCAATTATTTCGGAGCTTCAGAACTTCAATAATTCATAATAAATAGCCCTTCTATCAAAAAATTTGAATCTTGCGAGTTTTTATAGAAAATTCAATTCTCTACAACTTTACAGAAGAAAGTTTTTCCAAATTCCAAACAGAAATTGACCGAAATCCACAAACGGGGATTTTACAAAATAAATCAAATTTCAATCGATAAATGGGGTCCATCGACATGTTTAACATGTTTTAAACATTTATTGCAATAAAAATACTCTTCCTCCTCAGATACTCATATATCCCACATTCGTTGTAAAAATATCACCATTATTATATTATTAAAATATAATAATATATTTAAAAGAATTATTTTATCGTAAAAAGATAAAATTTCAATTTTCAACAATTGTCACATTAAAATTTTTCTCCATCTATATCCACATAAAATCAATATTTTCCTCATCATATGAATCAATAATTAATTATTCACAAATAATATTACAGTAATCACAATATTGACAACCGTGCGCTTCTCGTGAAAGAGGGGGCTTTCCAATAAGAATTTCTTCTTCTTGGCGCCTTGCATTAGGTGATCAAACCTCTCCTTAGATGTAACTTTCTAGACATTGCCAATAATGTTATCTAATAATATTATTCGGATAATATGAATTATTGCTCGATAATGAAAAATACCGTAATGTAATGACAATTATCAAAACAACAAACAATATAAAATATCAACGCAGCAATTATTAACTCAATAAAATATCGAACAATAATTATCAGTAACCATTATTGAGTAGTGCCTTCTTACATAAGAATCAACAATTGGTGCAATATCGCAATGCTCTTGTGTTTTAACCACCGGTATTTTAACAAGATAATTGGTAATAACTACGCCAATTATTTTTAAACCACTTATATTTGTCGCTTTCTTCATCCAATCGCTTTTTAGTTATATGGGGCCCACACATGGTCATTTGTGCTTGCATTTAATATTCCCGACAAAGATTTAATATTCCACGACCAAACGAATATTCCCCGACAACAATGAATATTTTATAACCACTTGCTTATTTTGAAGTATTTGCGTATTTTACCCCTAACTATCCACATTAATCACATCAACCCTTACTATTTCAAAATAATAAATAGAGAAAATTAAATTTCATTAATAATAAGTTGGGGTCTTACAACCTCCTCTTCTTATAAAATTTCGTCCTCGAAATTGACGTACGTACCTGGTGTTTCATAAAGGTGAGGATACCTCGCTTTCATTTCCGTTTCCAATTCCCAGGTCATTTCCTCTATAGCATGATTCCTCCACAAAACTTTAACTTGTGGTATGACCTTTCTGCAGTAGGACATGCTCCTTCCTATCCAAGATCTTGACAGTACCTCCTCATACGTTAAGTCTTCTATTATTTCGTCCTGGTTCTAATTTATAACGTGGTTCGGTCTTTCACATATTTACTGAAGTACGATATGTGAAACACATTATGAACACGAGAGACATACTGAGGTAACGCAAGTCTATAGGCTACATTTCCTACTCTTCGGTCAAGAATTTGAAATGGACCAATAAATCGTGGATTGAGCTTTCCTCTCTTCCCAAATCTTGTAACTCCCTTCCATGGAGCAGAACTCGCAATAATACATGATCCCTACACTAAATTCCACGTCCTTTCGATGAAGATCCGCATAACTCTTTTGTCGATCTTGTGCCGCTTGTATACGTTGTCGAATCATTTGGATCTTTTTCGTAGTCATACGCATTACCAACTCGGGTCCCAACAAAGGTTGCTTCACCCACCTCGTCCCCAACATACCGGAGAGCGACACTTTCGTCCCATATAATGCTTCAAATGGAGCTACACCTATACTTGCTCGATAATCGTTGTTGTAGGAGAATTCCACCAATGGTAAATACTTATCCCAACCGCCTTGAAGTCTGGGACACGAGTCTTAATAAATCTTTAAGAGTTTGAATAGTCCTTTCTAATTGTCCGTCTGCTTTGAGGATGGTATGCTTAACCAATCAGAAATCCGTGCCCATAGCTTTTTGCAAGCTAACCCAAAATCTTGAAGTGAATCTTGGGCCACGATCCGAAACTATGGATACATGCATGCCATGCAACCTCACAATCTCATTCACGCATATACTAGCAAGACGCTCAAGTGAATAAGTCTCCGTGATCGGCAAGAAATGAGCGAGACTTGGTTAATCTATCAACAATAACCCAAATAGCATTGATGCCCGAGAAAACCGTAGGAAGACCCGTGTGAAATCCATGGTAATGTGTTCCCACTTCCATTTCGGAATCTTAAGTGGTTGCAACGGACCCTTAGGTACTAGATGCTCCGCTTTTACACGCCGACAAGTTAAACACATTGAGATAAACTTTGCAATCTCTCTCTTCATACTGTTCCACCAAAATGTATGTCAAGATCACGATACATTTTAGTACTTCCGTGATGGATTGCAAATGGTGTATTGTGTGCCTCCATCATAATCTTGTACTTCAAATCGAGTCGTTAGGAACACAAAGTCTAGAGTGGACTCAAGTATTCCTTCTTCATCAATTCTCGCCCTAATAGCTCCTTCTTGTACTTTCTTCTTCATACGCATCGCCTCCGGCCTGCGGGCTTGAGCAACCTTAACTTTTTTTTTTATTAAAGTTGGCTCTGTCGTATACTTGACATCATCGCACTTTTCGTTCTCATATATGATCTTCTACTCAACGCGTCGCCTACCACGCTCGCTTTTCCGGGATGGTATTGAATAGTGTGGTCGTAGTCTTTCAATAGCTCGAGCCAACGTCATTGCTTGAGTATGTTGAGTTCTTTTGAGTGAAGAAATATTTAAGGCTTTTATGGTCCGAATATATCTCCACTTTCTCCCCATATAGATAGTGCCTCCATATCTTTATAGACGAAAAACGATCGCCGCTAACTCTAGATCATGAGTAGGATAATTCCTCTCATACTCTTTAAGTTGTCATGAGGCATAGGCTATGACTTTCCCACATTGCATGAGAACACATCCTAACCCTTTGCTCAAGCATCATTTAGAGATAACAAATCCATCCGAACCAGATGGTATTGTTAGAAACAAAAGCCAAAATAAGTCCCCTCTTAAGCTCTTGGAAACTCTTCTCGCATTCTTCGCTCCAAACGAATTTTGTATCCTTCCGAAAGTTAGCCGAGTTAATGGAGTAGCGATTCGAGAAAACCCTTCCACGAATCTCCGATAATAACCAAATTTAAGCCCAAAAAGCTACGTGATTTCACCACCGACTTTTTGCTGTTCTAACTTTGTATTGCTTCATTCTTCACGGATCCACGGATACTCCCCTGCTTTTGACACTGACGTGCCCAAGAAATGCTACTTCCTCGCCGCCGAACTCGCATTTCTTCAATTTGGCATATAGTTGGTTTTCACGAAGCCTTTAGAGTACCAAACTTCAAATGGTGCTCATGATCTTCACGACTTTTGAAATATATAAGGATGTCATCAATAAAGACAACAACGAATCGATCCAAATATTCCTTGAATACTCGGTTCATCATATCCATGAAAGTCATAGAGCATTAGTCATCCGAAAGACATGACTAAGAATTCATAATGCCCGCATCGAGTACTAAAGGCGCTTTGGAATATCCTCGCCTTCTAATCTTCACCGATGATATCCGAATCGAAGATCGATTTTTGAAAAGAATTGTGCCCCATGCAATCGGTCAAACAAGTCATCAATACGAGGTAGAGGATACCTATTCTTGATGGTGACATGGTTCAATTCCGATAGTCAATACAAAGTCGCATACTCCCGCTCTTTCTTCTTTACAAATAAAACAGGAGCACCCCAAGGAGATGTACTAGACGAATGAAACCGATGTCCAACAATTCCTCAGTAGTTGGACCTTTAACTCCCCGAAGTTCAATAGAGCCATTCGATATGGGATTTTAGAAATGGGCTTTGTACCAGTTCAAGATCAATAAAGAATTCAACTTCACGCTACGGGGTAGACCAGAAGTTCTTCGAAATACGTCAGAAAGTCAATAACAACAGAATATTATTCAAATTTGACGTGTCTTTATTCAAATCCAT
Organism: Panax quinquefolius; assembly: GCA_020205615.1. NCBI lineage: Eukaryota > Viridiplantae > Streptophyta > Magnoliopsida > Apiales > Araliaceae > Panax > Panax quinquefolius. Next base: position 132,324,250 of record CM035157.1, on the reverse strand, counting down.
AACATGGGCTAAGAAAGCTTGACATCCGCTTTTCAATAAACGAATAGCTTTATGATTAGATATGATGTTGATTGATTTTAATGGTTTAGTTGCTTGAATTGCATAACAAAGTTGGTTAGGAATATGAAAACTAACAACCTTACGAAAAACAATCAATTTTGGTGATGATGAGTAGTTAACCAATCAATCCCTAAAATCACATCAAAAGCAAGTATCTTTAAAGAGATAAGGTCAATGTAAGGTGATGGTGCCAACTTGAATCAAACAAGATTTATAAACGATGGATGTGATGAAAGTTTCTCCTAACTGAGTTTCCACAGATAGGTCAAAGTCTAATTTCTCCTGAGTCAAGTTTAAACGTTGAGCACATGCAGGAGAGATAAATGAATGGGTAGCACCCGTGATCAAGTAAGGTATAAACTTCGCAAGAATTTATAAATAGCTTACCCGTGATCACCTCGTTTGGGTTCCTCGCATTATGACGAAATCCACAACAAACGCTCTTCCCTAATCGCTGACTTTGACTTTTCTTCGATAGTCTTTTGAGTCACCGTCCCCACCGAACTAGGTTTCGCTTCGCATAATCTCGAGCGATATGTCCTTCCTTTCCACAATTATAGCATACCTTGAACTGTTGTGGGCGCTTTGACCGATATGTCCTCTTTTCCGTATTTGTAACATATACGACCGGTGGTCGTTCTCCTCCCTTAGAACCCGATTCTTTGTCACGCAAGACCGCGCCTTCACATGGTCATTGTTAAATCTCCTCTTTTAAAATCTCCTCCCACTCGCTTCTTTCTATTTTCATGGACATGATTACCACCAGAGTGGTTACCATTTTTGTCATTCTGCTTTTCTCCGCCGGTTATCATTATTCTCATTGACCGCTATCTCCGCACGATCCTCGGTTGTGGTCCCTCAACACCGTAATCGTTATCTCGCTTCTAATAATTGAGACCTCATTTACAACATCCGAATAGAGAGAAAATTTATGAGAATGAGATCTTCGACGTATGCCGGTTTCAAACCTCTAAGAAACATCCGCGTCATCGCTCCTCATTCTCTACCAAATGAGGTGCAAACTCGATAACTCGCAAACTTTGCCTCGTCTCGAGACACCGCCATGTTGTTCTCGCTCCAGTCTAATTAACTCCACTTCCTTCATATGACGAACACTTTCGGAAAGTATTTGTCATTAAATAGTTTCAAACGCCTCCCAAGACATGCCGAGTGCGGCACCGGATGGGTACGCTTCATGCATCTCTCCACCAAGAAGTCCGCCTCGCCACGGAACATAAAGGTGGCGAATGGAACCTTCTGTTCCTCCGTGCATCCCAAGACATCGAATATCTTGGTAATTTGCTTGACCCATGTTTCCGCCATAATCGGATCTCGCTTTCCCTTAAATTCGTGGTCCCAACTCTTTGAATCGCTTGCGTTTGTGACAACCCGTGAATTGCTATCATTTCTTCCTGTATTTTGAACACGAGTCTCCTCGTCGATTTTGCATGAATCGCAAAAAACTTCTAAACATCCCCTCGCTCATCATCTCGCCAAGGGTGTTGTTCACGGGAGGAACATTGCCACCTGTTGCACGTTCTCCTCGTTGGTGAGTACAAAGCGTCTCCACTCGTCCTCATTTCCATTGTTAATATTCTCGATCGACATTCTCAAATCATCGCCATAAAACAAGGGTTAATTAAGAAATCAATATATCACATAATATCCTTATATACTCGACCAACTAAAAAAAAAAATAAGCTTAGTAGTAGGACACACTTTAGCGAAGGATTTACTCGCCTCTCCCTCCTAGTTCTATTCCCGATCTCCGCCAGAGATCATATCCCTAAGCTCGATACCAACCGTGACGCCCCCAAAAAAGGTATACATCACCTATTCGAGTTTGTCAATACATGGTATGTAAACAACTACAACTTTATTATTACAACAAGAAAAAGCGTGAGTTTGAATACAAATATTATCTTCTAGACAATATCTATACTCAAATAAATCCTCATCACATTTATTGATACATTATTTTACAAAAATGGTGAGGACTACTAAATAATTCTTTCTAAAACCTTCATTCCATACCCCACTGTACTCACTATATTCTCGCCTCCCGAGAAGAAAAAATGGAACAAAAAGGAAAAGGGTGAGCTCAACTAGCCCAATAAAGAATATTATGACTAAGATAATATACAACAAATTATCGTTAGTCTTCAACAGGAAAAATCTAATAGAATACAATAGACAACAAATTTTAAATCAATATTCGCAATGAAATAATAATTCATTAGAAGAGTTAAGTAGAGAATGCAAACTACTATCTTCTATGTATGAATTTAAAAGTTCATCGCTCATCTTTTATCCCCAGAAACATCAATCAATATACATCTGAATCAAATATTCATCTTTGCACTACAGCCAAAGATATTCATCACCGTCATGTTCATCTAAACACTGCTCATCTTTGCACTACTACCAAAGATATTCTTCAGAAATCATTCATCTTTGCACTACTGGCAAAGATATTCAATAATATCATCATTTAAGACCGAGGATGATGAAAATATTTTTAAAGAAACGAATCCAAAGTGAAACAAAATGACAAGGATTAAGGATTAAGGATTCGTACTTTGTTTTATCCATGTTCAAAAATACCTCAAAAATGATCATTGTGGTGTAAAATTCAAGAATGATCAAAACATGGATACAATCAAAGCTAGTATCCGATTAGATATTTTGGACAAAAAGAAGAAATTTTATTTTTCTATGAATAGTGTCAGATATCGTGAATAAAGGCCGCACTACGTGAATAAGAATCTCAGACACCAAAAGATAGAAATTCCACAAAAAACATCTTCACGCTTCATGAATAGTACTCGTGAATAAGAACTCATGAATAAGTAACCCCGATATGAAAAAGTTCCAAATTTGATAAAAATTTCCAACCAATATTTCAAAGATAATGATATTGAAGAAATAATATCATTTGAGAAGAAAATAACATCCCTTACCTCGAAAGATTAGTACTTCTAGCTGGAATACCGGGTATAGTGCTGAAGGGAACTTGCACCGTCTAACAATACTCAAAGTATACTCAAAATACTCACAAGAATACGCTCGATAATATAGAGAGAAAACTTCGATTTAAGGTGTGATTTTCAATTCTAACCCAAGACCCTATTTATAGAAAATGCTTAGAACACCAAAGCAGAAAATTTAATATAATATTAATATATATATTAAGATTTCTACGCCCACCTTCCTAGATCTGATCTCAGCTCATTATGCACATGTTGTAGCCCACAAAACAAACAAAATAGGTTTTTATTATTTAAAATATTTTAAACTTCCAAAAATCAATTATTTCGGAGCTTCGGAACTTAAATAATTCATAATAAATAGCCCTTCTATCAGAAAATTCGAATCTTGCGAGTTTTTATAGGAAATTCAATTATCTACAACTTTGCAGAAGAAAGTTTTTCCAAATTCCAAATGAAATTGATCGAAATCCACAAACAGGGGATTTTTACAGTATAATCAAATTTCACCAATAAATGGGGTCCATTGACATGTTTAACATGTTTTAAACATTTATTGCAACAAAATACTCTTCCTCCTCAGATACTCATATATCCTACATTCGTTGTAAAATATCACCATTATTATATTATTAAAATATAATAATATATTTAAAAGAATTATTTTATCGTAAAAGATAAAATTTCAATTTTCAACAATTGTCACATTAAAATTTTTCTCCATCTATATCCACATAAAATCAATATTTTCCTCATCATATGAATCAATAATTAATTATTCACAAATAATATTACGAAATCACAATATTGACAACCAGCGCTTCCTCAGAAAGAGGAGCTTTCCAATAAGAATTTCTTCTTCTTGCGCGCAATTAGGTGACCAAACCTCTCCTTAGATGTAACTTTCTAGACATTACCAATAATGTTAACTAATAATATTATTCGGATAATATGAATTATTGCTTCGATAATGAAAATACCGTAATGACAATTATTGAAACAATGACAAAGAATATAAAATATCAACGCAACAATTATTAACTCAATAAAATATCGAATAAAGAATTATCGTAACCATTATTGAGTAAAGGCCTTTCACGTAAGAATCAACAATTGGTGCAATACCGTGTGCTACCGTGTTTTTAACCACCGGTATTTTAACAAGATTAATGGTAACAACTACGCCTGCTATTTTTTTAACCACTTATATTTGTCGCTTTTCTTCATCCAATCGCTTTCACATATGGGCCCACACACGGTCGCTACTGCCATTGCATTTAATATTCCCCTACACAAGATTTAATATTCCACGACCAAACTAATATTCCCTACAACAATGAATATTTTATAACCACTTGCTTATTTTGAAGTATTTGCGTATTTTACCCCTAACTATCCACATTAATCACATCAACCCTTACTATTTCAAAATAATAAATAGAGAAAATTAAATTTCATTAATAATAAGTTGGGGTCTTACAATTTCCATGAAAAGATACTGGATGAAGAGCAAATATCCAGGATATTCTACTAATTTCATGGAGTATAGAAGCCAAAACTTTAACCGAGTATAATAGAATATATGAAACTGCAAATGGATTTTCGCCCGCCATGCGGTAATCCACGTAAACAGATCATTTCCGCAATTTAATTAGGAATGAATACGAAGGATCATTCACCATGCATGTAGTAATCCACATAGATGTGTTATTCCAATGTAATAATAAAGAATGGAATAATGTAAGAATTCACCGTGCACGCGATAGACAAGATGCATGTGTTATTCCAATGTAATAATAAAGAATGGAATAATGTAAGAATTCACCAGAATGTGATAGATCACACGCATGTGTTATTTCAATGTAATAATAAATAATGGAATTAACAACCTTACGAGTATTGAAAGAAAATAACTCTCTTCATGAATACGAAAGAAATAATACCCCTTACCTTAAAAGAAACTGGATACTGGAATAGTGAGTTAGCAAACTTCTCTTCTTTTTTCTCTCTATAATTTCTCTCTATAATAATTGCTATATTATTTCTTTCAATAATTGCACATTTTGGGGCTCAAAATATTACAGTATAATACCTCCCTCTTTTTCATCATTTTTAATTTAGTCCTGCAAGTATTATCAAACTTGCACCACCTCCCCTAATAGTAAATCATGTGAATCAATAGTAAATCATGTGACTCAATAGTTCTAAACATGTGAAAAAATTAATTACAGTATAGTACCTTCATCTATACCTCCATTTTTAACTTAGTCATGCAAGTATTATCAATCTTGCACCAACTCCCCTAATAGTAAATCATGTGAATCAATAGTACACACATGTGAACACATAGTTATAAGCATGTAAATCAATAGTAATTAATTGTTCATTTATCCGGTTAATTACCCGATTGGTCAATATAACCTCCAGACATCAATTATTATCGAAATAAATGTCGATTTTCACTAACATTAATAATTCCAACAAAATGGAACTATCAATTTCATCTTTAATCAACACGAACTTATTCATCATTAATATTATAATTCACAATATTTAACAACCAGGTCGTTCCCAAGAAAGAGGGGGCTTTCCGATAAGGATTTCTCCTTATTGGCGCGCAATTAGGTGACCAAACCTCTCATTGACATAACTTCTAGACATTGTCAATATTGCAAATAATAATATGAATAACTTTGCCATCTCAATTATTGATTTAATAATATAACATATTATGCAGATGATACTGTGACAATAATTGAATCAATAATATGAGAGATATGATGCAATACGTTATTCAGAGCAATAATTGAGTATAACTGAGTGACTTCTTACGTAAGCATCAATAATCAATACCGTGTGCTACTATACAACCATGCGTATTACAGTACTTTTACTTTTGAGTGTCGAATATGATCCTTCTTATCCAAAATTTTAACACGTATCTCCTCATACGTTAAATCTTCTGTTATCTCGTCAAGTTCTAATTTAATAATGTGGTTCGGGTCATCCACATATTTACGTAACATCGATACGTGAAAAATGTTATGAACATGTGACATACTTTGCGGTAAAAGGAGTCTATAGGCCACAGTTCCTACTTGATCGAGGATTTTAAATGGGCCAATAAAATCGAGGGTTGAGATTTCCTCTCTTCATCGATTCTTACTTCTAGAATAACGCCCTCTTGAACCTTCTTCTTCACATTCATCAGCTCTGAGTATGTAGCTTGCATGACTTTAACTTTATCGATTAAAGTCGGTTCTACTCGTATATTTGATATCACCACGTGGGTCCCTAGAGTCTTTAACTCTATCTTCATCATTTTTAAGTTATACGAAATGGGTTTTTATGTTAACAATATCGCACTCGTAAACGCATACGATCTTCTACTCAACGTGTCAGCTACCACGTTCGTTCTTCCACGATGTTATTGAATGGTATGTTCGTAATCTTCAACGGCTCGAGCCAACATCTTTGGCGCATTATACGTTCGTTCTAGGTGAAGAAATATTGAAGGGTTTTAGAAATGGGTTTTGTACTGGGGTCAATACAAAATTCGATTTCACGCTCTAGGGTTAGGCTAAGAAGTCTTCAAGAATGCGTCAGAAAATTTATTAACAATAGAAATATCATTCAAAACTATGACTCTCATCCAAGACTTGGATAGTACGTCACATTGATACCTATCAACTTGCCATCGTCATTCACGACGACGTCTACAGAAAGTTTGGCTTCTGTGCATTCCACACAAGGAAGTTAACAACGAAAGGCTCGGGGCTCTTTACTTATGGCTTGATATGACAATGATTGACTTTAGTGGTTTGGTTGCTTGAATTCGCAAAACAAGTTGGTTAGGAATATGAAAGCTAACAACCTTACGAAAAACATGATGAGTAGTTAACCAATCGATTCCTAAAATTGCATCAAAGGCAAGTATTTTCAAAGAGATAATATCGACAGGTAACGTGAAAGTGTCAATTTGAATCAAACAAGACTTATAAATAGTGGAGCTAACAAAGGTTTCTCCTAACCGAGTTTCAACCGATAAGTCAAAGTCTAATCTCTCTGGAGTCAAAATTAAACGTTGAGCGCAAGTAAGAGAGATAAAAGAATGGGTAGAACCGGTATCTAATAAGGTATAGACTTCGCAAGAATTTTTAATTAAATAACCCGTGCTAACTTTGTTCGGGTTACTCGCTTTTTGAGAAGTCACAAAAAACACTCTTCCTGAAACCACCGACTTTGTTTTGTCCGTATCCGCCTTTGGTGCCACAGTCCCAGCTGGACTTGATTTCGCTACAGGATAAAATCGAGCAATGTGACCGTCTTTTCCACAACGAAAACATACCTTGGAAGGCTGTGATGTGACACCCCCAAAATAGGTATACATCACCTATTCTTAGTCGCCAAATACATGGTACAGGATATAAATACAATCTTTAATATACAACAAGAAAGCTGTGAGTTTTAATACAAATATTGTCTTCTAGACAATATCCACTCTCAGAATAAGTCCTCATTACATTTATTGTCACACTATTTAACAGAATAGTGAGGACTACTAATACTATCATCTGAACCGTCACTCCATTCTTCGACTAGTCCCGGCTTCGTTCTCATTTCCTGAAGAGAACATTGAAAGAAAGGGTGAGCTCAACTAGCCCAGTAAGAAATATTATGACTAAGATAATGCAGAATAAATTATCATTAGTCTTCAACAATGTTAAACTGATAAAATACAATAGACATCAAGTTTAACTGCAGCGGAATATGCAATCTATTAAAAGAGTCAAGTAGAGATTAAAATCTACTATCTTTTATGATTTAAAAAGTTTTTCATCACTTTTATCGCTGGGACTCAGCTTAATAAATAATCTACATCATCCCTGCACTACGGCCAAGGATATTCATTAGTATCACAACCACAAATTATCCATGCTCTATGGGCCAATGATATTTGTGTATTCATTAATGGTCATGATCATGCCAACAACTGTCCATCAATGCACTACGGGCCAATGAGGACTTTTACCACATTATTTGTAACATTACGGTCATGATTACACCGAATAATCCCTGTTTATAATTATACCAAGTCCATCTATGCACTACAAACCACAAATGACTTTCAATAAAATATAAATATGAGGATGATGATATTGATATAAGAATTCAATAAAACAAGTTAAAGAATTAAGTTATTCAGGAACTAATAACGTCCAAATTGTCAACATGATACTTCTTTGTAGAGTAAAATTTACGAATGATCAGAAGAATATTTCCACGAAAAGATACTGGATGAAGCGCAAATATTAAGGATATTCCACCAATTTCATGGAGTATAGAAGTCAAAACTTTAACCAACTAAGTATAAAAAAAGAATGGAATAACAAAAGAAATCACTATGCATGCGGTATTTCGCATAGACAGGTTATTCCAATAGAATAATAAATAACGGAACCAGGTCAGGCGTAATACGCACCGACAGGATATTCTAACAGAATAATAAAGAATGGAATAACAATATAAATCACCATGCATGCGGTATTTCACATGTATGTTTATTCCAATAGAATAATAAATAATGGAATCAGTCCCACAGAAAACGCATGCATGTGATATTCCAACGAATAATAATAAAGATTTTAATTCAGTCCCACGTAAACGCATGCATACGATGTTCCAAATGTAATAATAAAGAATGAAATAACAACGTAAATCACCAAGTATAGGTAGATCACAGTATACAAAGTTATTCCAACAAAATAATAAAGAATGGAATAACAAAAGTTCTCTTCATCAATATGAAAAAAATAATACCTCTTACCTTATAAAGAAAAAACTGGATATAAAGTAAGTGAAGTAAGAGAATACTTTTCTTCTTTCTCTCTATAGTTTTCTCTCTGTAGTTTCAAAGAATTTGTAAGAAATAATGAAGAAATGAGCTTCTATTTATGAAGAATGGATCAATAAGAACCAATCCATGAACGGTCCAGATTGACTTACTTTAAACGACTATCTGTCAGTTAGTTTACAATAAAATATAATATATTCTATTTATAATCTAATAAAAATCGAATAACTTTATAAAAGTATTTTTGTTATATATAAAAAAATTTTACTATGCAAACACTATGCATAATAAAATATAATATATTCTAATTATTGTCTAATAAAATAGATAACTTTATAAAAGTATTCTGCTTTTATATAAAAAAGATTTTACTATTAGCCTAATAAAACGAATAACTTTATAAAAGTATTCTGCTTTATATAAAAAGCTTTTCTATTTTATTACATTAATAATACTAATAAAACAAAACTTCATCATCATTATTATTATTCACACTATTAATCGACCAAAGTCGTTCCTCGAGAAAGAGGGGCTTTCCAATAAGGATTTATCCCTATCATGCGCCTTGATTAGGTGACCAAACCTCTCCTTGGCAAAACTTCTGACATCGTTAATATTGCAAATAATAATATTAATAACTCGCTATCTCAATTATTGATTTAATAATATATAAATATCGATAATAATTGAATAAAACCGAATGACTTCTCACGTAAGCATCAATAATCAATACCGCAGCTACTACTGCAACTACACGCCAGACATCGTACTTTTTATTAATGAAGTAGTTCAACAAGATTAACGATAAAAATTCATGAAGTTATTTTCAATAAAATATTTTTATTAATTTCTCAATCCGACAATAATTACATTTGTGGGGTCCACTAATGATTGTGGTTGCCGCATTTAATATTCCCCCGTTAAAACGAATATTCCCCACCAATCGAATATTATATAACAACTTGCGTGATTTTGCAAAATTTATAAATATTACCCACAACTAAAACATTAAATCAAATTTATTCTATAATATTCAAAAATGATATTTATAGAAAATTCATTTTTATTCATAAAATTTGGGGTCTTACAATCTCCCCTTCTTATGAAATTTTGCCCTCGAAATTAGGGTACGTACCTGGTATGTCAAAGAGGTAAGGATACCTTGATTTCATTTCAGATTCTAACTCCCAGGTCAATTCCTCAACATCGTGGTTCCGCCATAAAACTTTGACTTGAGGTATAACCTTGGGCGTAGTAGAATATGTTCCTTCTTATCCAAGATTTGAACAGAACCTCTTCACACGTAAATCTTCCGCTATTTCATCCGGTTCTAACTCAATAATGTGGTTCGGGTCTTTCACATATTTACGTAACATGGATATATGAAAAAACATTATGAACACGAGACATACTTCAAGCAGAAAGCAAGTCTATAGGCTATAGTCCCTACTACCGATCGAGGATTAAAATGGGCCAATGAATCGAGGATTGAGCTTTCTTCTCTTTCCAAATCTCGTAACTCCTTTCCATGGAGCAACACGTAACAACACATGATCTCCAATATCGAATTCCACGTCCTTTCGTTGAAGATCAACATAACTCTTTTTGCTTGGTCTTGTGAGGTTTTTATACGTTGTTTGGATCGTTTGAATCTTTTCCGTAGTCATACGTACCAACTCCGATCCCAACAACGTTGCTTTACCCACCTCATCCCAGCATACTGGAGAACGACACTTTCTTCCATACAACGCTTCAAATGGAGCTATGCCAATGCTTGCTTGATAACTGTTGTTGTAAGAAAACTCCACTAATGGTAAGAACTTGTCCCAACTTCCCTTGAAGTCAAGGACACAGAGTCTTAATAAATCTTCAAGGGTTTGAATAGTCCTCTCTGATTATCCGTCCGTTTGAGAATGATATACCGAACTAAATCGTAAATCCATGCCCGTAGCTTTTTGCAAACTAACCCAAAATCGTGAAGTGAATCTTGGGTCTCGATCAGAAACTATGGATACTGGCATACCATGTAATCTTAAAACCTCGTTTATGTACATACGAGCAAGACGTTCAAGTGTATAAATTTCTTGCATAGGTAAGAAATGAGCAGACTTGGTCAATCTATCAACAATGACCCAAATTACATCTATACCCTGAGAAACCTTGGGAAGACCAGTAATGAAATCCATGGTAATGTGCTCCCACTTTCATTTTGGAATTTCAAGTGGTTGCAATGGACCTTTTGGTACTTGATGCTCCGCCTTGACTCGTTGACATGTTAGACACCTTGAGATAAACAACGATATCGCTCTCTTCATATTGCCCCACCAAAATGTATGTCGAAAATCATGATACATTTTAGTACTCCCAGGATGGATTGCAAATGGTGTGTTATATCGCCCCATCATGATTTTATACTTTAACTCGTGGTCGTTAGGAACACAAAGTCCGGAGTCGACTCAAGTATTGCTTCTTCATCGATTCTTGCTTCCGGCATAGCACCTTCTTGTACTTTCTTCCTCATATGCATCATGAGCAGCTTTAACTTTATCGATTAAAGTCGGTTCCACTCGTATATTCGCCATCATCACTTGGGTCCCTGGAGTCTTTATCTCTATCTCCATCCTTGTAAGTCATACAAAATGGGCCTTTGCGTTAACAATATCGCACTCGTACCCGCATATGATCTTCTACTCAATTCGTCAGCTACCACGTTCACTTTTCCAGGATGGTATTGGATGGTATGATCATAATCTTTCAACAGTTCAAGCCAACGTCACTGTCACATGTTTAGTTCTTTTTGAGTGAAGAAATATTTGAGGCTTTTATGATCCGTAAAGATCTCCACTTTCTCCCCATACAAGTAATGCCTCCAAATTTTAAGTGCGAAGACAATAGCTGCCAACTCTAGATCATGAGTAGGATAATTTCTCTCATATTCTTTGAGTTGTCGAGAGGTATAGGCTATGACTTTCCCATGTTGCATGAGAACACATCCTAACCCTTTGCCCGAAGCATCACTGTAGATGACAAATCCCTATGAGCCAGATGGTATTGTCAAAACAGGTGCTGAAATGAACCTCCTCTTGAGTTCTTGAAAACTCTTCTCGCATTCCTCATTCCAACCGAATTTTGTATCTTTCTGAGTCAGCTGTGTTAAGGGAGTAGCGATTCAAGAAAACCCTTCCATGAATCTCTGATAATAACCAAATGTTTTCGAGAAAGCTACGATTTCCTAACCATCGATTTAGGTTGCTCCTAGCTTTGAATAGCTTCAATCTTTGTTGGGTCAACAGATATTCCATGACTTGATACCACGTGCCCAAGGAATGCTACTTCCTCGCCGTAACTCGCATTTTTCAACTTAGCATAAAGCTTATATTCACGAAGCTTTTGAGTATCGCCTCAAGTGTTGCTTTCATGATCTTCACGGCTTTTTTGAAATAAATAAGGATGTCATTAATAAAGACGACCACAAAGTGATCCAAATATTCCTTGAATACTCTGGTTCATCATATTCATGAAGGCGGCAGGAGCATTAGTCAATCCAAAAGACATGACTAGGAATTCATAATGCCCGCATCGAGTTCCTGGAAGCCGCCTTTAGAATGTCATCTGCTCTAATCTTCAATTGGTGATATCCTAACGAAGATCAATCTTTGAAAAGAATTTGGGGCCTTGCAACTTGTCAAACAGGTCATCAATACGTGGCAATGGGTACCTATTTTTGATAGTGACATGATTCAACTCCCGATAATCAATACAAAGTCGCATACTCCCATCTTTCTTCTTCACGAATAGAACAGGAGCACCCCAAGGAGAAGTACTAGGACGAATAAAGCCAATGTCTAACAATTCTTGCAGTTGGGTTTTTAACTCCTAAGGTTCAATAGGAGCCATTCGATATAGGCCTTTGGAAATGGGTTTTGTACCGGGTTCAAGGTCGATACAAAATTCAATTTCACGCTCGGGGTAGGCCAGAAGTTCTTCGTGAATACGCCAGAAATTCATTAATAATAGAAATATCATTCAAAATTGACGTATTTTTGTTTAGATCCGTGACATGAGCTAAGAAAGCTTGACATCTGTTTTTCAATAAACGAATAGCTTTATGGCTTGAGATGACAGTGATTGATTTTAATGGTTTAGTTGCTTGAATTCGCATAATAGGTTGGTTAGGAATATGAAAGCTAACAACCTTATGAAAACAATCAATTTTTGCATGATGAGTGGTTAACCAATCAATCCCTAGAATTACTTCAAATGCAAGTATTTTCAATGAAATAAGATCGACATGTAATGTGAGGGTACCGATTTGAACCAAACAAGGCTTATAAACAATGGATGTAATGAAGGTTTCTCCCAACGGAGTTTCAACAGATAAGTCAAAGTCTAATTTCTACGGAGTCAAATTTAAACGTTGAGCGCAAGTAGGAGAAATAAAAGAATGGGTAGAACCGGTATCAAATAAGGTATATACTTCGCTAGAGTTTATGATAAGCTTACCCGTGATGACCTCATTCGGGTTCCTTGCTTTCTGGGAGGTCACGACAAATTCTCTCTCATGCACTACTGGCTTTGACTTTTCTGGGACGTCCTTTGGTGCCTCCATCCTAGCTGAACTTGTCTTTGGTGAACAACAAAATCGGGCTAGGTGACCTTCTCTTCCATAATTATAACATGCTTTGACTAAGATCGCGGCTTTGACCGATGTGTCCTTCCCCTCTACATTTGAAGCATATGATAGGTGGTCGTTCTCATTCCTTAACCACGGGTGCTGGTGCTGACGTCTTTCCATCATTGTTGAATCTCCTCTTCTTGAAATGTCCATTCTTATTATTTTGGCCATGATTACCACCGAAGTGGTTACCCTTTCTGGCATGTTGATTCCCTCCACGCTTATTGTCACCGCTTCGATGATTGCTATCACTAGTATTATCATTTTGCCGGCTGCTCTCTTTTGGTTGGGTTGACTCATTATCGCGCTCCAATAACTGAGCCCTATTAACAACATCTGAATACAAACACAGTTTATGAGAGAAAAGATATTGACGTATCTCGGGTTTCAAACCTCTTAGAAACATTCGCGTCATTATCTCCTCATTATCAACCAAATGGGACGCAAACCGGGACAACTCGGCAAACTTAGCTTCATACTACGACACGGTCATGTTGTTTTACTCCATCTTAATGAACTATACCTCTTTCATGTGACGAATACTTTCGGGAAAGTACTAGTCGTTGAACAATTCTTGGAACTTCTCCCAAGTCATCTATAATGCGGCAGATTGAGTACGTTTTACAGATTCCCACCAGTAATCTGCCTCTGCACACAACATGAAGGTGGCAAAGAGAACCTTTTGCTCCTCGGAGCAACCCAAGACATCAAATATCTTGTTGATCTATTTTATCCACGTCTCCACCTTAAGTGGTTTTGGCTCTCCAAAAAAACTCCGGTGGTCCCAGCTCCTTGAACTGTTTGGCGGTGACCGTCTGAGAGTTGCCAGTGTTTCCACCGGCATTTTGGACAGGAGCCGCTCTCACCGATGTCAGCATGAATTGCATGAAGCCTCTAACATTCCATCGCTCATCATTTGGTCAATGTTGTTGTTTGCACGAGGATTGTCGCCTTCTCGATGCACATTATCCTCGATTATTGATCCGTGGAGACTCAACGATCTCCCCGTGCTCCATTGATGTTCTCAACATTCTCGGATGCCATTTTTAAACACCGCCACAAAACAAGGGTTAATTAACATATCACATATTATCCCTATACTCCGACCGACCAATTAAATATCAAATAGACTTTTGAGAGGTCATACTAGCTAAGGAATTCCCCTGCCTCTCCCTCTTAGTTCTTGTCTCACATCTCACCAGAGATCATATCCTAAGCTTTGATACCAACTGTGATGCCCCCAAAATAGGTATACATCACCTATTCTGAGTCGCCAAATACATGGTACAGAATACAAATACAATCTTTAATATACAACAAAAAAGCTGTGAGTTTTAATACAAATATTGTCTTCTAGACAATATCCACTCTCAGAATAAGTCCTTATTACATTTATTGTCACACTATTTAATAGAATAGTGAGGATTACTAATACTATCATCTGGACCATCACTCCGTTCCCCGACTAGTCCCAGCTACGTTCTCATTTCCTGAAGAGATCAGTGAAAGAAAGGGTGAGCTCAACTAGCCCAATAAGAAATATTATGACTAAGATAATGCAGAATAAATTATCATTAGTCTTCAACAATGTTAAACTGATAAAATACAATAGACATCAAGTTTAACTGCAGCGGAACATGCAATCTATTAAAAGAGTCAAGTAGAGAACAAAATCTACTATCTTTTATGATTTAAAAAGTTATTCATCACTTTTATCGCTTCTGACTTTCTAGCTTTAATAAATAATCTACATCATCCCCAAGACTTTCGGCTACTAAGGATATTCATTAATATCACAACCACAAATTATTCATGCACTACGGGACAATGATATTTATGTATTCATCAATGGTCATGATCATGCCAACAACTGTCCCATCAATGCACTACGGGCCAACGAGGACTTTTACCACATCATTTGTAACATTACTACCATGATTACAATCAATAATCCCTCGGTTATAATCATACCAAGTCCATCTATGCACTACAGCCACGTATGACTTTCAACAAAATATAAATATGAGGATGATGACAATGATATAAGAATTCAATAAAACAAGTTCAAGAATTAATTTATTCAGGAACTAATAACGTCCAAATTGTCAACATGATAATTCTTTGTAGAGTAAAATTTAAGAATGATCAGAAGAATATTTTCATGAAAAGATACTGGATAAAACGCAAATATCAAGGATATTCCACCAATTTCATGGAGTATAGAAGTCAAAAATTTAACCAACTGAGTATAAAAAAAGAATGGAATAACAAAAGAAATCACCATGCATGCAGTATTGTGATGTATGTGTTATTCCAATGTAATAATAAATAACGGAATCAGTCCCATGAAACGCATGCAGACATGATATTCTAACGAAATAAATAAAGATGTAATCAGTCCGGACGTAAAATGCATGCATGTGATATTCCAAATGTAATAATAAAGACGAAATCGTGTACGGCAGAAAGCGTATAGGCAATGGTGAGTTAGTTTTATACACATGAATTAGATACATTTGGGCTTAATTTATTATTGTTCTCAAGTCTTTTAGAATTGTTTTTATGTGTTTATGTCTATTCATGCATGTTTTATGTTGTTTTGTAGGAATTGGGACAAAAGTTACTTGGATCGACGTTTGGGGTGGCTAGATTCGCGTTTTTGGCTTGCCATTTACACAATAGTCACTTCAGAGCTAATTTGAGTATAGTTCTGAACCTTATTTTGAAGCACTTAAAGAATGAAAGTTGTAGACCTACTTCTCCTCTTTCCAGATCATCTTGAATTATCAAAATTGGAGTTCAGACGAAGAAGTTATGGCCATTTTCCCAAAGGACGTCGGAGTAGAAAATGTCAGAACAAGTACCAGCGCCGGGGCGCCCAAAATAGCTTTATGCTTAAATACGGGCACCTCGGGGGTAGGGTTTGAGCGTCAAGCCAAGCTCAGCCAAATACTGGGAAGGGCTTGGTGATGGCCTGGATGCGTTTTTGGGCGAATTTTGACACTTTTTTGACTCCAAATTGGATTAGGTTTGTTCCTAAGCTAAAAATTGAACTTGTAACCTATAAATACATGATGTAAGACATAAAATAAAGGGAGATTACATAGATTAGACTAGATTAAACACTCTATTAAATTAGAATCTAAACCCTAGTTCTTAATTAGCCATTAAAGATTAAAGCAAATTGAAGAACACTGAAGATCAAGAAAGCAAAGAGCAAAGCGAGAGGGATCATCGATTTTATTGACAATGTTCTCTATTCTCTTCTCTTATCATACTTTTATCTTTTAATGTCTATTCAATTGTGGATTCTTGGTTTTAATTCATTAATTATGAACTAAATCTTTTATTAAGATTTCAATTGAACCTTTTATGGCTATAAATTAATTATTTAATTTATTCCAATTATTTATGTTAAAGTGAGTTATTTATCTTGCCTTATGCTTATTGATTAATTATCTGATTAGTAATTACCTTGTTACTTTAGAAGGAATTGGGAAAGGAATTCTAGGGTTAGAACTGGGCATGGTGTAGTTATTTGCACAGTGAATAATTAGGTTTGTGAATAGAATGAGAATATATATTTGCCGCATGTAACACATAAGGAATTGGGATTTTAGTGAGTTTAATTCAATTATTTTGCATAGAGATATAGAAAAATTAATATGGGTTAAATAGAAGGCAAATGATCACTTGAGAAAGGGCTTTTGGCATTTGAGAATTCCTGTTAACAATTCAGTAGACATAATAATTGGATAATTGATTTATAGTTCATAATTGGGGATATTGAAGTCTTAATCCTTATTTACCTAAATTTAATCAAATTTTAGTTTTGTTTATTTGCTTTCTTTTAGACTAATCTCTTTTAATTGTTTAATTTAGTTTTCTTAACTAGAAAATTCACAATATGCGATTGTTTAAATAAGATTGATTTGGTTAAGAGTTAGTAATTAGTAATTTTTATTAAATAATTCCTCGTGGGAACGATACTCTACTTTTACTTTATTACTTGTTGACCGTGTATACTTGCACGTATTCATTGATTGTGAAATCGATCAACAAGTTTTTAGGCGCCAATTCTTGGGAATTAATTTAATAATTATTTACCAATATTAATTTCAATCAAATTAGTCTTAATTTAAACATTTTTATTTTTATTTTTAATTCTCTTCCTATATTTTCTCTTTTCAGGTACCATGGATGACTTTGCATATCAATGGCCATACACGAACATGACTCAACCAAGGGAAACATGGATTGATGGACTTAATACATTTTCTGCATTGTCAGCACAGATTGAGAAACTTTCGAGTTTAGAAGCTTTTGAAGCTCAACGTCGTCAAAGTGTGGTGATTACTTATGATTATTGTGCTGGAAATCATATGAGTCATCAATGCGTCATCAGTTTCGAGCTGGTATAGTATAGTGGTGATTACCCCAACAATTATGTCTATCCCAACAACTATTATCAGGATTGGGGGTATTACGCGGATTTTTCATGGAGTAACAATCAAGCTCAAACGCCGAGACAACAAAATACATCCGAATTTCAAAATCACACACAACAACCGGATCGTAAATCAAGTTTTGAAGAAGCCTCGATGATTTATTAAAGCTTCAAAAAAGAATGAGGAAAATGAAAAAAAAATTAATCAAATAGAGCTGAATTTGCAAAGCCAAGGTGCATTGATAAAGAATCTGGAAAATCAAGTGGGACAGAGATAGACATCGTTGAAACAACCGCCCTCAATACACTTGGCTCTACGACATGGATGACGAGACTGATGATGAGCCCGAACCAAATCAGAATCGGATGTGCCAAATGATATAGATGTTGAAAGAGAGGAAAGACTTGAGACCAACAAAAGGAGATCGACAAAAGATCTAACTTTGAGTACCAATGAAGATGAGCCAATTTTGATAGTGTCCCATGTACCTTCTCCACCAAAGTTCAAGAATCCGGGCAGTTTTGCAAAACCATGCCCAATTGAAAGTCATGTCGCTTAAGAAAGCTCTTGGTGACGTAAGAGCTAGTAAGACATTATGGAGTCATGGTGGGATGAAAAGGAGAAGATAGAGGAAGATTCCATTATGTTTATTAAGTTTCAATGCCCCAATCTGATCATCGACATAATGGAGAAAACACCTAGTTGTTGGACGTTCTTAATAGGGAACCTATCTACAAAGAGCATGCTAGGTGACTTCAATTTAAGGGTTTTTACGAATGGGAACCTCCCAAAAGAGACATTGCTTCTGATGGATGGAGGGTTCCTCAATTTTCGTAGGGGAATTAGAAAGAGAATTGAAGAAGTCAGGCTGAGACTATAAAATAAGCGCTTATTGGGAGGCAACCCAAGTTTAATTTTTATTTTTAGTTTTTATTAAGTTTTATATTAGTAGTTTTGAATTTGCCTTTATTTAGGATTTAATAAAATTGCTTCTATCATGGTTTACAGGTTAATCAAGTTAAATTCAAGTGTGGTGCCCAATTTGTTCCATGTGCCTAGCATATTCTCCAAACTTAGCGGACAAGGAGGAAGATTGCTATATTTTCAGGGAAGTCCTCTGCTTTAATTTTTCTATCTTAGTCATTGAGGACAATGTCTAGTTTAAGTTTGGGGGCATTTTAGTGTCGTATTGCATAAAGTTAGTTATCTGCATAGTAGTTCATTTTTTTTATGTGTTAGGTTTGTGTTTTTTTTAGGTTGCATATAATACATGGTACTTATTTGCATATTCATATATGTGTTGCATTAGTATGTGTTTATGTAGTATAATTGCATTTTTTTTTAAAATTTTTTGCATGAATCTGTGTGATCGGTTGGTGTGGTCTTAGCACGACCTATGATAAGATTGGTATTAAATGTTAACTTGAACAGTGTTGATAATTGATGATGAGTTCTAATTTTAATCATGATGATAATCTGAGCTCGTTCGAAACTTATGTAACCGCTTAGCACTTAAAGTTTAACTGCTTTAATCCACTTGTTCAATGGTTTCATAATTTGTTTCGAGGAAAATCTTTGTTAAAATTTAAGGAAATTATTGAATCAAGCGGTAAAGGTTGGAATGACGTAAAAGCTTGAGTTTGGGGGAATCTATGGGATATATATATTACAAAAAGAAAAAAAAAGAAAAAAAGAAATGATGAAAAGAAAAAAAAAAGAGAAAAAAAATCCAGAAAAGAAAAAAAGAAGAGAATAAACACCGTGGAATGCTTGTCTAGTTTTGTGTCCTTTGTTACTTGAGTAAGTAAGCCCGAGGGGATTGTCTTTACACCTAGCGCCCTAAGGTCTTAATGGCTTGGGAGTCGTTGGTCGAAAGCTCGTTAAGGTAGCACTGAAAAGCCTAAGGGAATAAGACATTGCACAGCCATGAGAAAAAATAAATAAATAAAACACGAGAAAGAGCAAAAATGCCCTCGTGATTGAATAAGAGTATAAATAAATTCTGTATTTACCTTAAGACATGGTAATTGCTTAGTTTTAACTGGAGTTGTCATGTCCACAAAAGTAATTGAATTGGAACTGAAATTTTCCTTCTAAGAAGTTTGTTATGTGATTATCTTGAACTGTGGTTAGTTAGAATGGTTAACAAGCACACACGCACAACATGGGTGATGACAAGTTTGGATTGACTAATTGGTTAGAGTTATGGATTTTAACTTGATTGGATATATTGTTTGAGTATCATTGGTATCTTTGAGGCCTGTTGCTATATATCATACTGATTTATTACTGGGTTCGTAGTTATACTAGAAAGTAGATCAAGCATATGCATTCATGTAGTTAAGTTAGTTTGTTTTTTTTAGTTCTTTTATATTTTTGCTTGAGGACAGGCAAATATTTAAGTTTGGGGGTATTTGATGAGTGAGTTTTATACACATGAATTGGATACATTCGGGCTTAATTTATTATTGTTCTCAAGTCTTTTAGAATTTTTTTTATGTGTTTATGTCTATTCATGCATGTTTTATGTTGTTTTGTAGGAATTGGGACAAAAGTTACTTGGATCGACGTTTGGGGTGGCTAGATTCGCGTTTTTGGCTTGCCATTTACACAACAGTCACTTCAGAGCCAATTTGAGTATAGCTTCGAACCTTATTTTGAAACACTTAAAGAATTAAAGTTGTAGATCTACTTCTCCTTTTTCCGGATCATCTTGAATCATTGAAATCGGAGTTCGGACGAAGAAGTTATGGCCATTTTCCCAAAGGACGTCGGAGTAGAAAATGTCAGAACAAGTGCTGCCGTAGCGCGGGCGCCCAAATAACCTTTATGCCCAGCCGCCACGGGCGCTGGGGAGGGGAAAGACTTGAGCGTCAAGCCCAGCTCTGGGGCCCTGGGGAAGGGCTTGGTGATGGCCTGGACGCGTTTTTGGGCTAATTTTGACACCTTTTTGACTCCAAATTGGATTGGGTTTGTTTCTAAGCTAAAAATTGGACTTGTAACCTATAAATACATGATGTAAGACATAAAATAAAGGAAGATTACATAGATTAGACTAGATTAAACACTCCATTAAATTAGAATCTAAACACTAGTTCTTAATTAGCCATTAAAGATTGAAGCAAATTGAAGAACACTGAAGATCAAGAGCAAGAGCAAGAGGGGAGCATCAGATTTGCTGACAACAGATTCTATTCTCTTCTCTTATCATACTTTTATCTTTTAATGTCTATTCAATTGTGGATTCTTGGTTTTAATTCATTAATTATGAACTAACTCTTTTATTAAGATTTCAATTGAACCTTTTATGGCTATAAATTAATTATTTAATTTATTCCAATTATTTATGTTAAAGTGAGTTATATATCTTGCCTTATGCTTATTGATTAATTATCTGATCAGTAATTACCTTGTTACTCTAGAAGGAATTGGGAAAGGAATTCTAGGGTTAGAACTGGGCATGGTGACATATGACTTAGTTATTTGCAGACAAAGGAAGTAAAGAATACTTTTTCTTCTTTCTCTATAGTTTTCTCTCTGTAGTTTCAATGAATTCGTAAGAAATAATAAAGGAATGAGCTTCTATTTATAGAAGAATGGATCTAATAAGAACCAATCCATGAACGGTCCATTGATTTACTTTAAACGAGACGGTCCGTATTGGTTTACAATAAAATATAATATATTCTATTTATAATCTAATAAAATGAATAATCGTATAAAAGTATTTTGTTTTATATAAAAAGATTTTATTATGCAAACACTATGCAGATACTTATGCAAACACTATGCATAATAAAATATAATATATTTTAATTATTATCTAATAAAACAGATAACTTTATAAAAGTATTCTGTTTTATATAAAAAGATTTTACTATTAGCCTAATAAAACGAATAACTTTATAAAATTATTCTATTTTATATAAAAAGCTTTTCTGTTTTATTACATTAATAATACTAATAAAGAAAAACTTCATCATCATTATTATTATTCACACTATTAATCGACCAGGTCGTTCCCAGGAAAGAGGGGGCTTTCCAATAAGGATTTTTCCCTATTGGCGCGCAATTAGGTGACCAAACCTCTCCTTGACAGAACTTCTAGACATCGTTAATATTGTAAATAATAATATTAATAACTCTGTCATCTCAATTATTGATTTAATAATATATAAAATATCAACAATAATTGAATAAAAATGAATGACTTCTCACGTAAGCATCAATTATCAATACCGTGTACTACTATGCAACCACGCGTATTATTGTACTTTTACTACCGAGTAGTTCAACAATATTAACGATAAAACTTCCGCCGTTATTTTCAATAAAATATTTTTGTAGTTTTCTCAATCCGACAATAATTCTGTTGTGGGGTCCACCAATGATTGTTGCCATCGCATTTAATATTCCTCGTTAAAACAAATATTCTCCAATCAATCGAATATTATATAACAATTTCATGTATTTTGTAAAATTTATAAATATTACCCATAGCTATAACATTAAATCAAATTTATTCCATAATATTCAAAAATGATATTTATAGAAAATTCATTTTTATTCATAAAAGTTGGGGTCTTACATGTGAACAGTTTGGATTTATGTGTCCCTCCTCTCCACATCTATAGCATCTAACTGGCGGTTGTTCTCCTTCCTTGAAAACGGTTATTGGTGCTGCTGTCGACGTCTTCCCATCATCGTTAAATCTTCTCTTCTTGAATTTTCCACTTCTATTATTGTGAGATCCTGAATTTTATGAAATGAAAGTATTCAATTTTCTTATAATTATTCTATTTGGTAAATAGTTATATTGATAAAAGTTTAAAGTTAAGGGTGATATTTGAAAATTTTGCAAAGTAAGCAAGTTGTTATAAAATATTCGTTGTGTTTTAGAAATATTGGATTGGTCTGGGAATATTCGCTTTTAACAAGGAATATTCGTACGACGACACAATCATTGGTAAACCCCACAACGGAAGTATTGTCATAGTTAGAAAATGATAGAAATATCTTTTTATAAAAATAACGGCGAAAGTGTTACTGTTAAAAATTGTTGAACTACTTGGTAGTAAAAGTACAAATGTACTGTGGTCGTTTAAGAAGACACAAAGATTAATTATTGATGCTTACGTAAGAAGTCACTCGATTATACTCAATTATTGCTACGAATAATTGTCGCATCATATCTCTCATATTATTGATTCAATTATTATCACAAAGATCATCTCATATAATATGTTATATTATTAAATCAATAATTGAGACCGCAGTTATTCATATTATTATTTACAATATTGACAATGTCTAGAAGTTCTGTCAAGGAGAGGTTAGATAATCTAATTGCGCGTTAATAGGTAGAAATCCTTATTGGAAAGCCCCCTCTTTCCTAGGAACGACCTGGTTGTTAAATATGGTGAATTATAATATTAATGATGAATAAGTTCGTGTTGATTAAAGATGAAATTGATAGTTCCATTGTGTTAGAATTATTAGTGTTAGTAAAAATTATGAGATCCCGAATTGGTATATCTGGCGACTAAGAATGGGTCGTGTAGACACGACCCATTCTAAGTCGCCAGATATCACACTATAAAAATCATTTACAACTTCATTTATACAACTGTTGAACCGTCATGCAGAATACGACCACAGTTAAACAGTGAGATTTAATACAAATGTATATAACTCTCATGGTGCCTCGACAACTACCTTACAATGGTACTTTACATAAAAGTACAGTCAATAACTGTTTTAGGAATTAAAATCTTTGGGAAGTGCTCAAGAAACCTTCGTATACGGGAGGCCATGCGTCAAGGTTATGATAGATATCATATGTCCACACAATTATCCTTGGTTGACCCAATAGACCCCAAAGAAAAATGAGAAGATTACTATCATGTTCTTTCTAATGGCGAGTCTTCTCTTGACATATAACTATCTCCACTGTCTGCAATTGAAAATTATATTTCAACCAAACTCCAAGATCATATAGGTAGTGCTCGTTGATATACTCAGCAAGTGGATGTGCACAACCCTGTCTTATGATAACACGAGGTTGTATGTCATTAGACATCTTGTATGATAGTGGCAAACCACCCTTCCAAAGTTGGGTTCACCTCACCATATTCGGTTCGCCAAAATTAAATATCAAATAACATATTCAATACGATACACTTATCTAAAGTTCTCGATAAAATTATTTTCATACTATTTAAGGAGAACCTCAACAGATATAGACCACCGTTCTATTCTCCTGTTACCCCCGCTCGACCAAGCTATACTCTTATTACCTGAAAAGAATTGTGAAACAAAAGGGTGAGTACAACTAGCCCAGTAAGAATATCATGACTAAAGATAATTAAATTATCAATAGCTTTCATCAATAATAAATTAGTGATTTAGAACATATGGTAGATGATAAAACTTTTCAACCATAGTTGCAGCGGAACGAGCAATCCATTAAAAGAGTCAAATAGACCATAAGGTCTATTATCTTCTCCATGTTAAAAGTCCACTAACAATGTTTTATCCCTGTAGCATCAATCAATAGTTCCTGTCCACAATTATATGAATAACTCATAATCATAATTGTGGTTCTAAATTCCTCTTTGCACCCAGGACAAAGATAATTTTCATCACCTATCTTCACCTTAGAAAAAACTGGATACTGTAATAGTGAGGTAGCAGACTTCTCTTCTACTTTCTCTCTATAATTTCTCTCTATAATAATTGCTCTATAGCTTTAGTGAATTGGTGAGAAATGAAGGAAGAATGAGTTTCTATTTATAGAAAAATATAGTTTTGATAATTGTACGTTTTAGGCTCGAAATATTACAGTATAATACCTTCAACTTTTTTTTTATTTTTAATTTAGTCCTGCAAGTATTATCAAACTTGCACCACCTCCCCTAATAATAAATAATGTGAATTAATAGTTCAATCATGTGACTTAGTAGTTATAATCATGTAAAAATACGAATTACAGTATAGTACCTCCTTCTATACCTCTATTTTTTAACTTAGTCATCCAAGTATTATCAATCTTGCACCACCTCCCCTAATAGTACATGAATGTGAATCAATAGTACACACATGTGAACAAATAGTTATAATCATATTAATTAATAGCAATTAATTGCTCATTTATTCGATTAATTACCCGATTGGTCAATATAACCTCCAAACATCAATTATTATCGAAATAAATGTCGATTTCCACCAACACTAACAATCCCAATACAATGGAAATATTTTTCTCAAAAATTTCATTTTTAAAATTTCTAAGTTTTACTTTTTCCAAAAAAGTCAACTGTTGACTTTTTTGACAAAAAAGTTAACCCCGACAAATTTTTTGTTTATAGTCTATTTCTACTAATTTCATCGTTCCGGACTCAAATATCACGTCCACGTCTCCAAATTCAACTCCGAACTCAAATTCGATTTTTTTATAACATTCATCATTAATATTATAACTCACAATATTTAACAACAAGGTCGCTTCCGAGAAATAGGGGCTTTACGATAAGGATTTCTCCTTATTATTAGCGCAATTATTAGTGACCAAATCTCTTTTAATGTAACTTCTGTACATCATTGTCAATATTGCAAATAATAATATGAATAACTTTATCGTCTCAATTATTGATTCAATAATATATAAAATATTATGCGGATGATACTTATGACAATAATCTGAATCAATAATACGAGAGATATGATGCAAAGAATTATCGTAATAATAATTGAGTATAACTAAGTGACTTCTCACGTAAGCATCAATAATCAATACCGCAGTACTACTACGCAACCACGCGACATTCTTATTCTTTTACTACCGAGTAGTTCAACAGTTTTAACGGTAACACTTTTGCTGTTATTTTTATAAAAAGATAATTTTGTTGTTTCCTTACTACGATAATACTTCCGTTGTAGGGTCTACCAATGATTGTGCCATCCTACGGATATTCCCCGACATAAAGAATATTCCCTGACCAAATGAATATTTTATAACAACTTGCATACTTTAAAAAATATTCACATATCACCCTTAACTTTAACCTTTTATCAACTTAACCATTTACTAAATAGAATAATTATAAGAAAACTGAATACTTTTATTTCATAAAATTTAGGGTCTCACAATCTCCCCTCCTTATGAAATTTTGCCCTCGAAATTTATGTACCTGGTAGTTCGAAGAGATGAGAATACCTTGCTTTCTTTTCAGATTGTACCTTCCCGGTTATTTCCTCTGTATCATGATTTTCCCATTGCTCATCCTCTTGTATTTCAGATATCATTCTAGAATATACCTTCAAAACAAAGGTTAATTGACATATCACAATTTGTCAACTTATCAAGTAAACAATTTCAGCTTAGGTAAGTCACACACTAGCAAAGTATATTACTCGTCTCTCCCCTCTTAGTTCTAGACTCATATCTTCGCCAGCGACCATATCCCTAAGCTCTGATACCATTTGTGACGCCCCCAAAATAGGTCCACACGAACCATTCTGAGTCGCCAAATATCACACTATAAAAATCATTTACAAACTTCATTTATACAACTGTTGAACTGTCGTATAGAATATGACCACAATTAAACTGTGAGTTTTAATATAAATGTATGTAACTCTCATGGTGCCTCGATCACAATCTTACAATGGTACTTTACATAAAAGTACAGTCAATAACTGTTTTAGAAATTAAAATCTTTGTGAAGTGCTCAAGGAAACCTTCGTACATGGGAGGCCATGCGTCAAGGTTATGATAGATATCATATGTCCACAAAATTATCCTTGGTTGACCCAATAGACCCCAAAGAAAAATGAGAAGATTACTATCATGTTCTTTCCAATGGTGAGTCTTCTCTTGACATATAACTATCTCCACTGTCTGCAATTGAAAATTATATTTCAACCAAACTCCAAGATCATAAAGGTAGTGCTCGTAGATATACTCAGCAAGTGGATGTGCATAACCCTGTCTTATGATAACACGAGGTTGTATGTCATTAGACATCTTGTATGATAGTGGCAAAACACCCTTCCAAAGTTGGGTTCACCTCACCTTATTCGGTTCACCAAAATTAAATATCAAATGACGTATACAATACGACACATTTATCTAAAGTTCTCGATAAAATTATTTCCATACTATTTAAGGAAAGCCTCAACAGCTATAGACCACAGTTCTATTCTCCTGTTACCCCCGCTCGACCCAGCTATAATCTTATTACCTGAAAAGAATTGTGAAGAAAAAGGGTGAGTACAACTAGCCCAGTAAAGAATATCATGACTAAAGATAATTAAATTATCAATAGATTTCATCAATAATAAATTAGTAATTTAGAACATATGGTAGATGATAAAACTTTTCAACCATAGTTGCAGCGGAACGAGCAATCCATTAAAAGAGTCAAATAGACCATAAGGACTATTATCTTCTCCATGTTAAAAGTCCACCAACAATGTTTTATCCCTGTAACATCAATCAATAGTTCCTGTCCACAATCATATGAATAACTCATAATCATAATTGTGGTTCTAAATTCCTCTTTGCACCCAGGACAAAGATAATTTTCATTACCTATTTTCACCTTAGAAAAAACTGGATACTGTAATAGTGAGGTAGCAGACTTCTCTTCTTCTTTCTCTCTATAATTTGTCTCTATAATAATTGCTCTATAGCTTAAGTGAATTGGTGAGAAATGAAGGAAGAATGAGCCTCTATTTATAGAAAAATATAGTTTTGATAATTGCACATTTTGGGCTCGAAATATTACAATATAATACCTTCAACTTTTTTTTTATTTTTAATTTAGTCCTGCAAGTATTATCAAACTTGCACCACCTCCCCTAATAATAAATAATGTGAATTAATAGTACAATTATGTGACTCAATAGTTATAATCATGTGAAAATACGAATTACATTATAGTACCTCCATCTATACTTCCATTTTTAACTTAGTCATGCAAGTATTATCAATCTTTCACCACCTCCCCTAATAGTACATGAATGTGAATCAATAGTACACACATGTGAACAAATAGTTATAATCATGTGAATTAATAGCAATTAATTGCTCATTTATTCGATTAATTACCCGATTGGTCAATATAACGCCCAGACATTAATTATTATCGAAATAAATGTCGATTTCCACTAACACTTACAATCCAAACACAATGGAAATATTTTTCTCAAAAATTTCATTTTTGAAATTTTGAAGTTTGACTTTTTCCGAAAAAGTCAATTGTTGACTTTTTTGACCAAAAAGTCAATCCTGACAAATTTTGTGTTTATAGTCCATGTCTACTAATTTCATCGTTCCAGAATCAAATATCACGTTCGCGTCTCCAAATTCAACTCCGAACTCAAATTCAATTTTTTATACCATTTATCATTAATATTATAACTCACAATATTTAACAACTAGGTCGTTCCCAAGAAAGAGGGGGCTTTCCGATAAGGATTTCTCCTTATTAAGCATAAATTAGGTGACCAAACCACTCCTTGACGTAACTTCTGACATTGTCAATATTACAAATAATAATATGAATAACTTTGTCGCCTCAATTATTGATTCAATAATATATAAAATATTATGCAGATGATACTGTGACAATAACCTGAATCAATAATATGAGAGATATGATGCAAAGAATTATCGTAATAATAATTGAGTATAACTAAGTGACTTCTCACATAAGCATCAATAATCAATACCGCAGTATACTACTTATGCAACCACGCCAGACATCGTACTTTTTACTACCGAGTAGTTCAACAGTTTTAACGGTAACACTTTTGCTGTTATTTTTATAAAAGATAATTCTGTCGTTTCCTTACTACAATAATACTACTGTTGTGGGGTCTACCAATGATTGTGTCGTCCTACGGATATTCCCCGATAAAAAGAATATTTCCCGACCAAACGAATATTTTATAACAACTTGCATACTTTGAAAATTTTTCACATATCACCCTTAACTTTAACCTTTTATCAATTTCACCATTTACTAAATAGAATAATTATAAGAAAATTGAATACTTTCATTTCATAAAATTCGTGGTCTCACAGTTGTTATTCTATTCTTTATTATTATGTTGGAATAACTTTTATACATCTGATATCGCATACATGGTGAATTCTTCATTATTCCATTCTTTACTATTCCGTTGAATAACTCATATCATCTGGCCTATCGCATACCGTGAATTCTTACATTATTCCATTCTTTATTATTCGTTAGAATAACTTTTATGCATCGGCCTATCGCATGCACGTGAATTCTCGTTGTTATTCCATTCTTTATTATTCTCGTTGGAATATACTATCAGTGCGGATTAAGCATGACCTGGTTCGGTTCTTTATTATTCTGTTGGAATATCCCATGTCAGTCACGGGATTACGCGTAACTTGGTTCCATTCTTTATTATTTTGTTGAAATATCACGTGCATGCATGCGGATTACATACGACTGGTTCCATTCTTTATTATTACGTTAGAATAATGCATACTGTCTGATCTATCGCATGCACGTGAAAGATCCTGCGTATTCATTCCTTATTAAATTGTGGAAATGATCTCATCTACGTGGATTACTGCATGGGCGGTGAAAATCCATTTGCGTTTTGTATATTCTATTATACTCGTCTGAGATATCATTTCTTTTGTACTCGTCATG
Organism: Panax quinquefolius; assembly: GCA_020205615.1. Lineage (NCBI taxonomy): Eukaryota > Viridiplantae > Streptophyta > Magnoliopsida > Apiales > Araliaceae > Panax > Panax quinquefolius. The sequence goes on along the minus strand of CM035157.1, from coordinate 132,294,530 downwards.
GAATATCATTTTCTTTGGTATTTATTTTATGAGTTACTATTCACGGGTTACTATTCACCCGATTACTATTCACTCTAGTATTATTTACTCGGGTATTCGGGGTACTTTTTGTGTCGGAGTACTATTCACGAGTTACTATTCACGGGTTACTATTCATCCAATTACTATTCACCCTAGTATCATTCAATCTGGTATTCGGGACACTTTTTGTGTCGGGGTACTATTCATGGGGTACTATTCACGAAGTATTATTCACGGGGTACTATTCACCCAAAAAATATATTTCTTTTCTGTCCAAATTATTTTTGGCATATGAATATTATTCTTGAATTTTACTCTACAAAGCGATGTCATGTTGACAATTTGGGCGTTATTGATTTACGGATAAATTAAATTATAAATCTTTAAAATTTATCCTTGAACTTGTTTTATTGAATTATTATGTCATTGTCATCATCCTCATGCTTATATTGTGATTAAAGTCATCTTTGGCTTACGTGCATAGATGGACTTGGTATGATTATGACCAGGGATTATTCGGTATAATCATGACCTTAATGTGACGAATGATGTGGTAAAAGTCTTCATTGGCCTGTAGTTCATTGATGGACAGTTGTTGGTATGATTATGACCAGGGATTATTCGGTATAATCATGACCATTGATGATTACATGAATATCCTTGGCCGTAGTGCGAGGATGATTCGATTTTATTTATTAAAATTTGAGTCTCGGCGATAAAGTTGATGAAAACTTTTTAAATCATAGAAGATAGTAGATTTTATGCTATACTTGACTCTTCTAATGGATTGCTTATTTCACTGCTGATTGTTGATCTAAAACTTGTTGTCTATTGTATTCTATCGGTTGTTATCTTTATTTGAAGGCTAAGGATAATTTATTCTCGCATTATCTTAGTCATAATATTTCTTACTGGGCTAGTTGAGCTCACCCTTTCTTTCATTGTTCTCTTTAGGAAATGAGAATATAGCTGGGGTGAGTCGGGGAATGGAGTGATGGTCCAGGATAAATGGCTTTAGTAGTCCTCACTATTCTACGGAATAATGTGACAATAAATGTGATGAGGACTCCATTGAGTGTGGATATTGTCTAGATGACAATATTCTTATTGAAACTCTTAGATTATGTTTTGTCGTATTTTACACGACTGTTGTATAATTAAGTTGTATTTGAATTTTGTACCATATATTTTTTGGCAACCCAAGATGTGTGATGTATACCTGTTTTGGGGGCATCACAATTATCTTGGCCATAATTACCAATAAAGTGGTTACCATTCTTGGCATGATAATTTCCCCCACAATGGTTATCATTGTTCCGATGGTCGTTGCCACCGGTACGATTATTATCGTGTTGTTGGTCGTTGCCTTTTGGTTGTGCTGACTCATTATCACACTCCAATAACTGAGCCCTATTCACAACATCTGAATATAAACAAAGTTTGTGAGAAATGAGGTATTGACGTATATCGGGTTTAAAACCTCTTAGAAACATTCGCGTCATTCGCTCATCATTATCGACCAAATGGGATGCAAACCGGGATAACTCCGCAAATTTAGCCTCGTATTGCGACATGATCATATTATTTTGCTCCAACTTGATAAACTCCACCTCCTTCATGTGACGAATACTTTTGGGAAAGTAATTGTCGTTGAACAGCTCTTGGAACTTCTCCCAAGACATCTTGAGTCGGCCAGTCGGGTATGTTTTACTGATTCCGCGCCAATGAATCACTTCTTTCACGCAACATAAAGGTGGCGAAGGGAACCTTTTTCTCCTCGGAGCATCCCAAGACATCAAATATCTTGGTTTCTCCCAAAAACTTCGGTGGTCCCAGCTCCTTGAACTGCTTAACGGTGATCATCTGAGAGTTGCTAGTGTTTCTACCTGCATTTTGAACAGGAGCCGCTCTAGCCTGATGTTGCATGAATTGCATAAAGCCTCTGAACATCCCATCGTTCGCCATTTCATCGGTGTTATTGTTTACCTAAGGATTATTGTCTTCCTGTTGCACATTATCCTGAGTATTGATTGTTGGTGACTCAACGGTCTCATGTGCTTCATTGCTGATCTCAACATTTTCAGATGCCATTTTCAAACACTGTCACAAAACAAGGGTTAATTGACATATCACATATTATCCCTATACTCGACCGACCAATTAAATACCAAATAAACTTAGGTAGGTCATACTAGCGAAGGAATTCCCCGCCTCTCCCTCCTAGTTCTTGTCTCACATCTTCTTAGCTTGATCATATCCTAAGCTTTGATACCAACCGTGACGCCCCCAAAATGGTATACATCACCTCTTGAATCTTGAGTCGCCAAATACATGGTACAAAATTCAAATACAACTTAATAATACAACTATCGTGTAAAATACGACAAAAACATAAACCGAGAGTTTTAATAAGAAAATTGTCATCTGATAATATCCACACTCAATGGAGTCCTCATTACATTTATTGTCACACTATTTAATAACGTAATAGTGAGGACTACTAATGCTATCATCTGGACCGTCACTCCGCTCCCAGACTCGTCCCAAATATATTCTCATTTCACTCAAGAGAACAGGTGAAAGAAAGGGTGAGCTCAACTAACCCAGTAAGAAATATTATGACTAAGATAATGCAGAATAAATTATCCTTAGCCTTCAACAGTATAACAACTGATAGAATATAATAGACAACAAGTTTTAGATCAACAACTGCAGCGGAATAAGCAATCCATTAGAAGAGTCAAGTAGAGCATAAAATCTAGCTACTATCTTATATGATTTAAAAAGTTTTTCATCAACTTTATTGCTGAGACTCAGCTTAATAAATAAAATTAAATCATCCCTGCATCACAGCCAAGGATATTCATGTAATCATTAATGGTCATGATTATACCGAATAATCCCTAGTCATAATCATACCAATACCTGTCCATCAATGAACTACAGGCCAATGAGGACTTTCACCACATCATTCGTCACATTACGGTCATGATTATACCGAATAATCCCTGGTTATAATCATACCAAGTTCATCTATGCACATAAGCTAAAGATGACTATCATCACCATATAAGCATGAGGATGATGACAATGACATAATAATTCATTAAAACAAGTTCAAGGATAAATTTTAAAGATTTATAATTTAATTTATCAAGAAATCAATAACGTCTAAATTGTCAACATGATACTGCTTTGTGGAGTAAAATTCAAGAATGCTCAGAAGAATATTTCCATGAAAAGATACTGGATGAAGCGCAAATATCCAGGATATTCTACTAATTTCATGGAGTATAGAAACCAAAACTTTAACCAACTGAGTATAATAGAATATATGAAACTGCAAATGGATTTTCGCCCGCCATGCGGTAATCCACGTAGACAGATCATTTCCATAATTTATTAAGGAATGAATACGAATGATCATTCACCATGCATGCGGTAATCCACATGTATGCAAAGTTATTCCAATGAATAATAAAGAATGGAATAATGTAAGAATTCACCGTGCATGCGATAGACCACACAGCATGTTATTCATCAGATTGTGGCGCCCCCAAAATTAGGTATACATCACCCATTTTGGGTCGCCACTTACATGGTACGTAATTTAAATACAACTTACTAACATAACTGCCGTGCTACAATACGACATAAATCGTGAGTTTAAATACAAATATCGCCTACTAGATATTATACAAACTCAAAAAGGAGTCCTCATTACAATTATTATCACACTATTTCATAGAATAGTGAGGACTACTAATGCTATCTTCAGACCATCACTGTTTCCCCAACTCGTCCCAAATTATATTCTCATTTCCCAAGAGAATAAAGGAAAGAAAGGGTGAGCTCAACTAGCCCAAGAAGAAATATTATGACTAAGATAATGCGAAATAAATTATCAATAGTCTTCAACAATGTTAAACCGATAAAATACAATAGATAAATGACGGTTTAATCTGCGGTGAATATCTGAATCCATTAAAAGAGTCAAGTAGAAAATAAAGTCTACTATCTTTTAGGTTTTAAAAGGTTTTTCATCATCATTATAGCCGAGACTCAAACTTAATAAATATTCCACATCATCGAATCACCCCTGCACTACTGCCAGGATATTCTTTAGTATCACGACCACAATTATTCATGCACTATGGGCCAAGAATATTTGTGTATTCATTAATGGTCATGATCATGCCAACAATCGTCGTCCATCAATGCACTACTCTACCGCCAGGAGGATTTTTACCACATCATTTATAACATTACGGTCATGATTACACCGAATAGTCTCTGGTCATAATCATACCAAGTACATCTATGCACTACAGGCCAAAGATGACTTTAAAAAAATATAAACATGAGGATGATGACAATGATATAAGAATTCAATAAAACAAGTTCAAGAATTATTTTATCCAGGAATTATTAACGTCCAAATCGTCAACATGATACTGTTTTATAGAGTAAAATTCAAGAATGATCAGAAGAATATTTTCATGAAAAGATACTGGATGAAACGCAAATATCAAGGATATTCCACTAATTTCATGGAGTATAGAAGTCAAAGTTTTAACCAACTAGGTATAAATAAGAATGGAATAACAAAAGAAATCACCATGCATGCGATAGACCGCACAGACAGGTTATTCCAATAGAATAATAAATAACGGAACGTGTCGTGAAATTCACACCGGCTGGATGTTCCAATGTAATAATAAAGATGGAACCCGGATCCTGTAAAACACACGATAGGATATTCCAATGTAAATAATAAAGATTTTAACCAGTCCTGTAAAACACACGCAGAGTGATGTTCCAACAGAATAATAAAGATTTTAACTAGGTCCTGTAAAACACACGCATGTGATGTTCCAATGTAATAATAATAAAAGACGGAACCGTGTCCGGCGTAAAAGCATGAGCATGGATGTTCCAATGTAATAATGGAAGAATGTCACCAAGTATAGGGTAAATCGCGTGATCTGAGTTATTCCAATGTAATAATAAGCAATGGAATAACAACAGCTTCTCTTCATGAATAAGAAAGAATAACACCCCTTACTTTTGGTAGGAGATTGAATCTGCAAAGATTGTAGTAACAAAATACTCTTCTTCTTTCTCTCTTATTCTCTATACTTTCTCTCTCTATAGCTTGAATGAATTAAGTGAAAAATAATGAAGCCCTAGGCCTCTATTTATAGAAGATTTCTAGCTTAGCACCGCCGTGTGAAAAGGCAAGTGGCTCGACGATCGGGTTTGACGCTTTGTAATGTGAAACGACAAGTGGTTCGGCGCTCGTAATGTGAAACGACAAGTGGTTCGACGTCTGGTAAAGGTAATTACTATTAACGAAGGTAAATACTATCGACGAAGGTAAATACTATTCACAAGGGTAATTACTATTGACGAAGGTAAATACTATTCATTAAGGGTAATTACTATCGACGAAGAGACTCTTAGATGATGACATATGAGCCCCCATAAAATAATCAAACTTACCACAAATCATTTTATTTTTCATCAACACATTTAATCTTTCAACAATTATTAATCATTTATAACTTGTCGTCTCAATTATTGATTTAATACTATAACATATTATACGATGATAATCTTGTGACAATAATTGGATCAATAATATAAGAGATATGATCAAAGTGATTCATCAGAGTAATAATTGAGCATAGTGAGTGACTTCTCACGTAAGCATCAATAATCAATACTGTGTCTTACTATGCAACCACGCCAGACATCGCATTTTTTACCAACGGGTAGTTCAATGCTTTTAACGGTAACACACCTCCGTAGTTATTTTTATAAAATATTTTTGTCGTTTTCTCAATCCGACAATAATTTACGCTGTGGGGTCCACCAATGATTGAGTAGTTGTATCGAATATTCCCTAACAAAAGAATATTCCCCACCAAACGAATATTTTATAACAACTTGCATACTTTTGCAAAATTTATAAATATTACCCACAACTATAACATTATATCAAATTTATTCCATAATATTCAAAAATAATATTTATAGAAAAATTCATCTTTATTTATAAAAACTGGGGTCTTACAAGAATAATAATGAATGGAATAACAACCCTTACGAGTATTGAAAGAAAATAACTCTCTTCATGAATACGAAAGAAATAATACCCCTTACCTTAGAAGAAACATGATACTGGAATAGTGAGGTAGCAAACTTCTCTTCTTCTTTCTCTCTATAATTTCTCTATAATAATTGCTCTATAGCTTTAGTGAATTGGTGAGAAATGAAGGAAGAATGATCTTCTATTTATAGGAAAATATAGTTTCAATAATTGCACATTTTGGGGCTCAAAATATTACAGTATAATACCTCTATCTTTTTCTTCATTTTTAATTTAGTCTTACAAGTATTATCAAACTTGCACCACCTCCCCTAATAGTAAATCATGTGAATCAATAGTAAATCATGTGACTCAATAGTTCTAAACATGTGAAAAAATTAATTATAGTATAGTACCTTCATCTATACCTCCATTTTTAACTTAGTCATGCAAGTATTATCAATCTTGCACTAACTCCCCTAATAGTAAATTATGTGAATGAATAGTACACACATATGAATACATAGTTATAAGCATGTGAATCAATAGCAATTAATTGCTCATTTATCCGGTTAATTACCCGATTGGTCAATATAACCTCTAGACATCAATTATTATCGAAATAAATGTCAATTTTCACTAACACTAATAATTCCAACACAATGGAACTATCAATTTCATCTTTAATCAACACGAACTTATTCATCATTAATATTATAATTCACAATATTTAACAACCAGATCGTTCCCAAGAAAGAAGGGGCTTTCCGATAAGGATTTCTCCTTATTGACGCGCAATTAGGTGACCAAACCTCTCATTGACAGAACTTCTAGACATTATCAATATTGCAAATAAAAATATGAATAACTTTGTCATCTCAATTATTGATTTAATTATATAACATATTATGCGAGATGATACATCGTGACAATAATTGAATCAATAATATGAGAGATATGATCTGACAATTCTTAATGAGTAATAATTGAGTATAACCGAGTGACTTCTTACGTAAGCATCAATAATCAATACCATGTCTTTACTTATGCAACCACGCCAGACATCGTACTTTTTTTACTACCGGGTAGTTGAATAGTTTTAACAAAGAATAACACTTTCGTAGTTAAAAAAGATAATTACATAGTTTTTTACTACGACAATACATCCGTTGTGGGGTCCACCAATGATTGTGTCGTCGTACGAATATTCCCTGTTAAAATGAATATTCCCCGACCAATCGAATATTATATAACAACTTGCATACTTTGCCAAATTTATAAATATTACCCACAACTATAACATTATATCAAATCCACACCATAATATTCAAAAAAAATATTTCGAGAAATTTAAATCTTTATTCATAAAATTTGGGGTCTCACAATTGGCGACGGTGCTGCCGTCACCATTACCCCTGCCGGCAATGACTATATATGTATATTTTAAATTTTTTTTTAATAATGCGCCTTTGCCATTACCCCCGCCGGCAATGACTATATATGTATATTTTAAATTTTTTTTTAATAATTTTATAACTTCCCTATTCATTTACAAATATAAACATACACTTGTTATAAACTAATAAAAACCATCAAATAACAAGCAAATATCATACAATTCACCATTCAAATAGTAATCCAAATCAAATATATAGATCAAAAATATAATGGTCGTCGGTACAACTCAAAAACTTTACAAGTATACATGAAACTCAAAATATAACATAAACTAACTACAACTCGTCATTTGTCTCTCCTCGCATCGACTCGACAAATCATCACCTCAGATCTTTGGAGGAGATTGCTTGTCATCAACTCGACTATCGGTCATCGCATCAGACTTGGAGAAGGCTTAATAATCATTTACTACCAGTAATCACCAAAGGCCTCCACCTCCACCTCCATGAGTCTCGTCAACACGACCCTACAAAATTAAAATATTAATAACAAAGTCAAAATAAAAACATATTTACATTATTTTAGTTTGTGTTCTTCAAGTAAGGCGGACGGGACTCGAACTCGGGCTCCATATATCATAATCGAGTCCCGTCAGTTGTAACACATGTATATTGCCTATGCGGTGCTATTTCCTGTGCTTGCATGTCATTTGGACGACCGGGGCGGGGTTTGGTCTCTTTTTTGGCTATTTTCCTTAGTTTTATCAAGTTAGGCGGACGGGACTCGAACTCAGGCTCTGTATATCCGAATTGTGTCCCGTCAGTTGTAACGCGTGTTTATTGCTTATACGGTGCTATTGACTGTGTTTGTGTGTCGTTTGGATGATCAAAGCGGGTTTTGGTCTCTATTTTGGCTATTTTTCTATGTTTTCTCAAATTAGGCGGACATGACTCGAACTCGGGCTTCGTATATCGAAATCGAGTCCCGTTAGTTGTAACGCGTGTCTATTGTTTATCTGTGTCTTATTACTGTTTTGCATATCGTTTGACGACCGGGGTGTTTTTGGTCTCTTTTTTGGCTATTTTCCTAAGTTTTCTCAAGTTAGGCGGACGGGACTCGAACTCGAACTCCATATATCGGAATCGAGTCCCATCAGTTGTAACACGTGTCTATTACCTATGTGGTGCTATTGCCTTTGTTTGGGTTTCTTTTGGATGACCAGGGCGGCATTTGGTCTCTTTTTTGGTTATTTTCCTAAGTTTTTTCAAGTTAGGCGGACGAGACTCGAACTCAGGCTCCGTATATCATAATCAAGTTTCGTCAGCTCTAACGCATGTCTATTGCCTATGCGGTGCTATTGCCTATGTTTGTGTGTCATTTGGACGACCGGGGCAAGTTTTGGTCTCTTTTTTGGCTATTTTCCTAAGTTTTCTCAAGTTAGGCGGGCGGGACTCGAACTCGGGCTTCGTATATTGGAATCGAGTTCCGTCAATTGTAACGTGTGTCTATTGCCTACGCATGTCTATTGCCTATACGGAATCGAGTCCTGTCTGGATGTTGCAAAGAAACTCATATTCCTGCCATGTTTGAGCCGCATAACATTAACTGACCCCATGCACATGGGACATGACAAGCCCCCGTGAGTCGACCATCCACTGATCATTCCTAAAGCCGGGAAGTCATTTATTGTCCACAGTAAAGCTGCCCTCATGTCAAAGTTCTGCTTAAGAGATACATCATAAGTTTGAACCCCTTTTTCCCACAACATCTTCAACTCATCAACTAACGGCCTGAGGTATACATTGATGTCTTTACTCAGACTTTTATCACCCGAAATCAGTAAAGGCGTGAACATGTAGGGATCTTTCATGTACATCGAAGGTGAGAGGTTATACACCACAATAATCACCGGCCAAGTTGAGTAGGATTTTGTGTAAGGCCTGTTAAACGGATTAAACCCATCCGTAGCAAGTCCAAACCTAACATTGCGAACCTCTTCAGCAAACGAGGGGTGCTTGTTATCAAAAAATTTCCACTCAAGCCCATCTACCGAGTGCATCAGTTGACCTTTGACTATGTCCCGTGTAGAGTGCCACCTCATATCCTCGGTGGTATGTGTTGACATGAACAACCACTGAAGCCTCGGGGCAATAGGAAAGTAACGTAATATCTTTCTCGGCACGTCTTTTCCCTTTTTTTTTGCGCTGTTCACAGTATCTACTTGTACCACAAATATCACATGACCTCTTATCTTTATTGACATCACCGTAATACAACATACAGTCATTCTCAAAAGCATCAATCTTCTCATACCATAGATTGAGCCTTTTGACCATTTTTTTCACATCATAGTACGACTCCCGTAACTTATTGCCTACAGGTAAGTACTCCTTCACAATGCTTAAAAGTTCATTAAAACCTCTCTCTCTTCTGATCGTACTTTCGTTCTTCAAGTGTAAAAACTTAGTCACTACGAGATAAGATGGTGTGCTTTTCGTGTCCCTTCATACAATTAAGCGTCATTTGCTTCATGCAATAACTCATAGAAACCCTTAGCCCCATCATTCGGCTCTTGATCGACGCTACTGTCATCCCTGTCTATATTCCACTGGAAGTATGAACCAACAACTTCGACTATCATGTTAGTACAGACAAAGGTTTTGTCACCTCTGGATTCTGATTCTGATTCATGTTCATGTTCATCCAACCAGGTTTCCCCATGATAGATCCATGTCGTATAACTCTGCTTGAACCCATACGCAAATAAGTCGCACATGACATCACTCCTTTCCTTCCACACATCATTCACACACCTCTTACAAGGATATCTGATCTCATCGGCGCTTGATTTGCTCAAACGCGAAGTTGAGAAACTGTTCAACCCCACTACGATACTTAGAGCTAAGCCCACTCTTATTAGTGGCTACCCTGCGTTCCATCCAACTTTGATCAACAGACATCTCGGTTAACTGTCTGATATATATATGGAAAGTTAGATAAACACAATCAAGTCTCCAAGTTAATGTATATGCAAACTTATGAGTTTTCTAACTTCATCTCCCACTCTAACGGGCCAGGTTTCTATCCCGTTCCTGGATGTGTCGCCTCACTGATGCCAACAACTTAAACACATCTTTAAATTTTTCTGAAATTTCGACAGCACCTCCCCATGGTCTTCAAGTACACGAAATAGACTAACTCATCGTAGTCTAAATATGCACCCGAAGAACATCAAGAGATATATACTGATCGAAAATTCAAAAAATATAAAGACGTTCTCAAGTTGTTAACACTGACCTAAGTGAGATCGAAACATACAAGAACAGTCCCAAAACGGGGACTATTTGAGATCCACTCCTACTAAGTGAATCTCAAACTAGTTTCTAAGCTCCCTAAACTATATGAAAATATGCACGTATGAAAGTATAATGAGCTGGTAAATTTCTTTAACCCACCCTCAAATAGGTAAAAAACAAATAAATATTGTTTTTGAATATGCTTAAAGTTTAATGGACCATCTATATATTACATGTTACATATAAATCACTTAAAATAAAATCAAATCTATCCACAACAAACTAATATTCATCTGTATGTCAAGAGAGGGCATGCAGATATAGATGCAAAAACATATTTCAACTTCAACCAGAAAGATACAGTTTTTAGCCAAAACCATAAAGTTGATCATTTTGATGTTTTCCCCTAAGTCAAACACCAAAGCATTTAGTCTAAGTATTATTGCATTTCCATGACCTAAATGCTTTGGTGTTTGAGCATTCCACAAACTTTTAAGTTTTGAACCTCTTTAATTATGTTAGTGAAGAACAATAAAGTTTTAACAATATATGAGGATCAAAACAAAGTAATCAGTTTAGCCAAAATAATTAAGTAATTATTTTTCTTTATTTCTTGCTAATTCTAGGTAAAATAGTTTGTAATTTAAACTCACACTTACTACTTTGCAACTACAAAGGTTAGAACTTCTACCCGCAAGGGGAAGGGATAACTCACACTTACTATCAAATTTTTATTGTAAACAATGGTTCTTACCCACACAGACTTTAAAAAGGAGAAACAATAAAAACTCGTTTAAAATCAAACAAAAACACACATGTAGGCAGGGACAATCGGTTTAAATAGGAAATCAACAATCCGTCCAATTCTCTCTCCTCTAGGCACATTTGAAGATGATGGTGGACTAGGACTAGGACTATGCCTATTTGTAACAAAATTCAACCAACCTAAAATAGCTGAAAAGGGTTTATACTCTGAATTATAATGGGACTGAGATTGCAAAAACCTCTCAGGTGAGGAAACATCACTCAACCTATTGCTCTTTGATGAATTAGGAGAGCTTTCTAAATCTTCAGACTGGTTGGACATGATATGAAGTTTCTTTAGAAGGTTCTTCATATTATTTGTGCTAAGTTATACAAGTCAATGCTAGTGAAGAAATAAATCTAGCCATAAAACTCTCCATTATCTTGGACCAAACATGATAGCAGTGACAAAACCACAAGTACAAAATTTCAAGCCAACCCAGAAAGGAAGTTTAGGTCAACAACAAGAAACCTCAAATAAACCCATCAAATCCAAGAACCAAAACAAGCATTTCAACTAAAGCACTAAAGATAGCAAAAAATAACAATACCCAGATGCCCAAATTGAAATTAAACCCCTCTCATACACGAGAGATCCAACCTTTAAGTTAATACAAAAATAATAAATTCAAATAGATAAAAATACAACATATACAGGGCAATATATGTTAAAGCACTGGTATACTTTTATACATACACACATACAATTTTTCATCAAGCAATGGGGTAAAAATGAGATTAGTGACTGGAAAGCAATTCAAGTGTTAATGTATCAATATCCCATCAAAACTTTCCTATATTAAAGCAAACAATTAAAACAAACAATGAGATTAATTAGCTACTAACACAATTAGATTAAATCAAACACGCCTAAAATTTTTAAAAAATAAAATCAGATAATTACTTCCAACAAAATAAGAATAACGAAATTATACCTATTGCAAGTTGTGGGAAAACAGGAGTAAAGAAGAAGGAGATGTGGAGCTGACCGGAAGGAGAGAGAGAGAGAGGGTCGCCGGAGGTATGACAGGAGAGGAGGAGGTCGCCAGAAGGTATGGCAGAGGGGGGAGACTCGCCGGAGGTGGTAGGAGGGGGGAGAAAGTCACCGGAGGGGAAGCTCACCTTAATTGATGCTCAAATTCGACACCCTAACTCATCTGGGAGTGATTAGGGTGAATGGGATTGAGAAAAAATCGTATATCAGGTAGTATAGTAGAGGAGGGAAAAGAAAAGTAGTCGTTCCCGTCGAGCCTAGAGTTTTAAAATAAGACTCATTCTCGACGGCATAGCCGTCGAGATTAACCCCGTCGCTTATGACTCATTCTCGACGGCAATAGCGACGGCAGTCCGTCGCCAATGACTTTTTCCACGCCCGCAAAAAATTTCCCACCAAAATTGGACCTGGGAAGGGTCATTCTCGACGGTCCACATTGGCGACGGCTAGGCTGTCGATAATGATGTTAATATCGACGTGGTTTCTGCCGTCGCCAATGACCTGTTTTTTTGTAGTGGGAATAAAACTGTTAACTCACTACGTTTACTACTTTTATCATTGACTACATAATTTATACACTTTTGATCACACATTAATTTAATAAATTAAATTAATACTTTAGTAATTTGAATTACTAAAATACTTGGCCAAAATTTTGGTGATCAACCAATAAATTATATCAGGGGGATATTATAATTTAATTTTAGAATTCCATCTTGAAAAATACATGTTCCTAATTTCATAACATATATCACCCAACATATTGAGGTATTGATTGTATTTAAAAGCTCACTCTTAATATATTAAAGTGACATACATTATAAAATTAAGTTCATTATTCTCTCAAGATTAAGAGTAATTGCAGATTAATAGTAATTAAAAAATTATTTATAATAATAGTATTTAACAAATAATTTTTCAGAACGATCCAGATTCTATGTATTTCAAAAATACATCAATACACTAGATTAAAGTCTTCACTTTACATGACTAAGACAAATCATCCAATCAAATGTATTACAATCTACTAGAATGGTTTGTCCATTTTCATATAGGATTGAGAACAATATATTTCTTTAATTATACATAACATATAATTTATGTCTTCGTATATGATACTCCTTCATATACATAAATTATAAAATGTATAATTATGGAAAAAATTTATGACACATTTAATTATGCAAAATTAAATTAAATTTTATTATTAAAATAATAAAATAAATATCAACATTGAACATTGAATTTTTCTGAGCTTAAAACCTTACATATATATTATATGAAAATGACAAAAATGTGTACTTATGCTATTTTTTACCCTTGAAGGACAAGATGAGATTCCTTTTAATCCGTTTTGATTGTGTGTTTTATAATATGAGAATCACTAGTTTTAATTTCAAAAATTGATTGTGCAATCTAGAACATTAAAATTATTGTCTCGTTGGCCAACTTGTGGGTTGTAAGTATCTTAAACTAAAATTACTTATATTTCATGCATGGAAGGTTTTATTAGTGAAATTATAGGACCCATTTATTATTTAATAAATTTTAGTTTTAATAATATATTCATGTCGATTGTAAATATTCATGTATATGGAATTGTGGATATATGTGATAGATAGGAATTATATGATGATCACAACTTAATTTTTTTATCTTAAGCCGTAATACAAGTCATAAATTTCTCAGACATATAAAATATTTCTCATAAATTTTTTCTGTTTGCTAAAACATATATACAACATAAAAATTATCATTCAAGGGTTTAACAAATACTCTCGTAAATTCGGGTATATAATAATTAGATTATGAATAGTTTCTTCAATAGGAGACTGAATTCTAGGGATTATATTGGCAACTAATTAAGGCTTAATTGTGGGAATTTGATTGTGTGCGCAACTATAAATAAGTAATAATTGAATACAATGCTCCAAAAAGTAAATTGAGCAAATTCTCTTTATAAGACCAACTTTCTCAATTAGAGCTCATTCCCTAAAAAAATAAATAAGGAATTGATATTTTTGCAAGTAAAAATAATATATTCACAAAATTTTCTTCACATGAATAGTAAATAGGTCTACATTTGTGTGAGACATCTTGGAAAAATACAAAAAAAATTACTAGCAGTAATAACAATTCCCTAAAATATGAGAAATTTTAAGTGCACAAACACTATTAACTTATGTATTGAATAATAAGAAAATTAAGTAAAAATTAATAAACCTTAGTAAAAAATTAATGCACGGTAGGACCTAAAATATTACTACCTCCATCCTCAAAAGGATGATAAAAGAACAATTTTAACACAAATTAATTAAGGTTGCCAAAAAATTAGGAGAGAATATAAATTCTATCCTTGAGTTTTGGGTTTGGAGAGGAATAAATTAACGTGAATCACTCATTTGTGATGTATAGTTTAAAAGTAAATTCGTCTGTGCAAAAATTTATGTAATATTGATTTGTTAACTTTATTCATCCTTTGTGGGATAATTTTTTTTTAGCAACTTAGTCAACTTTTTGGGAACAGATTTAGTACTTTTGTCACTGGTTTTGCACATATATAACTACTCAAAAAATAAATAAAAATTATTACTTGTAAAATAATAGAGAGGGGATATATTCCAACTTATTATATGGAATATTATATATTTCTGATGAGGTTCAATTATTTCATAATTACTGCCTGCAAGTAGGCAGAAATACACTGTGGATTAGCTGACATATAAACCAATCTCCTCCAGCATATACTACTACATTACAAATTTCCATCAAACCAGCTAGACAACAAAATTGACAATTGACCGGTAGGATTTTCCGGCCTGCCATCCGGCCGGTATAACGTTGTTTGCCACAATAGTCTTGCCGGATTCCGATATAAGTTTAATCGAAAACGGTGCCCTCAAGGTAGAGCCTATATCAAGTTTCCAAACAGCACCCCATGATTGTTGCATGGATTCCCACGTGGCAGAGTCTAAGGCCTGTTTGAGATCAACTCCGGCAAGGTCACCATCTCCGTCTTCGTATTCGACGAGAGCAGCAAAATAGTTAGGGTTTGAACCAGCATCCACGTGAAAGGCCACCGATCTTCCAGGATAGTTGCATGGCACCCTGCACGCATGCAAGCAAGCCATATAATTTGTCCATCCAAAAGGGTACTAACTTGGTACTAACTTTTTTAAAAAAAAGTGCTGTTCAGTATCGGACAAAGGAAATTTACAAAAAAAATATATTATTAGAATACAAGCAATTGTACTAAATATATATTATACTCCATGCGAAAATAATCTGATATTTTAAAATAGAATATGACACCGGATAGGGTGGAACTCTAGTACTAGACCATTAGTACTTATTCTGATCATACGGCATCTTACAATGAAGTGTTCAAAATAGTAATATTATATATATAGAGGTTCCATTCACAACAATCGGTTGCTGTGGAGTAACCTCTTTTGATTTATTAATTTATTTTTTTTCTTTCCAAAATCAAAATTTCAATAATGCCCAAAAGGATTGCTTCCACACCAACCTACATCGCGATATATATATGTGTGTGTGTATTGTATTATGCATATATGCATTGTGTGTGTGTGTGTGATTTAGTATAACAGAATTTTATACAGTAAATTTAGGTATAAATAAATAAAGAATTTTTGTCAAGGTTGAAGACTTTCTTGAATAAATTAAGACATTCAGATTAAGCTAACTATTTTCTCTTTTGGACAAAGAACTAATATAGTGCATGCATACCAAATACTGCCAAAGCAGTCACAAAAACGCCCAAGCACTACTAAGTCTACTAGCTATACCTCTTGTGTTGAATTTGCAAGACCCCAGCACTGCGCAGTTGATCAGCCTGGCCAGAAATTGCCATGGCTCCAAAAGCAGTGCCACTTAAGTCAAAATGAACTGATTCTGCAACACAAGGTCCCCCGGGGCACTCATCAGTTATAACCACGGTTACCGGATTCCCTGAGCATGCCTTGTTTCCGGTGCATTTCACCTAATATATATATTAAACAAAAAACCAACAAATTAAATATTATATATATATATATATATATCACTAATGTCAACGTTTAACTTGATTCAAAATGTTGGCAATATTGCAATATATATAGTACTTTCCAATGGGATTGTGCGCACCTGATAACAAGCTCCACATCCTTTGCCTGATTTGAATAAAGAAGGGCCACCAGCTGATATCAAGGAGGAGAATGGTACTTGCTCTACAGTATTTCCATAGCCACAAGCACCCCCTATATATGCCCACAAAACATACATAAATAAATATATATAACTTCTAAAAAATATTGATATTATGTATACATATATATATGGGGCAAAAACATTGCTCAAAAGAGTTGGTGGTACTTGTATAAGTATTGTGCGAGTGACCCCATATATAGTTACCCAGACACAAGTATTTACGTCAGACTATCGGTACGGCATGTCTCAAATTTTAGGTAGATACGTAGGCTAAGGCATGTCTTAAGTTTTAGGTATCTACGCTAGCTGAGGCATGTCAAGCCCGAGATTTTGTTAAAAAATAATTTCAAATGGTTCTCTAAGTTTTCACTTACCATCACTTCCGGCACCATTAGGGCTTCCATACCATGTTGCACCAGCCGGGGACCAATTGGAGTTTGATTGAATTTTGGTTGAGGCATTAAGATGTTTAGGTTTAAAGCAAGAACAAGAATTGAGAAGAAGAAAAAAGCAAATCAGAAAGGCAAAGAAAGGGAATGATGGTTGTTGAGGAACAACAATAGGCGCCATGATAAACGTGCTCAAACTATCACTAGACTAATTAAGCTATATATGCTTCTATTAATTGTGTGTTGTGATGGATTGAAAGATGAATACTTTATGCTATTTATAGACTTAATTAGAGCAGTCCGTAATTTCCGTGATATCCACTTTATTATAACAGGCGATGTGGCCCACTACTACAAGAGAATTTTAGATTCATTCAAATTATTTAATTTCTTATGGAAAAAGTAGGGACCATAGTTTTGTCAAAACAAAAATGATGACATTAGAGTAAATATATTACGTGAAAATTTTATAATTATTCTAACTACAACTAATTTCATTAAGATACATCAAAACTCTAGCTCAATTGGTGAATTAGGCCTCTTGCTCATGGTCAAATAGGATGTATATGTTTAATTTCAGTCAAAAACTAGCATATATATATATATATATATATATATAGAGAGAGAGAGAGAGAGAGAGAGAGCGAGGATCAAGTCATATATATATAAGCGTCATTAAAAGTATAGATTTACGGTTGTATGGTGAGCAAATCGCAATATTCCCGTCATTAAAAGGGGGTGGGTGGGTGAGTAAGATAAAGGGTATCACTTGATCCCGATAGTATATATATATATATATATATATATATATATATATCCGGATCAAGTGCATACCTATATCTATCTTCTTCACCCGCTTTCACCCCCTTTAGCGACGATTTGTGCGATTCGCTCATCGTCGCTATATCAAAGAATTGTCGAAGCTTTTTAGCGACAAACCCAATCGTCATCGCTGGTGCGTCATTAAAAGTGTATGCAAGGTATGTAGGATCAAGGGATATGTCATTCATCATTTCCATATATATATATATATATATATATATGGAAATGATGAATATATATATATATATATATATATATATAGTATATATATATATATACATGTATTACAGACATGTTTATGTAGGGCATGACAGATTTTTAGGCTATAGCAACGTTAAACTGTCGCTATAGCCCAAAAAACCGTCGCCATAGCCTACTGTGTAATGTAAAGCTGTGTACATACATTTTTCCCATATATATATAGAGATCGGATCTTAAGTCACCCCTTATCCAACTCACTTCGAGCTCACCCCTTTAGCGATGAATGACGGTTTCGGTCATACAATCGTCGCCTATACTTTTAGCAACGGACTACATTTAAGCGTTCTAAAAAGTATAGACGACGATTGTATGAATCGAACCGTCAATCGCTCGAATCTGTCGTTAAAGAGAGGTGAGCTTCGGTGAGTTGAATAAGTGAAATTTTAAGATCTGAATATATATATATATATATACACTAGTTAGTTATAATATTTGTTCACATGGTGCAAGTAAAAATGATAAGTAACTGATTACCCATCCTTGCGTAGCGTGTGCTTGCACCCATTTAACGAACACTGTTAAATTAGTTAACCATCAATTTCTTTACAAAAAAAATGACCTTCAATTTGATGTTTAACTTGGAGTAATTTATATACACACAATGAATTAAATTCTTGTACATTTTACAGACGCAACGCAAGAGCTATGTTTAAAAAAGAAAAGGAAAATAAAAAGGAAAGGAAAGTTCAGAACATAAATAAACATAATTTTTGCCAATAATTTTCCCAATAACAAATTTCCTCCTTTAATTATGATTTTGCACTATACCAAATAATTTCATGAAATCCAAATGTACTTTTCAAATTAAAAAAGAAAAATTAAATTAAATCTTAGCAATGGAGGGTTTTAGATTATTTCACTCTTGTTTTCTTTTTAATTTATTAATTTTATTTAAAAATAAAGTACAAAATCTTGGCCTCTTTTCACACAATTGATGTCATTTCAATATTTATATATATGGACTTTTTTTTGGCATACTAAAATCCAAGAATTTGGACCATTTTTTCCTTGTTTTGGACGTAAGAAATGGGACTTTTTGGACGGTATTCAAATGAAGCTTCAACATTCAGAAACAAGAATATTTTTAGTATCGTATGAAAAGGATTAGCTATTATGTAGGTCTTGCTCTCATATCAAAACCTATACATGAGAGAAGAAATCAAACCTTCACCGTGACCTTTATTTCCAAGTAATTAAGAAAAAACATATACTACCGCAATTCTACATAGAATTTCATAAATAATAATGATGTCACTAATTATGAACACATGTTTGTACTTATGGTCAATTCAAAATAAAAATATATATTGATTCATGACAAGTAGTGTTATATGATCACCAAATTTTACATGGTCCATCATAAAATTATATTATATGATCACGATTTAAAAGCATAACTCTCTCCCTCATCAAGAACATTACGTGCGGTGTTTCATGTCTTGTAAGTAAAGAGTAAAGTGAAGTCTTTTAAATACAAGACATAAAACAATTATGCAAATTTTATAAATGGACAATCATGCAAAAAATGTATAATTGTATGAAATATATAAATATATTTAATTGGATAAAATTATAAGAATTAACTCTCTGTATTTTAGATTATTCTTTACCTATTCAATAAAGGAAATAATTGCGTTTGTGCACAATTTTAGTTAGCCCTTTTGAGGGAGACGTATTTAAAATCCAGCAGAAAATTTTGGGTTCGTAATTGATGGTGACCAGTTTTCAAAATTCCTTTAACCTGGCCGTTAATGGCGGTTATTGGCCGTTGAATATTCAAATGATCCACGTGGCTGTCATATTCAGATTAAACAATATTACGTTATCCCATGCGAGGATTTAGGATGGTTTGCCAAACTCATGCAAATTAAAACCAATACAAATTCATGCATGTTCTTCTATCCCTAAATTATTGTCTTGATTCTCAGATAGAAATTAATTATATATGCAATATGAAGAAAGTTACCAACTTTATGGAGTAATTAATTGTCTTTTGACTCAATTTAAAATATGATAATTAATTATTTTTAAACATCATATATGTAATTTTTTTTTAAAAAAAGGAATTGTGAGTTAAAAATGATGGGATATATCTCATATTGAATGGGTTTGAAATTTTTATATAATCATAACAAAGTTTGGAAGGATATATATAATAAACTCTACTTGTAAAAAGAATTCAAATATGATCTTTTAGATGTGTGTGTATAACATGGAATTCATTTTGTGTCCTTTGTTTTTCTTACTTTTTTTTGTCAATAATTTTATTGTAATTGGCAATAAAGTGTGAGATGAGATAGAGGACGATTCGGACTCGCATAACGTTGATCAAAAAAACATTTATTTTTTATTTATCAAATTATCGTGCCTTGTGATACTAACGTTTTTGGTCCCTATATAATGATATTCCCTCCGTTCTTAATCTAAATCGTTTTATAAAAATATTTTTGTTCTTAAATATAAGTAATTTGAGAATTTAAAGTAAGCATTAATTGCTTAGTTAATTTCTAATATTAACCCAAGTAATAAATATAACTTTGGTTCTCTCACTATTTTTTACCCAATAAATAACAATCTTTTTTTAATATGAGGGCAATATAGACAATTGATAGTATATTTAATGTTTTACAATCATTTCCTTAATACTTGTGCACAACCCTAAAACGACCTATATTAAAGAACGGAGAGAATAATACTTTGTGCGTCCTTGCTAGATAGATAAACAAACAAACAAAATATATATGTATATAGAGAGGGTAATGATGCATAGTATCTTTATATAGTATACACCATCTATACTGTTAAAAATAAGAAAAAATAATTATAATTAGAAACGGAAAAATAAAGATTTGGTTTGACCAATAAATATTTAGGGTTTAGCTAATCAGAATAAGAGTTTGACAGAATAAGGGTTTGATTCGACCAATAAATATTTAGGATTTAGCTAATGAATAAAGATTTAAATTGGTCAATAAATATTTAATGTTTATTAACTAGGGTTTAATCTTTATTAATTAGGATTTAGAGTTTATTAACCAATTAAGATTTATAGTTTATTAACCTTATTAAATCTTAATAAACCTTTAAACTTGGTTAATAAATCCTAAATCTTAATTAATAAACCTTAAATATTTATTTGTCAGCTCAAACCCTTATTTTGATTAGCTAAACCCCAAATATTTATTACTAAAGTCACTGTTATTCTGATTAGCATCCGAGATGTTATTTTTACCATGCGTTATTAATAGTAGCGGACGAGAATTTTTAATTTTTAATTTTAGTCGTTTCTTTTTGTTTTTAATAGTATAAATGATATATGTCTTATAAAGATGTATATACATGTTATCGATCATTACTTATATATATATATATATATATATATATATATATATTTGGTCCGGATCAAATCATACTTTATTTTTTATTATGCTTTATTTTACCTTTGTGATTACGGCGTGACGATTGATTCATCTGATACAACCGTTGCTCATACTTTTAGCGATGTTATATGTCATTCATCGCTAAAAGTATGAGTATTTACTATATGATCGAAACCGCCGCGTCGTCTCATTAAAGCGAGAATTGAAGACGCAAATAAAGTATAAAATGATGATTCGATCCTTCCTCTATATATATATATATATATATATATATATATATATATATATATATATATATATATATCACCATAAACATTAGTCAAATGATATGCAATTCAGCACATGGTTATCAATGTCATTGAATCCCATTCTTCAAAAAAAAAAAAAAAATCGGTAGGTGAAAGATCAAAATAACTTTTGTGTCGAAGTCATCTTAATTCTTAGAATCTCGTGACGTTTGATAGCATACTTAAAATTTATTATTATATACGGACTAAATTTATTAGGGCATATTTCAAGATAGCGATCATGATTTTATCATATTATAAAAAATCATTTCAGGTTAGAAACTATATGAGCATTGAGTATGACATATTGTCTTTATTTGGATGTTGAGTATTCATTTTTCTTGTTCTCAGGGCCATGATCGCATGGGATTTTTTATGCTTATTAATTCAGTTTCAATTATTATAATTAATTTATTGTTTAAAAAAAATTAAATTAACATGAATTAATTTAATTTAAAATAAAATAGTAATTAATTTAATTTTTCTTAAGTTTATGCTTTTATATTTCTAATCTTAATGTTGAGAAAATGGATTAGTAGTAAACACAATTTTAATCGCCCAATTTAAGTATGTGAATTCTTATTAATGTAGGTCGGACCCATTTGAAATAATGTATCTCTTAATTACATCCTTTAATTTAAGGGAATACCTTTTGATTCTAATTTTAAAATCTAATTACTTAATTTTGGAGTTTTAATTTGAGATTTGTTTGATTTAGTGTTTGAGCCTAGGTAATTTTATTAACTTATGTTGCCTACGTACCTGTTAATTAACGGAATCAAGCATGTTCTTAATTAATTCGTGAAAGAGATTTAATTTAAGTTAATGAATGTAACATTATTCGCTTAACAATTTGTATAAGTAAATGAATTTCACATCATTTACTTGTAAATTTAGTTATAAATTTAATTCGTGAAAATTGATTTTTAAGTAAATGGGGTAGACACCCATATAATTGATAGAATTTTGAATTTATTTCAAGAATTTGATTTAAAGTAAATGGGCTAGGCACCATTTACTTGGAACTTTTAATTTATTTAGGAATTTTAAGTAAATAGCTTAGGCACCATTGACTTGAAAATTTAAATTTATTTTCTTATTCTAGGTTAAAACTTAGGGTGCAAATTGAATCTTACTCTAATATTTATATCAACAGTCACTTATTTTCCTTTTTCACAAATTATTATCATCAAAAAGCTAATGTTGTTAGATAAATTAACCTTGAATCCAACTTTTCTTCTTCTTTTTTTCTTTCTTTTCTCTTTGATTACAATCCCTAACCTCCAAAACTTTCAATTTAAGTAGATTTGGGGAAGTTTTTTTTTTCTCTTTTGAAAAGACCCTCCTGAGATCTTTTGTTTATCATTAATATTTTATTAAATATAATAAATTGCAGCACATAACACCATTGCATGATATTTTTTATTCTCAAATTGCAACACATGTCCTACCTAATTAATGTCCTCATTCATTACTCCAATTTTTATATTATCGCTACTTCAGTATTATCTCCTAAAAACACTACTTTTTAATCCCACGTTAATATTTTGATTTTATAATCTCATAAATCACTACAAATCTAAACTTTTCTGATAATGTTAATTATTCTAATATTATCATTACTAATTTAATTATTATCTCCTAAAATCACTACTTTTTAATCACAAATTAATGTTTTGAATTTATAATACCCTAAATCACTACAAATCTAAACCGATTTGATAATGTCAACTGCTCGATATTATCTTTTCTAATTTAATTATTATCTCTTAAAATCGCTACTTTATGATATTATCATTATTGAAGCTATTATCATTATTCTTCTGTATTTAACCTAATTTTCTCCCTATAAATACAACATAATATTATACCATTTATAATTATATTACAACAAAATATTATACAGCTTTAAAATATTTAAAACAAAATTAAAATAACAAATAATATCAATCATAACTTACTATATTGATTTTATAATCCCCAAAATCCACTACTTTTCTAAGCATAATTATTATATCCTAAAATCACTATTTTTCTAATATTATACCATTCATAATTATATCATACATTATATCATACATGTATGGTATAATATTATAATACACGTATATAATAAAATAACAAAATCACTATATATCTAAACTATGCGGATCTATATTATCATTACTAAGTAAATTATATTACAACATAATATTATACCATTTATAATTATATTACAACATAATATTATATAGTTTAAAACCTTTAAAATAAAATTAAAATAACAAATAATATCATTCATAACTTACTATGTTAATTTTATAATCCCCAAATCACTACTTTTTCAATCTAAACGGTTTTTTATATTATCGTTATTTAATTATTATCTCCTAAATCACTATTTTTAATCTCACATTAATATTTTGATTTTATAATCCCATAAATCACTACAAATCTAAATTGTTCGATAATGTTAATCGCTCTAATATTATCATTAATAATTTGATTATTATCTCTTAAAATCACCACTTTTTAACCCCAAATTAATATTTTGAATTTATAATCCCTAAATCACTATAAATATAAATTGTTTTGGTAATGTCAACTGTTCTCATATTATCCTTTCTAATTTAATTATTATCTCCTAAAATCACTACTTTAATTGCAATATTATCATTCTTGAGCTATTATCATTACTATCCGTTATTTAACATAATTTTCTCTCTATAAATACAACATAATATTATACCATTTATAATTATATTACAACATAATATTATACAGGTTTAAAATATTTAAAATAAAATTAAAACAACAAATAATATCAATCATAACTTACTATGTTGATTTTAAAATCTCCCAAAATTCACTACTTTTCTAAACATAATTATTATATCCTAAAATCACTATTTTTCTAATATTATACCATACATTATATCATACATGTATGATATAATATTATAATACACGATATAACAAAATAACAAAATCACCACCTATCTAAACTGTGCGGATATTATCATTACTAATCTATATAACAAAACACAACTTAACTTGAATTTTCCGCTCAACTCAAAAATCATCAGGGTCGTTAAAAGTTTGGGATAAATCTCATCGTCCAAAGCTAAATAGTGTCGGAGGCACGGACGGGTACAACTAGTTAAATTATATTACAACATAATATTATACCATTTATAATTATATTACAACATAATATTATACAATTTAAAACATTTCAAACAAAATTAAAATAACAAATAATATCAATCATAACTTAATATGTTGATTTTATAATCCCTTAAATCACTACTTTTTCAATCTAAACGGTTTATTTATTATCGTTATTTAATTATTATCTCCTAAAATCACTACTTTTTAATCCCATATTAATATTTTAATTTTATAATCTCATAAATCACTACAAATCTAAACTGTTCCGATAATGTTAACTATTCTTATATTATCATTACTAATTTAATTATTATCTCCTAAAATCACTACTTTTTTTAATCCCAAACTAATATTTTAAATTTATAATCTCCTAAATCACTACAAATTTACAAATTTAAAGTATTTTGGTAATGTCAACTGTTTTGATATTATCCTTTTTAATTTAATTATTATCTCCTAAAATAACTACTTTATGATATTATCAGTACGACTGAATGACACTTCTGTCCTTCCAAGTTGCTACCCATTTTTAAAGTCGTCCTTAAAGTTTAATTATTATCAGTTAGGTCCCTAAAGTAGTATTTTGTTGGTGTTTCTGTTCCTTCAATCCAATTTAATCTCAACCCGACCCATTTTGACCCAACCCGACCCAGTTTAACCCAAACTAAAATTTTAATATTTTAAAATATAAAATTATTTTTAAAATAAGTTTAAAGCAATGATTATATTTAATTTTCTTATGTAATTTTTTTTGAACCTATATTTTATGAAACTTTACTCATTTTTGAAAAAAATAAAAGTTTCTAATATTTTTTCCTTATAATAATAATAATTATCTTTATAACTTTTTTAAATAATATTTTATTTTAAATATAAAAAAATATTATTTTAAATATTAAATATTATTATTATTATTTTCAAAAAATGTTTTATTTTAAAATATTAAATATATAATTTTTAAATGTTAAAATTGGGTCAAATTGGTCAAAATGAGTCGGGTTGAGGTCAAATTGGGTTGAATGAATGAAAACGCCAACAAAATGCCACTTTAAGAACCTAACTAACGAAAATTGAACTTTATGGGCGACTTTGAAAGTGGGTGGCAACCTTAAAGGAACAGAAGGGACATTTCGCCGAAATTGAGCTATTATCATTACTCTCCGTTATTTAACCTAATTTCTCCTTATAAATACATACCAACTATTACGCAACAACTCATGTTACAAACAATTCTTGTTGAATGTGCAAAGGAGTTATATGGAGACCTTCAAATTATGGTGACAGTGCATTCAATAGGAGGGGTTATGACTTCATTTTGTGGACTATATCTCACGGTGTTTATATTTATAGCTTCTTCATCTATTGTATTCTATTATCTGAATTGTGGCTTTGCATAATTTGTTAAGTACTAACATTCGGTAAATCATTTTCATCAACATTAATAATTTTTTTTTGACATTACGGTAATACTGTGAGTGCCTCTACAATTGTCAAAAATGGATAAAAAATTAATAAGGCAATGTATTCATTTTTTTAACTATAACATTATGTTATGTATGACAGTGTTATACTACTATGTTTTTGGACATGGTGTTTGTTTGGCATGATCCAACATAATTATTAATGCTCATATTTTTCAGTCTCCATGTAAGACCCCAACTTTTATGAATAAATAATAATTTTCTCGAAATATATTTTTGAATATTATGGTGTGAATTTGATATAATGTTATAGTTATGGGTAATATTTACAAATTTTGCAAAGTAAGAAAGTGGTTATATAATATTCAATTGGTCGGGGAATATTCGTTTTAACAGGGAATGTTCGTACGACGACACAATCATTGGTGGACCCCACAACGGAAGTATTGTCGTAATTAGAAAATGACATAATTATCTTTTTATAAAAATAACAAATGGAAGTTTTACCGTTAAACCGTTGAACTACCCTAGTAGTAAAAAGTACAACAATACGCGTGGTTGTATAAGAGCAGCACCTAGATTGATTATTGATGCTTACGTGAGAAGTCACTCGCTTATACTCAATTATTGCTACAATAATTGTTGCATCATATCTCTCATATTATTGATTCGATTATTGTCATAGTATCATCTGCATTATATGATATATTATTAAATCAAAAATTGAGACGACAAAGTTATTCATATTATTAAATTGCAATATTTACAATGTCTAGAAGTTACATCGAGGGAGAGGTTTGGTCATCTAATTGTGCGCCAATAAGGAGAAATCCTTATCTGAAAGCCTCCTCTTTCCTAGGAACGACCTGGTTGTTAAATATTGTGAGTTATAATATTAATGATGAATAAGTTCGTGTTGATTAAAGGTGAAATTGATAGTTTCATTGTGTTTGAATTATTAGTGTTAGTGGAAATCGACGTTTATTTCGATATTAATTAATGTTTGGAAGTTATACTGACCAGTCGGGTAATTAACCAGATAAATGAGCAATTAATTGCTATTAATTCACATGATTATAACAATTTGTTCATATGTGTGTACTATTAATTCGCATTCTTGTACTATTAGGGGAGTTGGTGCAAGATTGATAATACTTGCATGACTAAGTTAAAAATGGAGGTATAGATGGAGGTACTATACTGTAATTCATATTTTCACATGATTATAACTATTGATTCACATGATTGATGTGACGCCCCCAAAATAGGTATACATCACCCATCTTGAGTCACCAAATACATGGTACAAAATTCAAATACAAACTATTAATACAAAGATAATGTGTAAAATACGACAAAAATATATGTCTGTGAGTTTAAATACAAATATTGTCTTCTGATAATATCCATTCTCAAATAGAGTTCTCGTTACATTTATTATCACACTATTTTACGTAATAGTGAGGACTACTAAAACACCATCTCGGACCATCACCCGCTCCCCGACTAGTCCCATCTACGCTTCTCATTTCCTCGAAAAGAACAAAGAAAAAAAAGGGTGAGCTCAACTAGCCCAAAGAAGAAATATTATGACTAAGATAATGCAAAATAAATTATCATTAGTCTCCAACAATGCTAAACCGATAAAATACAATAGACATCAAGTTTAATCAAGCAAGTGAACAAGCAATCCATTAAAAGAGTCAAGTAGAGAATAAAATCTACTATCTTTTATGATTTAAAAATTTTTTCATCACTTTTATCACGAGAGATTCAAATTAATAAATAATCCACATCATCCTTGCACTACGACCAAGGATATTCATTAGGGTCACGACCACAAATTCCATGCACTACGGGCCAAGGATATTTGTGTATTCATTAATGGTCACGATCATGCCAACAACTATTCATCAATGCACTACGAGCCAACGAGGACTTTTACCACATCATTTGTAACATTACTACCATGATTACACCGAATAATCCTCGTCATAATCATACCAAGTCCATCCATGCACTACAAAATACGTATGACTTTCAAAAAATATATAAACATGAGGATGATGACAATGATATAAGAATTCAATAAAACAAGTTCAAGAATTAATTTATTCAGAACTAATAAGTCCAAATTGTCAACATGATACTTCTTTTTGTAGAAAAATTCAAGAATGGTCAAAGAATATTTTCATGAAAAGATATTGATGAAGCGCAAATATCAAGGATATTCCACTAATTTCATGGAGTATAGAAGTCAAAATTTTAACCAACCGAGTATAACAAAGAATGGAATAACAAAAGAAATCACCATGCATGCGGATTGCAGATGTATAAAAGTTATTCCAACAGTAATAATAAATAACGGAACCGTGTCAAAGTAAATTACACCGGCAGTGATGTTCCAATGTAATAATAAAAATAATAAATTGAACCAGTCCTGTAAAACGCATGCATATGATATTCTAATAGAATAATAAAGACGGAACCAGTCCAAATAAAAAACACATGCATGTGATATTCCAATGTAATAATAAAAAGATTTAAACCAGTCCCATGAAAAACGCATGTATGTGATGTTCCAAATGTAATAATAAAGAAAAATAATAGAAGAATATCACCAAGTATAGGGTAGCTCATGATGCAAGTTATTCCAATGTAACAATAAAGAAATGGAATAACGGAAGTTCTCTTCTTGAATACAAAAGAAATAACACCCTTACCGTAAAAAAACCTGGATATAAGAGTAGGGAAGTAGCGTATACTTTTTCTTTCTCTCTATAATTTTCTCTCTAGAGTTTCAAAGAATTCAAAGAAAATAATGAAGGAATGAGCTTCTATTTATAGGAGAGAATCAAGGGCACTGCTCATGGACGAACTTATTTTGCATAATCGATTTCAATCAACTAATAATTAAAATATAATATATATATATATATATATATACACATGTTATGCTAGAAAAATCCTATCACTGTATATATAATTTTCAAGGTGCTAACCAATTAAAAAAAAAAAGCACACAAAACCATCACCGTCAAGTTGAAAAAATGGGCTCATTGAATGCATTATTAGATTATTCCACCAATAAGGTGTAGGCTTGAAAATTATAACACATATCTTGCCAACTTTTCATTCCCCACCATAACCCACTCACCCACATTTAATATATACAAATATAAATATATATCAATCATACACCTCACCACTTATTAACTTCCCCACCGTAAAGCCAACTTACACTTATATAATATATATATATATATATCGTATATTGATGTATATATATATAAAACTTATATATATATATATATATATAAGTAATAAAACAAACTGAGATGACTTCTCACGTAAAGCATTAATAATCAATATTGTGTGCTACTATGCAACACACGACATCGTATTTTTACTACCGAGTAGTTCAACAAGATAATCTGCAGAATACTTCCGCCAATTATTTTCAATAAAATATTTTTGTCATTTTCTCAATCCGACAATAATTCTGTTGTGGGGTCCACCAATGATTGTGCCGTCGTACGAATATTCCCCGACACAAAGAATATTCCCTAACCAATCGAATATAATATAACAACTTGCATACTTTGCCAAATTTATAAATATTACCCACAACTATAATATTATATCAAATCCACACCATAATATTAAAAAAAAATTTTTGAGAAAATTAAATATTTATTCATAAAATCTGGGGTCTCACAATCTCCCCTTCTTAAGAAATTTCGCCCTCGAAATTAGGGTACGTACCTGGTATGTCAAAGAGGTAAGGATACCTTGATTTAATTTTAGATTCTAACTCCCAGGTCATTTCCTCAACATCGTGGTTCCTCCATAACACTTTGACTTGAGGTATAACCTTGGAGCGTAAAATATGTTCCTTCTTATCCAAGATTTGAACAGGAACCTCTTCATACGTTAAATCTTCCATTATTTCATCCGGTTTTAACTCAATAATGTGGTTCGGGTCTTTCACATATTTACGTAACATGGATACATGAAAAACGTTATGAACACGAGACATACTTAGCGGTAAAGTGAGTCTATAGGCCACAGTTTCTACCCGATCGAGGATTAAAAATGGGCCAATGAATCGAGGATTGAGCTTTCCTCTCTTTCCAAATCTCGTAATTCCTTTCCATGGAGCAACACGTAACAACACATGATCTCCTATATCGAATTCCACGTCCTTTCGATGAAGATCAAGATAACTCTTTTGTCGATCTTGTGAGATTTTTATACGTTTTGGATCGTTTGAATCTTTTCCGTAGTCATACGCACTCAACTCCGTCCCCAAGAACGTTGCTTCACCCACCTCATTCCAAAGATACCGAGAACGACACTTTCTTCCATACAACGCCTCAAATGGAGCCATGCCAATGCTTGCTTGATAACTGTTGTTGTAGGAAAACTCCACCAACGGTAAGAACTTGTCCCAACTTCCCTTGAAGTCAAGGACACAGAGTCTTAATAAATCTTCCAGAGTTTGAATAGTCCTCTCTGATTGTCTGTCCGTCTGAGGATGATATGCCGAACTAAATCATAAATCCGTGCCCATAGCTTTTTGCAAACTAAACCAAAATTATGAAGTGAATCTTGGGTCACGATCCGAAACTATGGATACTGGCATACCATGCAGTCTTACAATCTCGTTTATGTACATGCGAGCAAGACGTTCAAGTGTATAAGTTTTTCGTATTGGTAAGAAGTGAGCAGACTTGGTCAATCTATCAACAATGACCCAAATCGCATCAATGCCTTGAGAAACCTTGGGAAGACCAAGAACGAAAATCCATGGTAATGTGCTCCCACTTCCATCCCGGAATTTCAAGTGGTTGCAATGGACCTTTTGGTACTTGATGCTCTGCCTTGACTCGCTGACAAGTTAGACACCTTAAGATAAACAAATACTATCTCTCTCTTCATATTGCTCCACCAAAATGTATGACGAAAGATCACGATACATTTTGGTACTTCCGTGATGGATTGCAAACTGTGTGTCAGCCTCCATCATGATTTTATACTTTAAATCGTGATCGTTAGAAACACAAAGTCCGAGTTGACTTGAAGTATTCCTTCATCATCGATTCTTGCTTCCTAAGATAAGACCTTCTTGACTTTCTTCCTTATACGCATCACCTCCAGTCCGTAGTTCGAGCAAATTTAACTTTGTCAATTAAAGCCTGTTCTACTCAGATATTCGCCATCATCACGTGGGTCCCTGGAGTCTTTATCTCTATCTCAATTCTTTGCAAGTCATACAAAATAGGCCTTTGCGTTGACAATATCGCACTCGTACCTGCATATGATCTTCTACTCAATGCGTCAGCTACCACGTTCGCTTTTCCACGATGATATTAAATGGTACGATCATAATCTTCAATAGCTCGAGCCAACGTCTTTGGCGCATGATACGTTTGTTTTAAGTAAAAAAATATTTGAGGGTTTAAGAAATGGGTTTTATACTAGGGTCAATACAAAATTCGATTTCACGCTCTAGGGGTAGGCTAAGAAATCTTCAGGAATACTTTAAGAATTTATTAACAATAGAAATATCATTCAAAACTGTGACTCTCATCCCAAGACTTGGATAGCACGTCACATTGATACCTATCAACTTGACATTGTCACTCACGGTGTTGCCTATGGAAAGTCTGGCTTTGATGCATTCCACACAAGGAATTCAACAACGAAAGGCTCAGAACTCTTTACTTATGGCTTGATATGATAGTGATTGAATTTAGTGGTTTGGTTACTTGAATTCGCATAATAGGTTGGTTAGGAATATGAAAGCTAACAACCTTACAAAAAGCATGATGAGTAGTTAACCAATCGTTTCCAAAAATAACATCAATGCAAGTATTTTCAAAGAGATAAGATCGATAGGTAACGTGAAAGTGTTGATTTGAACAAGATTTATAAATAGTGGAGGTAACGAAGGTTTCTCCCAACTGAGTTTAAATAGATAAATCAAAGTCCAATTTCTCCGGAGTTAACTTCAAACATTGAACACAACTAAGTGAAATAAAAGAGTGAGTAGAATCCAGATTCAACACTTGTGATAGACTTCGCTAGAGTTTATGATAAAGCTTACTCGTGATAACTTCATTCGGGTTCCTCACTTGTTGGGCAAGTCATGACAACCGCCTCCTTTTGAACTACCCGACTTTGACTTGTCGGGGTAGCATTTGGTGTCATCACTATCGTTGAATTGACTTTTTATAGGCATATTCCACCTCAATTGCTTCATCGTACTCGATTCACGATCCGAATCATCAATCTTCGATCCATATCGAATTGAGATTGACCGCCTCTATCTGAGGTAATTCAAAACTCGATGTTGGGTTCTCCCAATTGTCATTCCAAAAAGAGAAATGTATATCATCTATTTTAGCCTTTTTGGATCGGGACGCCTCTTTACAATATCAACATGTCGTATGCGGCTTTTACCCACGCATCCTTCATTCTCACTGCTCAAATGTTTCTTCTTTCAGCTGATCTTTGATATTTGAATTTTCAGATTCCAACTTTAATATCTTACACCCTGCCAAAGCGTGATTTTGTTCAAGCATCACATACCGGGTAACACAATTTTGAATTGTTGCATCCCTTTGTTCCACTATCGCTTGCCGTTCTTCAACCTGTTCTTCTAGCTCACGAATACGATCTCGCAGTTCTACATTTTGATCAAAAAAAATTTCTAATAAATTCTCCTCAGGTTCCTCTTCTTCCTCACTCTCAGCTGCTACCTCTGCGACTAGCTCGGGTGCAACTATTAATTCTTCCCTCACCACATGGATATCTTTAATTCCTTCTTCGCCCGATATTACATTATCCTAGTTGGTGATTTGAGGTGTCTCCACGGTCTCATTCACTCCATTGTTGACATTTTCAGCTGCCATTTTCAAATACTGCCACAAAATAAGGGTTAATTAACATGTCACATATTATCAATATACTCTGACCAACCAATTAAATAACAATTAAACTTAGGTAGGTCATACTAGCGAAAGAATTCCCCGTCTCTCCCCTCCTAGTTCTTGTCTCACATCTTAGACAGGGGTCATATCCCTAAGCTTTGATACCAACTGTGACGCCCCCAAAATAGGTATACATCACCCATCTTGAGTCGCCAAATACATGGTACAAAATTCAAATACAAACTAATAATACAGCATTCGTGTAAAATACGACAAAACATATGCTGTGAGTTTAAATACAAATATTATCTTCTAGACAATATCCATACTCAAATAGAGTTCTCGTTATATTTATTATCACACTATTTTACAGAATAGTGAGGACTACTAAGACACCATCTCGGACCATCACTTCGTTCCCCGACTAGTCTCAGCTACGTTCTCATTTCCTGAAGAGAATAGTGAAAGAAAGGGTGAGCTCAACTAGCCCAGCAAAAAATATTATGACTAAGATAATGCAAAATAAATTATCATTAGTCTCCAACAATGTTAAACTGATAAAATACAATAGACATCAAGTTTAACTGCAGCGGAACAAGCAATCCATTAAAAGAGTCAAGTAGAGAATAAAATCTACTATCTTTTATGATTTAAAAGTTTTTCATCACTTTTATCACCGAGATTCACCAATAAATAATCCACATCATCCCCAAGACTACTACCAATGATATTCATTAGGGTCACGACCACAAATTCCATGCACTACGGGCCAAGGATATTTGTGTATTCATTAATGGTCATGATCATGCCAACAGCTATCCATCAATGCACTACGGGCCAATGAGAACTTTTACCACATCATTTGTAACATTACGGTCATGATTACACCGAATAATCCCTGGTCATAATCATACCAAGTCCATCCATGCACTACAGGCCACAGATGACTTTCGAAAAAATATAAACATGAGGATGATGATAATGATATAAGAATTCAATAAAACAAGTTCAAGAATTAATTTATTCAGGAACTAATAAGTCCAAATTATCAACATGATACTTCTTTGTAGAGAAAAATTTAAGAATGCTCAGAAGAATATTTTCATGAAAAGATACTGGATGAAGCGCAAATATCAAGGATATTCCACTAATTTCATGGAGTATAGAAGTCAAAACTTTAACCAACTGAGTATAACAAAGAATGGAATAACAAAAGAAATCACCATGCATGTGGTATTTCAGATGACAAAAGTTATTCCAATGTAATAAATAAATAACGAAACTGTGTCGTGTAAATTACACCCCCAACAAGATGTTCTAATAGAATAATAAAGATTTTAACCAGTCCCACAGAAAACGCATGCATGTGACATGATATACCAATAGAATAATAAAGATTTTAACCAGTCCAAATAGAAAACGCATGCATGTGATATTCCAAATGTAATAAATAAAGATTTTAACCAAGTCCGACGTAAAACGCATGCATGTGATGTTTCAAATGTAATAATAAAGATGTAATAATAGAAGAATGTCACCAAGTATAGGGTAGCTCGCATATACAAAGTTATTCCAATGTAACAATAAAGAAATGGAATAACGAAAGTTCTCTTCTTGAATACAAAAGAAATAACACCCCTTACCGTAAAAAAAACCTGGATATAAGAGTAGGAAGTAGCGTATTACTTTTCTTCTTTCTCTCTATAATTTTCTCTCTCTAGAGTTTCAGTGAATTCGTAAGAAAATAATGAAGGAATGAGCTTCTATTTATAGGAGAATTGAAGGGCACTGTTCATGGACGAACTTATTTTGCAGAATTAATTTCAATCAACTAATAATTAAAATATAATATATATATATATATATGCACACATGTTATGCTAGAAAAATCCTATCACTCGTACATAATTTTTAAGGTGCTAACTAATTAAAAAAAAAAAGCACACAAAACCATCACCTGTCAAGTTGAAAAAAATGGGCTCATTGAATGCATTATTAGATTATTCCACCAATAAGGTGTAGGCTTGAAAATTATAACACATATCTTGCCAACTTTTCATTCCCCACCATAACCCACTCACCCACATTTAATATATACAATTATAAATACATATCAATCATACACCTCACCACTTATTAACTTCCCCACCGTAAAGCCAACTTACACTTATATAATATATATATATATATATATTTATATGTATATATATATAAAACTTATATATATATATATATATATAAGTAATAAAACAAACCGAGATGACTTCTCACGTAAGCATTAATAATCAATATTGTGTGCTACTACGCAACCACACGACATCGTACTTTTTACTACCGAGTAGTTCAACAAGATAATCTGTAATACTTCCGCCGTTATTTTTAATAAAATATTTTTGTCGCTTTTTCAATCCGAATAATAATTCCGCTAGGGGGTCCACTAATGATTGTGCTTGCAGCATTTAATATTCCCCAATACGTAGAATATTCCCCCACCAATCGAATATAATATAACAACTTGTATACTTTGCAAAAAAAATTATAAATATTACCCACAACTATAATATTATATCAAATCCACACCATAATATTAAAAAAATATTTTGAAAAATTAAATATTTATTCATAAAATCAAGGTCTCACAATCTCCTTCTTAAGAAATTTCACTCGAAATTAGGGTACGACTGGTATGTCAAAGAGGTAAGGATACCTTGATTTAATTTCAGATTCTAACTCCCGTGTCATTTCCTCAACATCGTGGTTCCTCCTTAACACTTTCACTTGAGGTATAACCTTGGAGCATAAAATATGTTCCTTCTTATCCAAGATTTGAACAGGAACCTCTTCTATACGAAGTACCGCATACATGGTGAAATTCCTCTGTTATTCTATTCTTTATTATTCTGTTGGAATATCCTGTCTGTGCGGATTATGCTAGACCTGGTTCCATTCTTTATTATTCTGTTGGAATAACCTGTCTGTGCGGTCTATCGCATGCATGGTGAATTTTTTGTTATTCTATTCTTTATTATTCTGTTGGAATATTCTGTCTGTGCGGATTACGCTAGACCTGGTTCCATTCTTTATTATTCTGTTGGAATAACCTGTCTGTGTGGTTTATCGCATGCATGGTGAATTCTTCTGTTATTCCATTCTTTATTATTCTGTTAGAATATCTTGTCTGTGCGGATTACGCTAAACCTGGTTCCATTCTTTATTATTCTGTTGGAATAACTTGTCTTTGTGGATTATCACATGCATGGTGAATGATCCTTCGTATTCATTCCTTGTTAAATTATGGAAATGATCTGTCTACGTGGATTACCGCATGGCGGGTGAAAATCCATTTACAGTTTCATATATTCTATGATACTCATTTGGTTAAAGTTTTGGCTTCTATACTCAATGAAATTTGTAAAATATCCTGGATATTTGGGCTTCATCCGGTATCTTTTCATGGAAATATTCTTCTGAGCATTCTTGAATTTTACTCCACAAAGCAAAGATTATGTCGATAATTTGGGCGTAATTGATTTCAAGATAAATTAACTTATAAATCTTTAAAATTTATTCTTGAACTTGTTTTATTGAATTATTATGTCATTGTCATCATCCTCATGCTTATATTGTGATAAAAGTCATCTTTGGACCACCGAAGATGGGACCACCAGAGTTTTTTGGAGAACCAAAAACCACTTAAGGCGGAGATGTGGATAAAGCAGATCAACAAGATATTTGATGTCTTGGGATGCTCAGAGGAGCAAAAGGTTCCTTTGCCACCTTCATGTTGCGGCGGCGGAGGCAGACATCTTGGTGGGAATCAGTAAGCGTACTCAACCTCGCCAGACTCAAAATGTCTTGGGAGAATTTCCAAGAGCTATTCAATGACAAGTACTTTCCTGAAAGTATTCGTCACATGAAGGAGGTAGAGTTCATCAAGCTTGAGCAAAACAATATGACCGTGGCGCAGTACGAAGTAAAGTTTGCCGAATTTTCTCAGTTTGCGTCCCACTTACACTACAAGAAAAAGGTCTATCAACACCAACAAGATCGTGATCGCACCATCTATCATTGATATTAGTCACAATGACCGTCATCTCGCGATCAAACGTAATCTAGTCGCTAATGTTTTAATAAATGATCGACGCGATCATTGATCGATCGCTAAGTATAAATTTGCCACCAAAATTTTGGTGGAAATGTTGGCGCCAATTTTTGTGCGACCACTTGAAATCAAATGATCGCATCTGGCCGCTAATAAGTCCATGTCATTAAAATCAGCCGATCGCATGCGATCAGCCGATGCGTCGTGATCAAACTAAATGTTATCATTACTCAAAGATTCGCCGACGACGTAACGCAGAGAAATAGAGAGAAGAGGGAGAAAAGGGGGAGAAGAGAAGAAGGAGAAGAAGGAGAAGAAGTTCGTGCCGTGCCGCCGCCTCCTACCACCGCCACCACCGCCTCTACAAAGGTAACCCACTTAAAATCTACTAGAAACCTTGTTAATTTGTTAATTGAATGTGGTTTAGACAAACCCTAAATCAAAAATGAATATGCCTTAATTAAGATTAAAAAGGCAACTAATGACAATGAACTAATTAAAGTTTATTTTAAAATTTATAAAATAAACTCATTATTATAAACATAGCCTAATTTTTTTTTTCATTTTTGTTATTATTGGTGCTTGAACTTTTGGTTTGTTTGACTTAGATATGAATTGGGGTTGCTCTAATTAATCAGTTGGAAATTGAATAGGATGTTATGGAATTGGTTCTGTTGATTGTGTTATTTGTTCCTATATATAGAAATTAGCTTATTGGTAATGTTTTGATTGATATGTATGCTAGATTGAATAGTTTGATTTCGTGGTATTGTTCAAATAGATATTGGAAGGAAGCATTGGGAATATTTTAGTGATTAGGAATCTCGTGGTATTGTTCAATGAAACTTTTCAATTGTTATCATTTCGATATTATCATTATGTGTTCATTGCGATTTAGTTGAGTCAATCCATTATAACGTCAATCTGATTTATGTGATGTAATTTGCGATAAAGAGGTTCTAGGAAGGGGCTTTCAAAAAGTGTATCCTCAACACAACAGTTTATCACCGAGACTCTACGTCAGTAAGTTTGTTTGCTCTATTTCTTCTTTTATTTTTAGTCAATTTGTATAGCCATCATATTATAGGTATTGATATTTATAACAATTATTTGATGTAATAATATTTATAATGGAAGGCTTGGGGATCATTAGTATAATTTAGTACTTAATCATGCCTAAAGTACCTTTTATTGTCATAATTTTAAAGTTGTTTGAATGCCTAAAGGTTTCTTTTTGCTACATGTGGTCTGTTTATGAAATTATAGTCAAATCTAAGCCTATATGAGAACTATACTTATTCAAGATCGTCTATGGGTAATAGTTAGGCTTTTCTTCACATTACTTATACTTATGCAAGATCGCCTATATGGACTCTTGGTTTGTGTCTTGGGTGCCTAGAAATGATCAGACATACATGCCGTCGTGCATGTGGCTAGTCCATATTATAGGGGAGACTCGCTAAATTTTTTATTGGCTCGGGTAGTTGCGAACATTTATACTATTAACGAGCCTATTAGTGATCCACTAGAGCCTATTAAGGGATGTTAGAGTCGATGGTCGGGCTTGGGGTCATGAGGGCCACACGAGAGTTACGCCAAGCTTAGCCAAGCTCACAGGGCCAAGCCAAGCTTGGTTGTTAGCATGCTAAGCTATTAGGGGGTCAAGTAAGCCAAAATAGATAGTGCTAAGGAACCGTTAGTGTAACAGACTGGTGAATTAGACACACTTAGTCAATAAAGAGACTGTTTTGGCTATAGCAGAAAAACAAGGGTATTTAACACTTATGTATACAAGAATAAAGCTATAAAAACAATTAAAACACTATTAAAGTTACGTATTCACTTATTTAACATTTAACACTTACGTAGCATTTACTTAGTTTCTCATACTAAATTTAATAACATTTAAAGTTTCTCATACTGCTTTAATTTGCATTCATTTGTTAAGTCATATGCTCTCAAGTTATATGCTTACAAGTATGCTTAAATGTTAATCATATGCTTACAAGTATGCTCAAGTTATATGCTTACAATTATGCTTAAATGTTAATCATATGCTTACAAGTATGCTCAAGTCATATGGTTACAAGTATGCTTAAGTCATATGCTTAGAAGTATGCTTAAATGTTAATCATATGCATGCTTACAAGTATGCTCAAGTCATATGGTTATAAGTATGCTCAATTCATATGTTAACATTTATAATGTTGTCTGTAGTAGGTACCGTGGAATCATGGACCTCTATTCAGACCGTAGTTGGATGGCACGACGAAAGTCAAGTGCCCGATAAATGCTACAGCTTGAATTTAGAAATGGTTGCCAAGTGTTTTTGGAGTATCGATAGTCACCCGTAATGTATGAATGGTAAATCGCAGAATACGATGTCCATGTTTAAAGTGTAAGAATGTAAATTATATGGATGAGACATGGTAAACTATCATTTACTTGTTTCGGGTTCATGAGAAATTACGAAGAATGTTTGGTGGGCACATGGGCGGAGAAAGAGATGGTGGCATTACACAAGTACACAATTGAGGCAAGAGTACTCATCGTATGAATGAAATGGTCCATGATATTGCAGGCCGATTTTGATTGGGAGCAAGGCGAGAAGCAACCTATGAATTCCGATGCCAAAGACTTCTTTAAGTTGTTAGACGAGGGTAGTGAGCCATCGTGGTATGGTTGCACCAAACACACTACATTGTCTGCAGCTGGCGACATTACTTAACATCAAGGCCGATCACAACATGAGCCATGAGTGTTTTGAGTCGCTTCTTGAAGGCAATTAAGAGTATGTTGCTGACGACGTGAAATTACCCGTAACTATTACTTTTGTAAGAAAATGGTGAAGAAGTTGGGTCTTGGATACCAAAAGATTGATGCATGTCCCAACAACTCGCATGTTGTTTTATAAGGAAAATGAACAGATGACAAGGTGCACGCTTTTGCGTACCATGATCGGTTTAGGCCTAATAAAGAGGGTGTGACTACAAAAAAAAAAAAGTATACCGCTTAAGATTCTAAGGTATTTTCCAATAACACATCGACTAAAAAGATTGTACATGTCTTCAAGATCACCGAACATATGAGTTGGCATGCGAAATCTCCACTAAAGATGGAGAACTAAATCATCCCGCAGATGGGGTGCTTGGAAAGATTTCAACTTAGCACATCCCGAATTTGCATTGAACCTAGAAATGTGAGGCTTGGATTGTCCAATCGATGGTTTCAATCTGTTTGGCCACTCAAATTGCTTCAGCACTCATGTTGGCTCGTGATTGTTACTCCGCATAACTTGCCTCCTTGGATGTGTATGAAATGAACCATACTTATTTCTTTCACTTATGATTCCCGGTCCCAAGAGTCCCGGAAAGAACTTAGATGTTTACTTGAGACCTCTTATGTACGAAAGTTAAAGGGTATTGTTTGAGGATGGAGTATGCACTTGGGATGTTGCAACGAAAACAAATTTCAACCTTAGGCGTGGTTATGTGGACTATAAGTGACTTCCCGACTTATGGTATATTAGTTTGGATGGAGTACACACGGAAGTTGGCTTGTCCGTATTGTATGGAGCATACAAAGTCGCTTAATCTATCAAAAGGTCGAAAGCCTTGTTGGTTTGATCATCATCGCTTGCTTCTTACCAGGTAGATCACCCATTTCAAAGAAATAGAGAACACTTCAGAAAGGGAAAGTAGATAATGATATGCCCGCACCATGATTGTCGGGAAAGGAGATGCGAGATCGTGTGATGAGATTGCGGTTATCCCATTTGGTAAGGTTGATCGACAAACATAATCAATGGGTTTGGTGAATCTCATAACCGGGTTCTGGAGAAGCATCTTTTGGGAATTGCCTTATCGGTCTACAAATTTGATTCGTCATAATCTAGATGTGATGCATATTGAGAAGAATGTGTTTGACAATGTGTTTAACACCGTGATGAATGTTACGGGAAGACAAAAGATAACGATAAGGCACACGTTTGGACATGAAAGATATTTGTGGCGTCCCGGATTAGAACTTTATGAATCTCCTAATGGTAAGATTGTCAAACCGCATGCAAGGTACACATTGTCCAAAAAGCAAGTTGAAGATGTGTGCACATGGGTTAAGTCTCCGAAACTACCAGATGGATATGCGCCAAACATTGCAAGGTGTGTTACGGGTGGAAATTACAAGGATGAAGAGTCATGACCATCATGTGTTCATGGAGAGACTCATGCCTATAAAGATTTCGGGATCCGCTTGATAAACCAATATGGGATGCTTTGACGGATCTTAGTCGCTTTCTTCAAAGACTTGTGTTCAAAATCATTGAATGAGAAGGACATGTTTGTACTTGAGAAGAACATCATAGAGATCACGTGTAAACCGGAAAAATATTCCCACCGGTTTTTTCTTCTATGGAGCATTTGCAATTCCATCTTCCCTATGAAGCTCGTGTTGGGGTCCAGCTTCAATATAGATGGATGTACCCTTTCGAGAGTGTGATGGGAAACCTTAAGAGGAAGGTGAAGAATAGAGCTTATGTGGAGGGGTCGATATGCGAGGCATACGCTTTGATGAGATATCTACGTTTGTCTCGAACAATTTTCCTGACGAAGTCTTGACAAAGGCCAATCGAGTATCGAGACATGATGATGGGGGAAATGTTAAACTAAATGGTCTGGCTCTCAGATTTGGTCTATCGGGCCGCTTATGGAAAAGGGAAGCGATATTCCTCTCTGAGCAAGAATTACATGCATATATACTTACATTCTTCTCAATTGCGAGGAGATTGGCCAATTTGTGAGGTACATATGTAAACTTGATATTTTATCTTTTAAGTTGAAAATTTATTCCAATATGTTAATGTTTATAACATGGTATAGATTGTACGATGACGAGTTAAAAGTGAAGCATGCGCCGACATAACTCGATAAAGATATTCAAATCAATCGGGATAAAAACTTTGCACTTTGGCTAAAGGACAAAGTAAGTTCAATTTTAAGACGTAGTGTATATATATATATATATATATATATATATATATATACTCCATATATTAACTATGACTTCATTTAATAAGATGGAGTTTTTGTAGGCTTTGATCGAGGGATCAACGATTCCGCTAATGTACAAGTCCTAGCTATGGGACCGCATAAGGATCAATTCAAATTATGAATGGTTACAAAATAAATGGTTGTGAATTTCACACAAAGGCATATGGGCGCGGTAAAAGAACAATGAACTCGGAGTGTGTGTCCAAGGAGATTGTTACAATGAGCTTGGTCGCGTGCCTTTTATGGGGAGTTGAGGAAATCGTAGAGTTGTCGCATACAAGGGCACGTCTGATAGAATCATATTCACTTGTTCAAGTGTCGTTGGTTTGATTCACTTATTAATTTAATCGACTACGTAATCTGAAGCGTATGATGGTTATGAATCTGCAACACGTATACAAGATGATTCTCAATCGCACATCGACACTTGAACTCATGAAATGTATGTTTAGCAATACATGTTTTTATATCATTGTCATGTTTATGTACTAAACTATTTAAATGCAACTTTTGTTTATTGTCATTTTATATTCATATATATACATGTTTATATCATCGCTCATGTTTATGTACTAAATTATTTAAATGCAACTTTTGTTTATTGTCATTTTATATTCATATATATACATGTTTATATCAACTGCCATGTTTATGTACTAAACTATTTAAATGCAACTTTTGTTTATTGTCATTTTATATTCATATATATACATGTTTATATCATTTATCATGTTTATTGTCATATATACATGTAATCAAATATGACTCCTAATAACATTTTGAAATTTGTAATATATGAGATGTTCATACTACCCAGTCTTTCATAGTCATATCGAGTCATCCAAATTGCTCATACTCCTACCGACCGTAGAGAGAGCTATATGTCAAGATCGAAATCTTCCAAGATATCAAGGGCGATCGCATGGGGATGGCGACGAGGTATAAAATCAATTTGTTGTATGTATTGTCGTAATATATACCAAAGATCAACATATTTATTATATTTGTAACTTGTTTTATTATTTTGTTAATTACGGGGGTGATCAAGGAGGGATGGCGCTTGACATAACCTTGTACTTGTATATTCATTATTTGGATGTTTGTATATATGTTACTTAAACAAGTTTTGAAATGTTATTATATTTATTCAAATCATATTGGTTTTTAAAGGTTTATATACTAGTTTGGTGTATGTGTTTGTGACGCCCCCAAAATTAGGTATACGTCACCCATCTTGGGTCGCCACTTACATGGTACATAAAATTCAAATACAACTTACTAATATAACTGCGTAGGTATAATACGACATAAATCGTGAGTTTGAATACAAATATTGTCTACTAGATATTATACAAACTCAAAAGGAGTCCTCA
The DNA here is from genome assembly GCA_020205615.1 of Panax quinquefolius. NCBI lineage: Eukaryota > Viridiplantae > Streptophyta > Magnoliopsida > Apiales > Araliaceae > Panax > Panax quinquefolius. Next base: position 132,250,549 of record CM035157.1, on the reverse strand, counting down.
TTACAACTATTATCACACTATTTCACGTAATAGTGAGGACTAATAATGCTATCCTTCGGACCATTACTTCGCTTCTCCGACTCGTCTCCATTTATGTTCTCATTTCACAGAAGAAAATAAGTGAAAGAAAGGTGAGCTCAACTAGCCCAAGAAGAAATATTATGACTAAGATAATGCGTAATAAATTATCATTAGCCTTCAACAATGTTAAACCGATAAAATACAATAGACAACCAAATAATCACAGCAATGAATAAACAATCTATTAAAAGAGTCAAGTAGAGAATAAAGTCTACTATCTTTTAGGTTTTAAAAGGTTTTCATCAATTTTTATCACGAGACTCATTTTAATAAATAAACCACCACATCTAATCATCCCTCGCACTACTCGCCAAGGATTTTCATCAAATTATCAATGGTCATGACTATACCGAATCACCCCGGTCATAATCATACCAAAAACTATCCATCAACGCATTACGTGCCACCGAGAACTTTTATCACATCATTTATAACAAGCCATGATTATACCGAATGATCCTCGGTCATAATCATACTAAGTTCATCTATGCACGTAAGCCAAAGATAACATAATATATCATGAGGATGATGACAATGACATAGTAATTCAATAAAACAAGTTCAAGAATTATTTAATCCATGAATTATTAAAGTCCAAATTGTCAACATGATCATTGTTTTCAGAGAGTAAAATTCAAGAATGATCGTAAGAATATTTCCATGAAAGATATCGGATGAAACGCAAATATCAAGGATATTCTACTAATTTCATGGAGTATAGAAGTCAAAGTTTTAACCAACCGGGTATAATAAAGAATGGAATAACAAAAGAAATCACCATGCATGCGGTATTGTGATAGACATGTGTTATTCCAACAGAATAATAATAACGGAACCAGTCGTGAAATTCACACCGACCGGATGTTCCAAAAGAATAATAAAGATGGAACCAGATCCTAAAAACACACGTATAGGATATTCCAATGTAATGATAAAGATTTAACCGGTCCGGTTAAAACACATGCATGTGATGTTCCAATGAATAATAAAATCGGAACCAGTCCGTGTAAAACACACCTGCATGTGATGTTCCAATGTAATAATAGAATAATGTCACCAAGTATAGGTAAATCACAGATCACAAAGTTATTCCAATGAATAATAAGCAATGGAATAACATAAGGATTTCACCAAGTATAGGGTATGCCACGTGATACAAAAGTTATGTATAGGTATGAACTTTTACAAAGTTATTCCAATGTAATAATAATGAATGGAATAATGTAAGTTCTCTTCAAGAAAAAAAAAATAACACCCACTACTACCGTAAAAGAACCTAATATAGAAGTAGTGAAGTAGCGAGAATACTCTTCTTCTTTTCTATAATTTTCTCTCTATAGCTTCTTTCATAATTTCTCTCTGTAGTTTCAATGAATTCGTAAGAAAATAATGAAGGAATGAGCTTTTTATTTATAGGAAAATGGAATGCATAAGAACTAATCCATGAACGGTCCATTGATTTACTTTAATCGACGGTTCATATTTAAAGAAAAATCTTTTAAATAAAATATAATATATTCTATTTATATAAAAACATTTTACTATGCAAACACTATGTAATACACACTATGCAACACTATGCATAATAAAATATAATATATTCTTCTATTTATAGAATAACTTTAATAAAGTATTCTATTTTATATAAAAGATGTTTCGCTTTTATTACGTTAATAATACAAATAAAACAAAACGTCATTATCGCTATAATAATTCATATTATTAATCGATAATAATGGAATCAAACCGAGTGACTTCTCACAAAGCATCAATAATCAATACCGTGTGCTACTATGCAACCACACGTTCATCGTATTTTTTACTACCGAGTAGTTCAACAAAGATCAACGGTAAAACTTCCGTCGTTATTTCAATAAAATATTTTTGTCGTTTTCTCAATCCGACAATAATTTCGCTTATGGTCCACCAATGATTGAGTAGTTGTATTTAATATTCCCTCGCTAAACCGAATATTCCCCGACCAATCGAATATAATATAACCACTTGCATACTTTGCAAAATTTATAAATACTACCCACAAACTATAATATTATCTCAAATTCACACCATAATATTAAAAATTATTTCGACAAAATTTAAATCTTTATTGATAAAATGGGGGTCTCAAAGTGTTGGTGGACGATGGATGTTTATATTGTTTTTGTATGTTGTTTATCTTGGTGTGTATGTGTGTTGGGATAAAGCGGTAGAAAACAGTACAGTGTTTTTGGGAATTCGCAAAACAAAAAAAAATCGGGTCAGATTTTTTTTATCAATGACCGCGTGCGGTCGGTCATTGAACGTTATTAATGACAAGATATGATCGGCGGCCGCGGGCGGTCACCGATAATGGTCACGACACGTGGACCACGCCGCCTTTGTTCTCGGACCATGTCGATTTCACCAAATGACCGGATTTGTCATTTTCGATTACTCATACGCGTCGCAGATATCTCGGTTGCTAATAGTGGTCACCGATGTGCATCCCAATGACCCAGATTTTATCGACGACGATCGTGATCGCACTTTCGTCATAGATAGCTATCTGCGATCGAAAAGTCGTCACGATAAAGGATCATTGATAAGCCTTTTTGTTGTAGTGTTATTTGATAATGAGGAGAGAATGACGCGGATGTTTCTAAGAGGTTTGAAACCCGAGATACGTTAATACCTAATTTCTCACAAACTGTGTTTGTATTCAGATGTTGTGAATAGGGCTCGCTTATTGGAGCGCGATAATGAGTCAATCCAACCAAGAGAGAGCAATCGATAAAATCGATAATACCAAAGGGTAGCGTATCATCGGCGGTGATAACAAACGTGGAGGAATCAACATGCCGAAATAATAATCACTTTGGTGGTAATCATGGCCACGATAATAATGATGGACATTTCAAGAAGAGGAGATTCAACAAGGATGGAAAGACGTCAAAGACCAAAGACCGTTGTTAAGGAAGGAGAACGACCACCGGTCAGACATGTTACAAATGTGGAGGGAAAGACACATAAGTCCAAACCGCATCGATCGCGAATTCCATAATATGTTATAATTGTGGAAAAGAAGGTCACCTAGCCCGATTTTATTGTGCACCAAAGTCAAGTCCAGCTGGATGGAGGCATCAAAGGGTGTCCCAAACAAGACAAAACCGGTAGTTCAAGGGAGAGCGTTTGTCGTAACCTCCTAAAAAGCAAGGAATCCGAACGAGGTGATCACGGGTAAGCTAATCATAAACTCTAGCGAAGTTTATACTTTATTTGATACCGGTTCTACCCATTCCTATTTCTCCTACTTATACCAACGCTTAATTTTGACTCGAGAAATTAGACTTTGACTTATCTCGTTGAAACTCCGCTGGGAGAAACCTTCATTACATCCACTACCTATAAGTCTTGTTTGATTCAAATTCCAGAATCGCACGTTACTGTCGATCTTATTTCCTTGAAAATACTTGCATTTGATGTGATTTAAGGGATTGATTGGTTAACTACTCATCATGCTAAAATCGATTATTTTTGTAAGGTTTTTAGCTTTCATATTCCTAACCAACCTATTATGTGAATTCAAGCAACCAAACCACTAAAATCAATCACTGTCATATCAAGTCATAAAGCTATTCGTTTATTAAAAAACCGATGTCCAACAACCCAACTACAAGAATTGTTAGACATCGGTTTCATTCGTCCTAGTACGTCTCCTTGGGGTGCTCCTGTTCTATTCGTAAAGAAGAAAGATGGAAGTATGCGACTTTGTATTGATTATCGGGAGTTGAATCATGTCTCCATCAAAAATAGGTACCCATTGCCGCGCATTGATGACCTTTTTGACCAGTTGCAAGGAGCCAAATTCTTTTCAAAGATTGATCTTCGTTCCGGATATCATCAGTTGAAGATTAAAACTGATGACATTCCAAAGACTACTTTTAGAACTCGGTACGGGCATTATGAATTCCTAGTCATGTCTTTTGGATTCACTAATGTTCCTGCTGCCTTCATGGACATGATGAACCGAGTATTCAAGAAATATTTGGATCACTTTATGGTTGTCTTTATTGATGACATCCTCATATACTCCAAAACCCGCGAAGACCATGAGCAACACTTGAGGCTGATACTCCAAAAGCTTCGTGAAAACAAGCTTTATGCCAAGTTGAAGAAATGTGAGTTCTGGCTTGAGGAAGTTGCATTCCTTGGGCACGTGATATCAAATCATGGAATATCTGTTGACCCAGCAAAGATTAAAGCAATTCAAAGCTGGGAGCAACCTAAGTCAGTGACCTAAGTACGTAACTTTCTCGACTTAGCTGGTTATTATCAGAGATTCGTAGAAGGGTTTTCTCGAATCGCTACTCCATTAACTCAGCTGACTCGAAAAGATACAAAATTCGGTTGAGCGAGGAATGTGAAAAGAGTTTTCAAGAACTCAAGAGGAGACTCATTTCAAAGACTGCTCGATAATACCATCCCGACTTTGAGGATTTGTCATCTACAAGATGTTGCTTCAGCAAAGGGTTAGGATGTGTTCTCATGCAATATGGGAAAGTCATAGCCTATGCCTCTCGACAACTCAAAGAATATGAGAGGAATTATCCTACTCATGATCTAGAGTTGGTAGCAGTCGTTTTTGCGCTTAAGATTTGGAGGCATTACCTGTATGGAGAGAAGGTGGAGATCTATACTGTAGGACCCCAACTTATTATGAATAAAATTAAATTTTCTCTATTTATTATCTTGAAATAATAAGGAGTTAGTTTGATATAATACTTTGGTTATAGGTGAAATGTGCAAATTTTACAAAATAAGCAAGTGGTTATAAAATATTCATTTATGTCGGGGAATATTCGTTTGGTCGTGGAATATTCTTTTTATCGGGAATATCCATACGACGGCGCAGTCATTCATGGGCCCCATAACAGGATAACTGTCGGATGAAGAAAATGACAAATTTGAGTTGTTACAAATAACGGCGTAATCGTTACCGTTAACACTGTTGGAATACCTTGGTTAAAATACGAATACGCTGGCGGCACAAGAACGATACACAGGTATTGGACGGATTATTGAATTATCGATCCCCTCTTTCCGGGAACGTCCTTTGTCATAATCAGTGATTCGTAATATTATTTGTGAATAATTAATTATTGATTCATATGATAAGGAAATATTTTTTTTATATAAATGATGAATTTATTTATTTCATGTGATTATAATTGAAGGAGTTAATGTTGAGGTGTTTTATCTGTATTTTTGTCGGAATAGAGGTATTAAAAATCAAATCAGTATTTTTATGATATATTGCGTGAGTTATAATTTTTAATCTGAGCGTTGGATCGTTGTGATTTTTGAATATGTTATATATATATAAGTTGGGTATATGTCCACAAATTTTGATCCGTTAAAAATGAACGAATGATTTGTTATGAATTTTAAGAGGTGACTGCTTCGAAAATTAGGGTTATAAATGATTTTGGTGGAAAATTCTAGAATTGAGTGGGCCCCACTTGTGGTTGGTGAAGAAATGTGCTAAATTTTATTTCAAATATGGTGGGTGGCAATAGTAGCAGGTATAGCCATCAGGTAGCAGGTCAAATCTGCTTCGGCGTGCTAACATTTTCCTATAAATAGAGGGCTAAGTTAGAATTAAAAATCACACCAGAAACATAAGCTTTCTCTCTTTCTCTCTCTATATTATCGAGCGTATTTTGTAAGTATTTAGATACTTTGAGAGTTGCTGTTCAGTACAAGTTTCATTCAACATCACTTCCAAGCCTTCATTCCGAAGTACTGTTTCTTTGTGGTAAGGGATGTTATTTTCTTCATATATGATATTATTTCTTTCAATATCATTATGCCAAAGTATTGATCTGAACTTTTAATCAAATTTGGAACTTGTTGTGTTGGGGTTACTATTCACGTATACGGCACTATTCACGTATACGGCACTATTCACAAATACGACACTATTCACCGAAAAATGAAATTTTCTCTTTTTCTTCCAGATATCTTTTATGGTTACTATCTTTGATTATATCCATGTTTAAATCTTTATTTTTGAATTCTACTTCACACTTGGTTATTATGGAGTATTATTGAATTTGGATGAACCGAAATACGAATCCCTAATATTTGTCCTTCTGTTTCACTAGATTCGTTCTCTAAAATGTTTTTCATCATCCTCAGTCCTTAATGGTGATAATTGATGAATATCTTTGGCCTGTAGTGCAAAGATGAATGATTACCTGATGAATATCTTTGGCCCGTAGTGCAAAGATGAACAGGTGTTGAGATGAACATGACCAACTGGTGATACAAATGAATATCTTTGGCCCGTAGTGCAAAGATTTATATTGATTGATGTTACAGGGATAAAATATTGATGATGGACTTTTAAATTCATAGATGATAGTAGATTTCATTCTCTACTTAACTCTTCTAATGAATTGTTGTTTCCGCTGCAGTTGTTAATCTAAAACTTGTTGTCTATTGTATTCTATCAGATTTTTCCCTGTTGAAGACTAAGGAAATTTTTTTGTATATTATCTTAGTCATAATGTTCTTTACTAGGCTTGTTGAGGTCACCCTTTTCCTTTTTGTTCCATTTTTCTTCTCAGGAGGTGAGAGTTTAACAGGGACTAGCCGGGGTACGGAGTGATGACTCAAGATAGCTGTTTTAGTAGTCCTTACTATTTTGTAAAATAGTGCATCAATAATTGTAATGAGGACTTTATTTGGTATAGATATTGTCTAGAAGACAATATTGTATTTAAACTCACAAGATGTGTTGTCGATTTTGCACGACAAATCGTATTAATAAAGTTGTAGTTGTTTTTTCATGCTCATATATTTGGCGACTCGTAATGGGTGATGTATACCTATTTTGGGGGCGCCACAGCTTGGTATCGAGCTTAGGAATATGGTCTCTCATGAGATCGGAGAATAGAACTTGGAGGGAGAGTGTAGTAAATCCTTTCACTAGTGTGTCCTACCTAAGCTTATTTGTTGGTCGGTCATAATATAAGGATATTATGTGATATGTTAATTTGTTTAATTAACCCCTATTTTGTGGCAGTTTTAAGAATGGCAGCTGAGAACGTTAACAATGGAGTCTATGAGACTGTGGAACAACCTTTGATTACCAACCAAGAGAATGTGCAACATGAAGGCAATATTCCTCCTGTAAACAACATTACTGAGCAAACGATGAATGATGCGTTGTTTAGAAGCTTTTTACAGTTCATGCAAAATCAGACGAGGGAGACTCGTGTACAAAATACGGGTGGAAATGATAGCAATGCGCGATCTGTCACAGCCAAGCAGTTCAAGGAGTTGGGACCACCAGATTTCTGGGGAAAGCCCAATTCGATTAAGGCAGAAACGTGGGTTAAGCAAATTACCAAGATATTCGATGTCTTGAGATGCACGAGAGAATGTAAGGTTCCATTCGCCACCTTTATGTTCCGTGGTGAGGCGATTATCAGGGAGTCTCGTGGCGTACTCCATCCAAATTGCTTCAACATATCTCTTGGGAAAGATTTCAAAATTGTTTAATGACAAGTACTTTCCGAAAGTATTCGCTATACGAAGGAGGTAGAGTTTATTAGACCGAACAAAATAACATGACGGTGTCCCAAAGACGAGGCGAAGTTCAGCGGAGTTATCCAGTGTTTGCACCTCATTTGGTAGAAAATGAGGAACGATGACGCGGATGTTTCGAGAGGTCTAAAACCCAGAGATTCGACAATATCTTATCTCTCATAAATTTTCTTTATATTCGATGTTTTAAAATGGCTCAATTATTAGAGCGTGATAACGAGTATGTTCAACCGAGGGACCACAACTGTGGTCATATCTGGTGACAAAGAATTATCTGAGAGCGATGATAACCAAATGAGGAGAGAAAGAATATGGACAAAAGCGGTAACCACTCGGGTGGTCATCGTGGCCATGATAATAGGAGAGGTGAGTCAAGTGGAAATTTCAAAAAGAGGAGATTCAACAATGACAGGAAGACATCAGCAGCAGCACCAGCACCAACAACAAATTCTAGGGGAGGAGAACGACCGCCAATTAGATGCTACAGATGCGGAGAGGAGGGACACATAAGTCCAAACTATTCACAGCCTTCCAAAGTGTGTTTCAATTGTGGAAAAGATGGTCACATAGCCCAATTTTGTCCGGTAGCAAAGTCAAGTCCAATTGGGATGGCGGCACCAAAGGCGACTACGGACAAAACCAAGTCGGTGGTTCAAGGAAGGGCGTTTGTCGTGACTGGCCAAAACGCGAGAAACCCAAACGAGGTGATCACATGTAAGCTAATCTTGAACTCTTGCGAAGTTTATACCTTACTAGATACCGATTCTACCTATTCTTTTATCTCTCCGCCAGTGCTCAACGCTTAAACTTGACTCGAGAAATTGGACTTTAACTTATCTGTTGAAACTCCATTGGGTGAAACCTTTGTTACATCTACAGTTTATAAATCTTGCTTGATCCAAGTTGGCATAATCACATTACCTATTGATCTTATCTCTTTAAAGATACTTGCATTTGATGTGATTTTAGGGATTGATTGGTTAACCACTCATCATGCCAAAATTGATTATTTTCGTAAGGTTGTTAGTTTTCATATACCTAACCAACCTGTTATACGAATTCAAGCCACTAAACCACTAAAATCAGTCACTGTCATATCAAGACATAAAGTTCATTTATTAAAAAATGGATGTCAAGCTTTCTTAGCCCATATTATGGACTTGAACAAAAACACGCCGATTTGAATAATATTCCCGTTGTTAATGAATTTCCCGACGTATTTCTCAAGAACTTCCCCGTCTACCCCGTAACGTGAAGTTGAATTCTTTATTGATCTTGAACCGCACAAAGCCCATTTCTAAAACCCCATATCGAATGGCTCCTATTGAACTTCGTGAGTTAAAAGTCCAACTACAGAATTGTTAGACATCGGCTTTTATTCGTCCTAAGACATCTCCTTGGGGTGCTCCTGCTTTATTCAGAAAGAAGAAAGATGGGAGTATGCGACTTTGTATTGACTATCGAGAATTAAACCATGTCACCATCAAGAATAGGTATCCACTACCTTGCATTGATGACCTGTTTAACCAGCCAAGAGGAGCACAATACTTTTCAAAAATCGATCTTCGCTCGGATATCATCAATCAAGATTAAAACCGAGGATATTCCAAAGACCGCTTCGAACTCCCTAAGACGACGCATTATGAATTCTTAGTCATGTCTTTTGATCGACTAATGCTCCTCGCCGCTTTCATGGATATGATGAACCGTGTATTCAAGGAATATTTGATCGCTTCGTTGTTGTTTTTATTGATGACATCCTCATCTATTCCAAAAGCCGTGAAGATCATGAACACCATTTGAAGTTAGTACTTCAAAGACTTCGTGACAACAAGCTATATGCCAAGTCAAGAAATGCGAGTTCGCTTAAGGAAGTAGTATTTCCTTGGGCACGTGGTGTCAAAACATGGAGTATCCGTTGACCCGATGAAGATCAAGCAATACAAAGTTGGGAGCAACCAAGTCGGTGACCAAGTGCGAGCTAGCTTTTTAGGCTTAGCCGGTTATTATCGAGATTCGTGGAAGGATTTTCTCGAATCGCTACTCCATTAACTCAAATTGAACTCGGAAAGATACAAAATTCATTATGGAGCGAGGAATGCGAGAAGAGTTTCCAAGAACTCAAGAGGAGACTCATTTCAAGACTGTTCGGCAATACCATCCGGTTCGGATGGATTTGTTATCTACAAATGATGCTTCGTGCAAAGGGTTAGGATGTATTTTCATGCAACATGGGAAAGTCATATCCTATGCCTCATGACAACTCAAAGAATATGAGAGGAATTATCCTACTCATGATCCTGGAGTCAAGCATAGTCATTTTTTGCGCTGAAAATCTGGAGACACTACTTGTATGGGGAGAAAGTGAAGATTTATACGGATCATAAAAGCCTCAAATATTTCTTCACCCAAAAGGAACTCAACATACGCAAGAACGACGCTGGCTCGAAATTCATTGAAGGATTACGACCATACCATTAAATATCATCTTGAAAAAGCAAACGTTGTAGTGACGACATTAAGTAGTAAGATCATATGCGGTACGAAAAGCGATGTTGTTAACACAAAGACCCATTTTATACGACTTACAAAGGATGGCGATAGAGTTAAAGGCTCCAAGTACCCACGTGATGATATCAAACATACGAGTAGAATCGACTTTGATCGATAAAGTTAAAGTTGCTCAAGCTACGGACCTGGGGCTGATGTGTATGAAGAAGAAAGTGCAAGAAGGTGCTATTCCAGAAGCAGGAATCAATGAAGAAGGAATACTTCGAGTCAACTCCAGACTTTACGTTCCTAATGATCCTGACTTGAAGCATAGAATCATGATGGAGGCACATAACACACCATTTGCAATCCATCCTGGGAGTACCAAAATGTATCATGATCTTCGACATACATTTTGGTGGAACAATATGAAGAGAGAGATCGCGAAGTTTATCTCGAGGTGTTTAACATGTCAACGTGTAAAGGCGGAGCATCAAGTTCCAAAAGGTTCATTGCAACCACTTGAGATTCCGGAATGGAAGTGGGAACACATTACCATGGATTTCGTTACGGGTCTTCCCAAAGTTTCTCAAGGCATAGATGCGATTTGGGTTATTGTTGATAGATTAACTAAGTCTGCTCATTTCTTACCTATACAAGAAACTTATTCCTTTGAACGTCTTGCTCGTATGTACATGAATGAGATTGTGCGATTGCATGGCATGCCAATATCCATAGTTTCGGATCAAGACCCAAGATTCACTTCAAGATTTTGGGGTTAGTTGCGTAAAAGCTATGGGCACGGATTTATTTATCTGTTTCAAAGATACCATCCTCAAACCAGACGGACAATCGAGAGGACTATTCAAACCCTCAAGATCTATTAAGACTCGTGTTCTAGATTTCAAAGGAAGTTGGGATAAGTACTTGCCATCGGTGGAATTCTCCTACAACAACAGCTTATCAAGCAAGTATAAATGGCTCCATTCGAGGCGTTATATGGACGAAAAGTGTCGCTTCTCCAAAGATAATTGGGATGAGGTGGGAGAAGCAACGTTGTTGGGACCGAATTAGTACGCATGACTACGTAAAAAGATCCAAATGATTCGACAACGATTTCAACCTTCCCAGGTCGACAAAAGAGTTATGCCGATCTTTATCCAAATGGACGTGGAATTTAATATTGGGGATCATGTATTGTTACGTGTTGCCCCACGGAAGGGAGTTACAAGATTTGGGAAGAGAGAAAGCTCAATCCACGATTTGTTGGACCATTTGAGATTCTTGACCGAATAGGAAATGTGGCCTATAGACTTGCATTACCTCCAAGTATGTCTCGTGTTCATAATTTTTTTCACATATCTATGCTTTGTAAATATGTGAAAGACTCAAACAACATTATTGCGTTAGAACCAGACGAGATAGCCGAAGATTTAACGTACGAGGATGTACTTGTCAAGATATTGATAGGAAAGAAAGCATATCCTACGAACAAAGGTTATACCACAAGTCAAGGTTTTGTGGAGGAACCATGCTATCGAGGAAATGACTTGGGAGTTGAATCGAAATGAAAGCGAGGTACCTCACCTTTTCAAACACTGTGTATATACGCCAATTTCGAGGACGAAAATTTCATAAGGAGGGAGGTTGTAAGACCCCAACTTATTATGAATAAAATTAAATTTTCTCTTTATTATCTTGAAATAATAAGGAGTTAATTTGATATAATACTTTAGTTATGGGTGAAATGTGCAAATTTTACAAAATAAGCAAGTGGTTATAAAATATTCATTTCGCTTGGGAATATTCGTTTGGTCGTGGAATATTCTTTTTGTTTCCGAATATCCATGACGACGCAATAAATCATTCAGGGCCCCATAATGTGATAACATTGGATGAAGAAAATGACAAATTTGAGTTGTTACAAATAATCTACGTAATAGTTACCAAGTAACACCGTTGAATACCCTAGGTTTACAGTAATATTCACAAAGAAGCAATCAAATTGTTGAATTATCGATCCTTACGTAAAGCTAAACTACTAAAAATCGTAGTTTAAAATTTTATTTTATCAAACCATATATTATATTATTGATCACCCATTATATTTCCCATTATTAGCAATAATTATTAATTAAATTAGAAAAGATAAAATGTCTAGAATTCTAAAGAGATACCCTAATTGTTAGATCGAGCTCAAATCCTCGTACAAGTTCACCCATAAAACATCATCCTTTTTATGCATAATCAAATTAAATCCAAGATATGAAGAACAAACATACCTTCCTCCTCGTGTACAAGTTCACCTCAACGCACTCAACTTGAATCCACCGTTTTGGTTCCTTCCTTTGATCAACATTATCCACCAAGGAAGAAGAAGGTGATCCACCAAGAAGAAGAAAATTCAAGAAGAAGGTGTTTACGGCTCAAACCCTAGTTTTTCTATCTCTATAGAAAAGGGCGCACTCTCCAACAAATTAGAATTATTACGTTGTAAAAAAGTCAACAACCCCATCACCCATAATAAGACTCTCTTATTTATAGATGTGGGCAACCCACCTTAACAATTAAGGAATTGGGTTTTATTTAATTAATTAAATTCTTTTAATTAATTAAGCTCCCTAATCTTATTAGGATAATTAATTAAACTCCTTTAACTAATTTTCCTTCCTAATCCAATTAGGAATAAATGAGAGTACTTATATTAAATTAATTCCTAAACTCTTTAGAAATTAAAATAATAATAATTGTAATAATATTAATAAGACTCTCTTATTAATTTATATTTAATATTTCTAAAATATTAAATAATAATATTAAGCTATTTAATTTATTCTATCACCATAGATTAAATTAAATATACTTAACATATTATTACGATTATGCCATTAACTTCTTAAATAATTATTCTTCCTTTTATGGTGTGACCCTTTAGGTTCTCCATATTAAACCTATTGTGAATAAATCAATTAGAATAATTCTAATCTTATTTAAATAAATAAATTAAACAATTAATTTATTTAAATAAATAATATTTATTCTACAATAGTGATAAGCCTCCCTAATGATCAACGACTTTCCCGATAATATAGATTTCAACATTAATCATAAAAGAACCTTTCGAGTAAATAGTTACCGCATAATTCAATCCTTCCACCATACAATGTCCCAATTAAATATAAGACATGGAATTACCACAAGTCTTATTTTATTTAATTATATGTATTTCGATCCTTAAATGCACAACTCCAAATAATGCAAATTAGAAACTCCTTTCTAATTTCATTCTCGCTTTGCCAAGGACTACTGGGTTGTCATTTATCTAATCACATAGACATTTCTCTTCTTTTATTAGAAGTGGTAGATTCTTTATCGATCATACATTATCTCCACGTACAACTTATTATACCCAAGCATACCCTTTGATATACCCTAAGGGTCTTAAGGAATAAGTCAAAGTATAACTCATCATACACAAGATACTATGATGATCTCAAGTCCAAGGATTACTTGTACTACTATCACTACAGAATTCCTATCGACAGCAAATAAAACTCCATTAGGTATTCCTTAGCGAGCCAATGCTCAAAGGAACTTATTCTCTAATAAGCACCTACATACTTGCTTTAGTGTTCCACACAAATGATCATGAGATCAATCATCCTCATCCAATGAGCAAGTTAACGATGTACCAATCTATCCGGATTCACTAATCCCCAATTTAGTAATCCAACGATTGGGAACTATTTTAGTTTTAAGCTTTCTAAGAATTTAGATCTCATTAGAATGATCATCATCATTATTCTAAAAGCATTGCTTAAAACTACGGGTTTATCACATATTATAAAACAAAGATCATGTAGATAATTAAAAGCCTTTAATAAATTAATACTTTTTATTAATAAATGAATAAGATTGTTACAAAGTATATGCTTTATCATCAAACATGATCGGGTTTGTGTATATACTACTTTCAATCTCCCACTGCACTAAAGCCAATCGCCATGGTATCTTATACTCTTCTTCTCTAAGTGACGATTATCCCGCCGTTGGATAAGCTTTAGTTAATGGATATGTAATGTTGTTCATGAGAGTCCACTATCTCTATAGTGATTTCCCATCTTCAATGATTCTAATAATCAAATGAAAGTGCCACAACACATGTTTAGATCCAAGATGAGACTTAGAACTATTCCTAGTTCTCAGAATGAACTTTTAATCCAAACAATCAACTTGCGCAGCTTTCATTTATAGCTATATACTTTGTCTTTATCACTAAACCAAAGAACTCTTTCATTGCTTGAACCTTTCCAATTCATCGCACCACCGCTCAAGATAACGCTTTACCTTAAAGTGGATTTTTCTCGTCATCTTGGTCTGTCTTCGAAAAACTTGAGTCTCATAAGCCCTCTAGTTTTAATTTAGACCCACCATGAATATGATCACATCCTTAGTGCTTAAGCTAAGAACTTTAAGATGTTTTTCACCGACTCATAGTGAACTTCTCCATAATACGACCGATCAACATCGTGTCTCGTATATTTCATCAGCATACATGATAGTTACTCATGCGATCTCTCTTTCGTGAGTCTGTGGGGACTATTAAGAGAGATACACTCCATAGCTCATCGACATGAGACATCTCTTGAGTTTGCCATGCTAAACGACTTTAGCATCAAATGAATATACGCCTCGGGTTAAGTCGAGCATCCTCTTAAATCTATCTATATAGATTTTATCCCCAATTAAGATACTCTTCCCAAATCATTCATGGAGGAATGTTTAGACAACTTTATCTTTACCGATTGTAGCATTGGTATGTCATTCCTCATCCGTAGTATATCAACATATAATACTAGAAATGTCACGATGCTCCCAATCGTCATTCTTTTACACACACTAAAGTCTTACCTCATCGAATGTAACTCGGATCATCATCTTCTATGATGTGTGTACCTCATCATCATCATCCATGATGAATCCATACCTCCTAGGTATCTTCTGCATTATTCCGCCATTTACGATTCGGGCCAGGGTACAATAGGTCTATCTACAAAGTCTTATTCGACTTATAAGTTGTTTTTGTGGTTCTTGAACTTTCAAGATCTATTATCCTCCCACTAGCCCTTCAAATGATAAACACACTTTATCTTAGAAGGCGCGTGTTTCAGAATAAACACCTTTTGCTAAGTAGGATTATAGAACATATACCCTAAACTTACTTTAGGATGTCCCACAAATCAGTACTTGTCAAATCTTGTCCCAAGCTTATCCTTTGAAACCTTTTCACATAAGTTGACAACCCTTTATCTTAACATACTTAAGATTAGAATCCTCCCCGTCCATAACTTTTATGGAGTCTTGGGGCCGATTTTGAGGTTACCTTTTCAGAGATATGCAAATTTTCTTCTAGGACATGACCCTGTAAGGATACCGAATGCTCAGAAAATCATTATGGACCGCACTACGTCCAACAAGGTACGATTTTTCATTTCGATACATCAATCAATTATTACAGATCGATGATGTGTCCATTATGAGAAAACCATTTGAGATGATCTAGAAACTTATCAGCACAAGTATTTATTCCTCGATCTAATCAAAGAATCTTAATACTTTGCCAATTTGTTTCACTTCAATTCTTTTCAACCTTTCAAATAATTCACACTTGTATTTCAAAGAAATACACACATTCAACTCTTTGAATGATCATCTCCTTTTCTTATACTAATTTGTTCAATTTGCAAAATATATTTTTCACGTAAGTCAAGTATACAAAATTTATTAAGTAATATTCAGCATCTATACAAAACATTATTATTATAAATAATAAACAATTGTTCTTAATTATAATACCAAAGATTTCATCATTCAACAATAAAATGGAAATAATATTTTTAACAAGAACCGAATACAATAACAACTTATCGACTTAATAGATTTGCCCGTAGGCATTGCTAAACTATAAGTTTCTATGGCTAATGCAAAGACCTTTGCTTCATTTCCCACACATAGATTACTTATATTTGTTTAACTTTTCTACTTCGCTTGGTCCCTTCATAAATCTATATTTATGATAACCAAAGCTCAGATCCAATACCCAAGTAGAACCTCGACTTAAAGAAAAATTTATTTTAAATCATGAACAAAAAATCAGATTTGTAACCAAAACTTCACTAAGCTTCTTTTTGTTAGCCTCTCGCAAGATGCTTCTCGCAGCTTTCTTTCCAAAGGTCCAAAGCTTATTGTAGTGGAAGCAAACCCTTTGCTATCCGTATCGCTTTTGTTCTTATTATCCTTTGTTTACGCCTTTCTATTTACCTTCTTTTGAATCGCTCTTCTTTTCGTAAGATCCTTTGGCCCCTACCAAGAAGACTTTGTCTTTCTTGGTTGAAAGTGACTCTCAACATTTTTCAACATGTTAAGCAAATCAAATGAAGTCGATATCTAGCTTGTTTCATATGAAAAATTCACAACAATTGTGAAAGGAGTCCGGAGTGAGTGCAAGATCAAATCTCGCTCAACTCTCCATCCATGACAAAACCAGTTGTCCTAATCGATCAATCAAATTGATTATGTTAAGAACTTTTTGTCTGCATTATATAGTGCCATCGTCATTCTAGATCTAAGAGCTCCTTAGATATCTCGATATCTATCACCCCTACTTTCCTCACCATCAACTACTTGATGTGCAGAATATAGTAGAGCATCCATAGTTTCATGCCGACGCCAAGCTCATACTCATGGATGCGAGCATGATGCATCGAGCCAATCAGCATCATCTCTCGCCACTTTCTAAAAGTAGCAATCTCTTCCTCAGAGGCATTGTCTCGCAACCATCAGCGGGATAGGCGATTATGACATAAGATAGCTTTTCAAATATGAGAACTATTCTCAAATTCCTTAACCAATCCATTTAATTCTATCCCGTTTAATTAGCATCTAATATGCTTCGCAGTTGATAGTAATTTTAGACATTGTAAAATTCTCAGAAATGAATTTGTAATTAACAACATTTTAACATACATTCTTTTATTAATTACCAAAATAAATTAGGTCTTGTTTTAAATTGGTATCTCCCACTATTTTCTTCAAACTATATTACCTCACTTATATAGTTCTAAAAAATCTAATTAAAGATTTGCTAGTGAGAATAAGGATCCCATTTCAAATGTATATAGCCTTGTGGTGACACAACAAACTATATATAAATAAATAGGTAGACAACTTTTGTCAATTACATCAACTATGCAACTCCTTTTATTTTGCCTCTTAGATTATTTCGATCAAGTGGTGGCACATCCGAATCAAAATTATCCAAGTTAAGTCCAACCTAGCACTCCATATATTCAAAAAGAAAAATATCATCCTTGTGGTGACACAACAAAACAATATTGTTCAATTTTCTTTATAAGCATCAAATGTGATAAATTAACATCTTAAATACTTAATACTTGCCTTGTGGTGACACAACAAACTCATATTAAATATTTAATACTCTATTAATTTTATCATGCTAGAAGGCGACGCTCGATATTCCAAATATCTTTGAACGCTTAGACTTAATATAAAAAATTGAGGGGTTTGTTATTAATTTGTCTCATCTTGCTTAGCGCACATGCATATATATATAAAATACGCTATATATTAATGAACATGCTAAGCATGTTTGCATAATATATATATATATATATAGTATAAGCATGCACATATAGAATACTATATTTCTACCCGGATTGATTATGGACTTTATTCTAGTTTGTCTACTAGAGCCACCAAGTGAACCAAAAGGTCAAACCCTAGGGGTGCAAGAAATAATATTTAAATATAACTATTACATTTAAACCCTGCCCATTACAAACGGGTCTTCAAGCGCTTTTGTTCCTTGATCTCCAATTTTCAAAAAATTAATTCTAACTATTCCTATTACAAAACTATTTAAAATAAATAGAAACCTCGATCGCTAAATAAGGGAAGTACATAGAGGGAGATAGAATTTACATTAAGAAAAATTAGAGAAGACGAGGGCGCAGATCCCATTTAATAAAACCCATACATTCATGCATCCAACTAAAATAAAATCCAATCATATCGTCAATAGTCCATAATCAATCCCATTTATTATCATACACATCACCATATGCATCAATAAATAACATTCATCTCATGAATAATAAACATTTAATATATATATTTGATATCATTTAATGGGCAAATTTAGTTAGTATAAAATCTAATTTTGAATCAAAATAAACTCCTTTATTTTAATCCAAATTTAAATCAAAATAAAACTATTTTATTTTAATTTATCCAATTTTGAATAAAATAAACTATTTTATTTTAATCAAAATTTTAATCAAAATAAACTCCTTTATTTTAATTAATTATGGAATCCAATTCCATATATATATAATATATATATATATATATATATATAAAATCTTTAATTAAAATAAACTCTTTATTTTAATTAATTATGGAATCCAATTCCATGTAAAAAAAATATTATTAAAGGAAACACGGATTATTTTTTCCTATTCACAAATAAACTCTTTTTATTTTGAATAATATGAAATCTTATTTCATATTTAAATAAACTCCTTTATTTAAGGAAATTAGGATTCTCTTCCTATTCACAAATAAACTCTTTTATTTTGAATAATATGAAATCTTATTTCATATCTAAATAAACTCCTTTATTTAAGGAAAGATGGATTTACTTCCCTATTCACAAATAAACTCCTTTATTTTAGAAAAATAAAATCCAATTTCAACTCCAATTAGTTATCATGGAATCCAATTCCAACTCTAATTAGTTAAAGATGAAATTTAATTTTAAAATTAAAATAACATCTTTTATTTTAAAATTAAAATAAACTTTTTATTTTAAAATTAAAATAAACTTTTATTTTAATTATAAAATAATTAAGATATATATATATATATATATATATATATATATATATATATATATATATATATATATATATATATATATATAACTATATATATATATATATATATATATATATATATATATATATATATATATATATATATATATATATATATATATATATATGCCTTTCTAATTTTTTTTTTTTTTTAAAAACAATACTCCGTGCTCAAGTAAGGGTCATACAAAATTTTACAACTTGTTGCTTTAAAATATAAATCGTTAAATATAAGGGCTATGCTATTTTTTTTTTTTTTTAATTACTAAACATATTTCACGTCAATGCTTCTCATGTGAATTCGGTTTTTAAGCAACAAAATCACCACGTTAAGGTGAATCATGGAATAGAAACACTAAATTACAAAAAATTTTTTTTTTTTTTTTTTTTTTTTATATAATTTAAAATAAAATTATGCCCAATTAAATTGTTCTAAACACATATCAATATACATATCAAATTAAAACAATTAATAATTCGTGATAAAGGTTTGGCTCGATACCACCGTTAGGTTTGTAATATTCATGAACGCAATCAAATTGCATAAAAGTGCTAAAACGTAAAAATCGTAGTTTAAAATTTTTTACAAACCATATACCCCGGATCACCCTTTATGCATAATTATTAATTAAACGAAAAGATAAAGAATAAAAATCATACCCTCAAAGATCCGAGCTTCCTCGTGTACAAGTTCACCTCCAATCCTTTTCGCTCAACTTGAATCCACCGGTTTGGTTCCTTCCTTTCGATCAACATTAGCCACCCAAGTGTTTGGCCTCTGAGAGGTGATCCACCAAGGAAGAAGAAAATTCAAGAAGAAGGGTGTTTATGGCTCAAACCCTAGTTTTTCTATCTCTATAGAAAAGGGCGTACTCTCCAACTATTGGAATTATTACGTGTAGAAAAGTCAACAACCCCATCACCCATAATAAGACTCTCTTATTTATAGATGTGGGCAACCCACCTTAACAATTAAGAATTGGGTTTTATTTAATTAATTAAATTCTTTTAATTAATTAAGCTCCCTAATCTTATTAGGGATAATTAATTAAACTCCTTTAACTAATTTTCCTTCCTAATCCAATTAGAATAAATGAGAGTACTTATATTAAATTAATTCCTAAACTCTTTAGAAATTAAAATAATAATAATTGTAATAATATTAATAAGACTCCTCTTATTAATTTATATTTAATATTTCTAAAATATTAAATAATAATATTAAGCTATTTAATTTATTCTATCACCATAGATTAAATTAAATATACTAACATATTATTACGATTATGCCATTAACTTCTTAAATAATTATTCTTCCTTTTATGGTGTGACCCTTTAGGTTCTCCATATTAAACCTAAGCAGAAATAAATCAATTAGAATAATTCTAATCTTATTTAAATAAATAAATTAAACAATTAATTTATTTAAATAAATAATATTTATTCTACAATAGTGATAAGCCTCCCAAATGATCAACGACTTTCCGTAGATAATATATATTTCAACATTAATCATAAAAGAACCTTTGAGTAAATAGTTACCGCATAATTCAATCCTTCCACCATACAATGTCCCAATTAAATATAAGACATGGAATTACCGTCAAGTCTTATTTTATTTAATTATATGTATTTCGATCCTTAAACGCACAACTCCAAATAATGCAAATTAGAAACTCCTTTCTAATTTCATTCTCCGCCAAGGACTACCGGGTTGTCATTTATCGAATCACATAGACATTTCTCTTTTTTTTTATTAGAAGTGGTAGATTCTTTATCGATCATACATTATCTCCATGTATAACTTATTATACCCAAGCATACCCTTTGATATACCCTAAGGGTCTTAAGGAATAAGTCAAAGTATAACTCATCATACACAAGATACTATGATGATCTCAAGTCCAAGGATTACTTGACTACTATCACTACAGAATTCCTATCGACAGCAAATAAAACTCCATTAGGTATTCCTTAGCGAGCCAATGCTCAAAGGAACTTATTCTCTAATAAGCACC
Source organism: Panax quinquefolius (assembly GCA_020205615.1). Classification (NCBI taxonomy): domain Eukaryota; kingdom Viridiplantae; phylum Streptophyta; class Magnoliopsida; order Apiales; family Araliaceae; genus Panax; species Panax quinquefolius. Next base: position 132,229,416 of record CM035157.1, on the reverse strand, counting down.
TACATACTTGCTTTTTGTGTTCCACAATAAATGATCATGAGATCAATCATCCTCATCCAACGAAAGCAAGCAACGATGTACCAATCTATCCGGATTCACTAATCCCCAATTTAGTAATCCAATGATTGAGAACTATTTTAGTTTTAAGCTTTCTAAGAATTTAGATCTCATTAGAATGATCATCATCATTATTCTAAAAGCATTGCTTAAAACTACGGGTTTATCACATATTATAAAACAAAGATCACGTAGATAATTAAAAGCCTTTAATAAATTAATACTTTTTATTAATAAATGAATAAGATTGTTACAAAGTATATGCTTTATCATCAAACATGATTGGCTTGTGGCAAACTACTTTCACTAATCGCACGTGCCTAAAGAGAAATTCATAAGCCCCTACTTTCATAATCAGTGATTCAGTAATATTATTTGTGAATAATTAATTATTAATTCATATGATAAGGAAATATTTATTTTATATAAATGATGAATTTATTTATTTCATGTGATTATAATTGAAGGAGTTAATGTTGAGGTATTTTACCTGTATTTTTGTCGGAATGGAGGTATTAAAAATCAAATCAGTATTTTTACGATATATTACGTGAGTTATAATTTTTAATCTGACCGTTGGATTGTTGTGATTTTTGGATATGTTATATATATATAAGTTGGGTATATGTCCACAAATTTTGAACCGTTAAAAATGAACGAATGATTTGTTATGAATTTTAAGAGGTGATTGCTTCGAAAATTAGGGTTATAAATGTTTTTGGTGGAAAATTCTAGAATTGAGTGGGCCCCACTTGTGGTTGGTGAAGAAATGTGCTGAATTTTATTTCAAATATGGTGGATGGCAATAGTAGCGAGCAGTAAATCCGTAGCAGTAAAGTCAAGTCCGCTTGGTACGGCTAACATTTTCCTATAAATAGAGGGCTTAGTTAGAATTGAAAATCACACCGTAAACATAAGCTTTCTCTTCTCTATATTATCGAGCGTATTTTGTGAGTATTTAGATACTTTGAGAGTTGTTTTCAAAGACAAGTTTCATTCAAGTCATTACTTCCGACCTTTCATTCAAGATCGCTTTCTTTTGAGATAAGGGATGTTATTTTCTTCATATATGATATTATTTCTTTCAATATCATTATGCCAAGTATCGATCTCGAACCTTTAATCAAATTTGGAACTTGTTGTGTTCAAGGGTTACTATTCACGATACGGCACTATTCACGATACTGAGACTATTCACAAATACGACACTATTCATCGAAAAATGAAATTTTCTCTTTTTCTTCCAGATATCTTTTATGGTTACTATCTTTGATTGTATCTATGTTTTGATCTTTATTTTTGAATTCTACTTCACACTTGGTTATTATGGAGTATTATTGAATTTGGATGAACCGAAATACGAATCCCTAATATTTGTCCTTCTTCGTTTCACTCAGATTCGTTTTCTCTAAAATGTTTTTCATCATCCTCACCCCTTAATGGTGATAATTGATGAATATCTTTGGCCCAGAAGTGCAAAGATGAATGATTACTGATGAATATCTTTGGCCCAGAAGTGCAAAGATGAACAGTGTTGAGATGAACATGACCAACCGGTGATATAAATGAATATCTTTGGCCCGTAGTGCAAAGATTTATATTGATTGATGTTACAGGGATAAAATATTGATGATGGACTTTTAAATTCATAGATGATAGTAGATTTCATTCTCTACTTAACTCTTCTAATGAATTGTTGTTTCCACCGCAGCTTGTTAATCTAAAACTTGTTGTTTTATTGTATTCTATCGATTTTTCCTCGTCAAGACTAAGGAAAATTTTTTGTATATTATCTTAGTCATAATGTTCTTTACTAGGCTTGTTGAGGTCACCCTTTTCCTTTTTGTTCCATTTTTCTTCTCAGGAGGTGAGAGTTTAGCAGGGACTAGCCGGGGTACGGAGTGATAACTCAAGATAGCTGTTTTAGTAGTCCTTACTATTTTGTAAAATAGTGCATCAATAATTGTAATGAGGACTTTATTTGGGTATAGATATTGTCTAGAAGACAATATTGTATTTAAACTCACAGTATGTGTTGTCATATTTTTCACGACAACTGTATTAATAAAGTTGTAGTTATTTTTTCTGTACCATGTATTTGGCGACTCAGAATGGGTGATGTATACCTATTTTGGGGGCGTCACATTTACGGATCATAAAAGCCTCAAATATTTCTTCACTTAAAATGAACTCAACATGCGGCAACGTCGATGGCTTGAGTTGTTGAAAGATTATGATCATACCATCCAATACCATCCTGGAAAAGCGAACGTAGTAGTCGACGCATCGAGTAGAAAGATTATACGCGGCACGAAAGTGCAATATTGTCAACGCAAAGACTCATTTTGTATGACTTGGAAAGGATGGAAATAGAGTTAAAGACTCAGGACCCATGTGATGATGGCGAATATACGAGTGGGAACCGACTTTTAATCGATAAATTTAAAGTTGCTCAAACTACGCACTGGAGCCGATGCGTATGAAGAAGAAAGTGCAAGAAGGTGTTATTCGAAAGCAAGAATCGATGAAGAAGGAATACTTCGAGTCAACTCTGCACTTTGTGTTCCTAACGATTCGACTTGAAGTATAAAATCATGATGGAGGCGCACAACACACCGCTTGCAATCCATCTCGGGAGTACCAAAATGTATCGTGATCTTCACATACATTTTGGTGGAGCAATATAAAGAGAGAGATAAGCGGGTTTATCTCAAGGTGTCTAACTTGTCAACGAGTCGGCGCGGAGCATCAAGTGCCAAAAGGTCCATTGCAACCACTTGAAATTCCGAATAGAAGTGGGAGCACATTACCATGGATTTCAAGCATCGGTCTTCTCAAGGTTTCTCAAGGCATAGATGCGATTTAGGTCATTGTTGATAGATCGACCAAGTCCGCTCATTTATTATCGATACGAGAAACTTTGACGCCCCCAAAATAGTATACATCACCCATCTCGAGTCGCCAAATACATGGTACAAAATACAAATACAAACTTAATTATACAAACGCTCGTAATATACAAAAAAAAAACATATGCTAGGAGTTTTAATACAAATATTGTCATCTAGATAATATCCACACTCAATGGAGTCCTCATTACATTTATTATCACACTATTTAATGTAATAGTGAGGACTACTAATGCTATCATCCGGATCGTCACTCCGCTCCCCGACTCGTCCCAAATTTATATTCTCATTTTCTAAAGAGAACAAAGAAAGAAAGGGTGAGCTCAACTAGCCCAAGAAGAAATATTATGACTAAGATAATGCGTAATAAATTATCATTAGTCTTCAACAATGTTAAACCGATAAAATACAATAGACATCAAGTTTAATCATAGCAATGAATAAGCAATCCATTAGAAGAGTCAAGTAGAGCATGATATCTACTATCTTCTATGTTTTAAAATGTTTTCATCAATTTTATCACCGAGACTCAACTTAATAAATAAACCACATCATCGAATCATCCTCGCACTACGCCCAAGGATATTCATTAAATCATCAATGGTCATGACTATACCGAATAATCCTCGGTCATAATCATACCAAAAAATTGTCCATCAATGCACTACAAAGCCACCGAGGACTTTTACCACATCATTTATAACATTACAAACCATGATTATACCGAATGATCCCCGGTCATAATCATACCAAGTCCATCTATGCACGTAAGCCAAAGATTTTTCATCACAATATAAGTATGAGGATGATGACAATGATATAAGCATTAATCAAATCGAAAACAAGGATAAATATTAAAGACTTTAAATTTATCCAAATATTATCAATCACTTAATAAACTCATCATCTAATATTATTAATATTATAACAATATTTTAATCACTTCTTAAACTTATAAACAATTTATTTCAATTGTTTACACTTTACCAAATAATGCATTTAATCATTCAAAATGCCATACTCATAAGATTTCATCACCAATGATCAAATCCTCATCAAAAATCAAGATATACCCTATATAGATTCCCAAGCCATAAAATCCTATTTTCCAATTTTGTTACTTCACATAACATATTTAATTCATTTACTCATAACTAGTTTATTTTCATGAAAAATACCAAATTAGTCCCAAAAATATTTTTTTCTAGGATTTAGCAAAATATATTCTCATATTGAACATATATTTTTTTCTGAATTTTTAAAATTCATTTACTATTTTTCATATGGCCAAAACTGCCAAATATTTAGACATTTATCATAAATTGTACTTTTGTCCAAAAATTCTGAAATTTATAGGGTATACTCCTGTTATATACATGTACTCCCAATAAAATTTTCACCAATTTTGGAGTTAACCACAAAGAGTTATAAGGGTTTACTTTTAAAATAGTCTTTTCCCATAAAATCCATAACTCTTAATCTATACATCCAAAAATCATCATTTTTGGACACAATCTAGAAAACTCATCAAATTGTCATTTCCAATTTTTCCAGAATTTTTGAGGGCCAAAAAATTACAAAACGCCTCTAGTAAAACCCTTTTGAATGAAAATACTATTCATATGAATAAAAAAGATCATTCACCATGCATGCGATAATCCACATATATGTGTTATTCCAATGTAATAATAAAGAATGGAATAATGTAAGAATTCACCATGCATGCGATAGATCACATGTTATTCATAATTTCCCAAAAAAATAATAAAAAATGGAACTGTGTCATGCCAGAAACCGCATGCATGGATGATATTCCAACAAAATAATAAAGAATGGAATAATAAAGAATGTCACAGAATATGCAGAAACCGCATGCATGTGATATTCCAATGTAATAATAAAGAATGGAACCAATGTCATACATAAACCGCATGCATGTGATATTCCATGATATATCCATTCCAATGTAATAATAAAGAATGGAATAACAACATAATTCACCACGATGCATGAAGATAATCGCATGTGTATGTGTTATTCCAACAATAATAATAAAGAATGGAATAATAGAAGAATTTCACCATGTATGCAGATTTCATGTGTATACAAAGTTATTCCAATATATAATAATAAGGAATGGAATAACAATAGCTCTCTTCATGAATACGAAAGAAAAATAATACCCTTACCTTAGAAGAAACCGATATCGAATAAGTGAGGTAGCAGGTACTTCTCTTCTTTCTCTCTATAATTTCTCTCTATAATAATTGCTTCTAAAGCTTTAGTGAATTGGTGAGAAATGAAGGAAGAATGAGCTTCTATTTATAGAAAAATATAGTTTCGATAATTGCACGCTTTTGGGGCTCAAAATATTACAAAGATAATACCTCCAACTTTTCTTTTCATTTTTAATTTAGTCCCGCAAGTATTATCAAACTTGCACCACCTCCCCTAATAGTAAATAATGTGAATCAATAGTTCAATCATGTGAATCAATAGTTATAATCATGTGAAAATACGAATTACAAGATAAGACTTCCATCTATACCTCCATTTTTAACTTAGTCATGCAAGTATTATCAATCTTGCACCAACTCCCCTAATAGTACAAGAATGTGATTCAATAGTACACACATGTGAACAAATAGTTATATAAGCATGTGAATTAGTAGCAATTAATTTCTCATTTATCCGATTAATTACCCGATTTATCAATATAACCCCTGCACATCAATTATCATCTAAATAGATGTCGATTTCCACTAACACTAATAATCCCAACACAATGGAACTATCAAATTCATCTTTAATCAACACGAACTTATTCATCATTAATATTATAACTCACAATATTTAACAACCAGGTCGTTCCCAAGAAAGAGGGGGCTTTCCGATAAGGATTTCTCCTTATCAAGCGCGCAATTGTTAGATGACCAAACCTCTCCTCGATGTAACTTCTGACATTGTAAATATTGCAATTTAATAATATGAATAACTTTGTCGCCTCAATTATTGATTTAATAATATATAATATATTATGTAGATGATACCGTGACAATAATCGAATCAATAATACGAGAGATATGATGCAAAGAATTATCGTAGCAATAATTGAGTATAACCGAGTGACTTCTCACGTAAGCATCAATAATCAATACCGTGTGCTACTATGCAACCACGCCAGACATCGTATTTTTTTACTACCGGGTAGTTCAACAGCTTTTAATTCAGAACACTTTTTCGCCGTTATTTTTATAAAAAGATAATTCTCGCCATTTTCTAACTACGACAATACTTCCGCTGTGGGGTCCACCAATGATTGTGTCGTCGCATTTAATATTCCCCACAAAAAGAATATTCTCCCACCAATCGAATATTATATAACAACTTGCTTACTTTGCAAAATTTATAAATATTACCCACAACTATAACATTATATCAAATCCACACCATAATATTCAAAAAAATATTTCGAGAAATTTAAATCTTTATTCATAAAATTTGGGGTCTCACAATCTCCCCCTTAATATGAAATTTCGCCTCAAAATTTACGTACGCACTGGGTATGCCAAGAGATGAGGATACCTTGACTTCATTTCGCATTCTAACTCTTGAGGTATAACCTTTGAGTGTTGAATACGATCCTTCTTATCCAAGATTTTAACACGATCTCCTCATACGCTAAATCTTCTCGCTATCTCGCCTAGTTCTAATTTAATAATGTGGTTCGGGTCATCCACATATTTACGTAACATCGATACGTGAAAAATGTTATGAACACGCCGACATACTTGGCAGTAAAACGAGTCTATAGCCAGCTCCTACTCGATCAAGGATTTCAAATGGGCCAATAAAATCGAGGGTTGAGATTTCCTCTTCATCGATTCTTGCTTCTAGAATAACGCCTCTTAAACCTTCTTCTTCACATTCATCACCTCGAGTATGTAGCTTTGAGCGCTTTTAACTTTATCGATTAAAGTCGATTCTAATCGTATATTCGATATCTTCACGTGGGTCTCTGAGTCTTTAACTCTATCTTCATCATTTATAAGTTATACAAAATGGGTTTTTGTGTTAACAACATCGCACTCAGAACGATACGATCTTCTACTCAACGCTACGCCTACCACGCTCGCTTCTTCCACATATGATATCGAATGGTATAGTCGTAATCTTCAATAAATTTCGAGCCAACGCTTTCAAGCGCATTATTCGCTCGCTTTTGTTGAAGAAATATTTAAGGTTTTAGAAATGGGTTTTATACTCGGGTCAATACAAAATTCGATTTCACGCCTAGGGGTAGGCTAAGAAGTCTTCAAGAATACGTCAGAAATTTATTAACGATAGAAATATCATTTAAAAATCGCGACTCTCATCCAAGACTTGATAACACATGAAATGAAGGTTTCTCCAAACAAAGTTTCAATCGATAAGTCAAAGTCTAACTTCTCTTAGAGTTAAATTTAAACGCTGAATTGCGCAAGCAAGAGAGATAAAATAATGGGTAGAACCAAGATCTAATAATGTATGTATTTTCAAGCAAGAATTTATAATTAACTAACCTGATTTATAACTTCGCTCAAGTTACTCGCTTTTTTAAACGAGAAGTCACAAAAAACGCTCTCCCGAAACCACCGACTTTGTTTTGTCCAGATCCGCTTTTTTTGGTGCCACCACCGCCCCACCGGACTTGACTTTGGTGCACGACAAAATTCGGGCTAGGTGACCTTCTTTCCACAATTGTAACATGCTTTAGATCGCATCGCATGCAGCTTGACCTTATATGTCCTTCCCTCCACATTTGTAACATACAATCGTGGTCGCTCTCCTTCCTTAACAACAAAATTGGTGTGCATTGACGCTTTTTCATCATTGTTGAATCTCCTCTTCTTGAAATTTCCACTCTTATTATCTTGGCCATGATTACCACCGGCGTGGTTACCATTCTCGCATGATAATTTCTTCCACGATGGTTATCATTGTTGTTCATGGTCCGCTTCCACCGGTATGATTATTATCGTTGTTGGTCGTCGTCTTTTTTTGTCAGGCCGACTCATTATCGCGCCCCAATAATCGAGCCCTATTCACAACATCCTCAATATAAACAAAGTTTATGAGAAATGAGGTATCGACGATATCGGGTTTCAAACTCTCTTAGAAACATTCGCGTCATTCGCTCCTCATTATCGACCAAATGGGATGCAAACCGGATAACTCCGCAAATTTAGCCTCAGATCATGCGACACCTATCATATTGTTTTGCTCCAACTTGATAAACTCCACCTCCTTCATGTGATTTAATACTTTCGAGGAAAGTACTTGTCGTTGAATAACTCTTAAACTTCTCCCAAGACATCTTGAAAAGGCCAGTCGGTACGCTTTTACGATTCCCACCAAGAATCGCTTCTTCACGCAACATAAAGGTGGCAAAGGAACCTTTTTCTCTCTGAGCATCCCAAGACATCAAATATCTTGGTGATCTCGCTTTAACCACGCCTCCGCTTTAAGTGGTTCTCGCTTTCCCAAAACTCCCGGTGGTGGTCCCAAATCCTCGAATCGCTTAGCGGTGACCAATCGTGGGTTGCCATTATTTCCACCTATATTTTGAACAGAGTCTCTCTTTCCGATGTCGTATGAATTGCATAAAGCCTCCGAACATCCCATCGCTCATCATTTAATCGGTGTTGTTATTTACTTCGAGGATTATTGTCTTCCCCGCTGCACATTATCCCGGTATTGATCGTTGGTGACTCAACGGTCTCATGCGCTTCATTGCTGATCTCAACATTTTCAGATGCCATTTTCAAACACTGTCACAAAACAAGGGTTAATTAACATATCACATATTATCCTTATACTCTAACCGACCAATTAAATACCAAATAAACTTAGGTAGGTCATACTAGCAAAGGAATTCCCTGTCTCTCCCCTCCTAGTTCTTGTCTCACATCTCAGCCAGGGATCATATCCCTAAGTTTTGATACCAACTGTGACGCCCCCAAAACAGGTATACATCACCCATCTTGAGTCGCCAAATACATGGTACAGAATACAAATACAAACTTATTATTATACAAACGTCAGTAAAATACGACAAAACATATGCTATGAGTTTTAATACAAAATATTGTCATCTAGACAATATCCACACTCAATGGAGTCCTCATTACATTTATTATCACACTATTTAATGTAATAGTGAGGACTACTAATGCTATCATCCGGACCGCCACCCGCTCCCCGACTAGTCTCAAATTTATATTCTCATTTCCTCAAGAGAACAATGAAAGAAAGGGTGAGCTCAACTAGCCCAAGAAGAAATATTATGACTAAGATAATGCGTAATAAATTATCATTAGTCTTCAACAATGTTAAACCGATAAAATACAATAGACATCAAGTTTAACTCAATGAATAATAAGCAATCCATTAAGAGTCAAGTAGAGCATGATATCTACTATCTTCTATGATTTAAAATGTTTTCATCAATTTTTATCACGAGACTCAACTTAATAAATAAACCACATCATCGAGTCATCCCTGCACTACGCGCCAAGGATATTCATTAAATCATCAATGGTCATGACTATACCGAATAATCCCGGGTCATAATCATACCAAAAATTGTCCATCAATGCACTACAGGCCACTGAGGACTTTTACCACATCATTTATAACATTACAGTCATGATTATACCGAATGATCCCCTCGGTCATAATCATACCAAGTCCATCTACGCACGTAAGCCAAAGATGACTTTCATCACAATATAAGTATGAGAGGATGATGACAATGATATAAGCATTAATCAAATGAAAAACAAGGATAAATATTAAAGACTTTAAATTTATCCAAATATTATCAATCACTTAATAAACTCATCATCTAATATTATTAATATTATAACAATATTTTAATCACTTCTTAAACTTATAAACAATTTATTTCAATTGTTTACACTTTACCAAATAATGCATTTAATCATTCAAAATGCCATACTCATAAGATTTCATCACCAATGATCAAATCCTCATCAAAATCAGATATACCCTATATAGGATTCCTAAGCCATAAAATCCTATTTTCCAATTTTGTTACTTCACATAACATATTTAATTCATTTACTCATAACTAGTTCATTTTCATAAAAAATACCAAATCAATCCCAAAAATATTTCTTTTCCGATTTAGCGTAATATAGTCCCATATTGAATATATATTTTTCTCTAATTTTTAAAATTCATTTACTATTTTTCATACGGCCAAAATCGCCAAATATTTAGACATTTATCATAAATTGTACTTTTGTCCAAAAAATTCAAATTTATAGGTATACTCTCATATATATATATATCCCAATAAAATTTTCACCAATTTTGAGTTAACCACAAAGAGTTATAAGGGTTTACTTTTAAAATAGTCTTTTCCCATAAAATCCATAACTCTTAATCTATACATCCAAAAATCTCCATTTTTGGACACAATCTAGAAAATTCATCAGATTATCATTTTAAATTTTTCCGCAATTTTTGAGGGTCGAAAAATTACGAAAACCGCCCCTAATGCGTAAACTCCTTTTGAATGAAAATACTATTCATATGAATACAAATGATCATTCACCATGCATGCGGTAATCCACATGTATGACAAGTATTCCAATGTAATAATAAAGAATGGAATAATGTAAGAATTCACCATGCATGCGATAATAAAATGCACGAGATAAAGTTATTCTCAACATAATAATAAAGAATGGAACTGTGTCACTGACTAAATGCCGCACAAATGTGATATTCCAACAATAATAATAAAAATGGAATCAAATTCACGTGAAATCGCATGCATGATGATGATATTCCAATGTAATAATAAAGAATGGAATAAATGCCATGCGTAAACCGATGATGATGTGATATTCCAATGTAATAATAAAGAATGGAATAACAATGTATCACATGTACAATATATATCATGCATGTAAGTTATTCCAACAGAATAATAAAGAATGGAATAATAGAAAGAATTTCACCATGTATGCGAAGTATGTATAGATTACAGTTATTCCAACATAATAATAAGGAATGGAATAACAATAGCTCTCTCTTGAATGAATACGAAAAAAATAATACCCTTACCTTAGAAAAAAATCGGATATTGGAATAATGAGGTAGCGTACTTTCTCTTCTTCTCTCTCTCTATAATTTCTCTAATAATTGTTCTAAAGCTTTAGTGAATTGGTGAGAAATGAAGGAAGAATGAGCTTCTATTTATAGGAAAATATAGTTTCGATAATTGCATCGCTTTGGGGCTCAAAATATTACAAAGATATACCTCCAACTTTTCTTTCATTTTTAATTTAGTCCTCGCAAGTATTATCAAACTTGCACCACCTCCCCTAATAGTAAATAATGTGAATCAATAGTTCAATCATGTGAATCAATAGTTATAATCATGTGAAAATATGAATTACAAATATAAGACTCCATCTATACCTCCATTTTTAACTTAGTCATGCAAGTATTATCAATCTTGCACCAACTCCCCTAATAGTACAAGAATGTGATTCAATAGTACACACATGTGAACAAATAGTTATATAAGCATGTGAATTAGTAGCAATTAATTGCTCATTTATCCGATTAATTACCCGATTTATCAATATAACCCCATACATCAATTATCATCGAAATAGATGTCGATTTCCACTAACACTAATAATCCCAACACAATGGAACTATCAAATTCATCTTTAATCAACACGAACTTATTCATCATTAATATTATAACTCACAATATTTAACAACCGTGTCGCTCCTGTGAGAAAGAGGGGGCTTTCCGATAAGGATTTCTCCTTATCGACGCACAATTAGATGACCAAACCTCTCCTCGATGTAACTTCTGACATTGTTGTAAATATTGTAATTTAATAATATGAATAACTTTGTCGCCTCAATTATTGATTTAATAATATATAATATATTATGCGATGATATACGTGACAATAATCGAATCAATAATATGAGAGATATATGATGCAAAGAATTATCAGAGCAATAATTGAGTATAACCGAGTGACTTCTTACGTAAGCATCAATAATCAATACCGCAGGTGCTACTATGCAACCACGCCAGACATCGTATTTTTACTAATGGGTAGTCAACAGCTTTAATTCAGAAACTTTCGCCAAGTTATTTTTATAAAAGATAATTCTATCGCTTTTCTAACTACGACAATACTTCCGTTGTAGTGTCCACTAATGATCAGGCCGTCATTTTAATATTCCCTCACAAAAGAATAATATTCCCTACCAATCGAATATTATATAACAACTTGCTTACTTTGCAAAATTTATAAATATTACCCACAACTATAACATTATATCAAATCCACACCATAATATTCAAAAAAAATATTTTGAGAAATTTAAATCTTTATTCATAAAATTTGGGGTCTCACAAGATTTAACGTATGAATAGTTACTTCGTTAAAATCTTGGACAAGAAGGATCATATTCTACGCTCTAAAGTTATACCTCAAGTCAATGTTTTGTGGAGAAACCACGATGTGGAGGAAATGACCTGGGAGTTAGAATCTGAGATGAAATCAAGGTATCCTCATCTCTTCGACATACCAGGTACGCACCCTAATTTCGAGCATGAAATTTCATAAGAAGGGGAGGTTGTAGGACCCCAACTTTTATGAATAAAGAATAATTTTCTCGAAATATATTTTTGAATATTATGGTGTAGATTTGATTTAATGTTATAGTTGTGGGTAATATTTACAAATTTTGCAAAGTAAGCAAGTGGTTATATAATATTCGATTGGTCGGGGAATATTAGTTTTAACAGAGAATGTTCAGATGACGGCAAGACAATCATTGGTGGACCCCATTAACTAAGTATCATCGTAGTTAAAAAACGATATAATTATCTTTTATAAAATAACTAAAAGTTTTACCGTTAAACCGCTGAACTACCCTAGTAGTAAAAGTACAAAGAATACGCTGTGGTTGCATAAGAAGAATACCAGATTGATTATCGATGCTTACGTGAGAAGTCACTTAGTTATACTCAATTATCACTACAAGAATCACGATCATATCTCTCTCATATTATCGATTCGATTATTGTCACAATATTATCTCGCATTATATGATATATTATTAAATCAATAATTGAGACGACAAAGTTATTCATATTATTAAATTGCAATATTTATAATGTCTAAGTTCACAAGGAGAGTTTCGTCATCTAATCATGCTACCAATAAGGAGAAATCTTATCTGAAAGCCTCATCTTTCCTGGAACAACTCGTCATTAAATATCAGTGATTTACAATATTAATGATGAATAAGTTCGTGTTGATTAAAGATGAATTTGATAGTTCCATCAGGTTGAATTATTAGTGTTAGTGGAAATCGACATTTATTTCGATATTAATTGATGTCCGGAAGTTATAATCGACTGACCCGATCGTAATTAACTGATAAATGAGCAATTAATTGCTATTAATTCACATGTGTGTACTATTGATTCACATTCTTGTACTATTAGGGAGTTGGTGCAAGATTGATAATACTTGCGACTAAGTTAAAAATGGAGGAATAGATGGAGGTAATATATCAGAATTCAGATTTTCATATGATTATAACTATCGATTCACATGATTGAACTATTGATTCACATTATTTACTATTAGGGGAGGTGGTGCAAGTTTGATAATACTTGCAGGACTAAATTAAAGATGAAATAAAAGTCAAGGTATTGTATCAGAATATTTCGAGCCCCAAAACGTGCAATTATCGAAACTATATTTTCCTATAAATAAGCTCATTCTTCCTTCATTTCTCACCAATTCACTAAAGCTATAGAGCAATTATTATAGAGAGAAAGAAGAAGAGAAGTCTCGCCTCTCTACTCGAGTATCCAGCTTTTTCTAAGATAAGGGTATTATTTCTTTTCAGATTCATGAAGAGAACTTCGTTATTCCATTCTTTATTATTATGTTGAATAACCTTTCTATGCCAAGTAACCGCATACACGTGAAATTCCTCTCATTATTCCATTCTTTATTATTCTATTGGAATATCCTCGTGCATGCGATTACGCTAGACCGGTTCCATTCTTTATTATTCTGTTGAATAACCTCGTCTGCAAGGCCTATCGCATACATGGTGAATTCTTTGTTATTCCATTCTTTATTATTCTCGTTGAATATCCTGTCTTCGCATGGATTACGCTAGACCGGTTCCATTCTTTATTATTATGTTGGAATAACTCGTCTGCATGCGCCTATCGCATGCACGGTGAATTCTTCTGTTATTCCATTCTTTATTATTCTGCTGAATATCCTCGCTGCAAGCGATTATGCTACACCTGCTTCCATTCTTTATTATTCTCGCTGAAATAACTCGCCTACGTGGATTATCACATGCATGGTGAATGATCCTTCAGATTCATTCCTTATTAAATTGTGGCAACGACCGCCTACGCGGATTATCGCATGGCGGTGAAAATCCATTTGCGAGCTTCATATATTCTATGATACTCATTTGGTTAAAGTTTCACTTTATACTCCATGAAATTAGTAGAATATCTTGGATATTTGCGCTTCATCCAAAGATCTTTTCATGAAAATATTATTCTCGAGCATTCTTAAATTTTACTCCACAAAGCAAAGATCATGTCGACAATTTGACGTAATTGATTTCAAGATAAATTAACTTATAAATCTTTAAAATTTATTCTTGAACTTGTTTTATTGAATTAGTATGTCATTGTCATCATCATCATGCTTATATTGTGATGAAAGTCATATTTGGCTTACGTATGATGAACTTGGTATGATTACGACCAGAATTATTCTAGATAATCATGACCGTAATGTTATAAATGATGTGGTAAAAGTCCTCAAGAGCTCTGTGAAGGCATCGATAGACAAATTTTTGGTATGATTATGACCGTGGATTATTCTAATATAGATAGTCACGACCATTGATGATTTAATGAATATCCTCGGCCCATAGTGCGTGGGATGACTCGATGATGTGGTTTATTTATTGTCGAGTCTCAAATGATAAAAATTGATGAAAATATTTTAAATCATAGAAGATAGTAGATATCATGCTCTACTTGACTCTTCTAATGGATTGTTTATTTCATTGCAGCTTAAACTTGATGTCTATCAGATTTTATCGCTTTAACATTGTTGAGACTAATGATAATTAATTCGCATTATCTTAGTCATAATATTTCATCCGGGCTAGTTGAGCTCACCCTTTTTTTTCACCGTTCTCTTCAAGAAATAAGAACGTAGCCGGACTAGTCGGGAATGGAGTGATTATCCGTGATGATAGCATTAGTAGTCATCACTATTCTCGTTAAATAGTGTGACAATAAATGTAATGAGGACTCCATTAAGTGTGGATATTGTCTAGATGACAATATTCTTATTAAAACTTTTAGATTATGTTTTATCGTAATTTACACGACTGTTGTATAATTAAGTTGTATTTGAATTTTGTACCATGTATTTGGCGACTCAAGATGGGTGATGTATACCTATTTTGGGGGCGTCATACTCCACATGTAACATGTAATTTTCCTTAAGATCTGATGATCAAAACTAGTACATTCTTCATTTGTTTTCCTTTTCGTTTAGATGTTTGAATTCTGGTGCAAGTAAGCGTATTTGAGACATGAACTCTTTAAAATGCATCAAGTACCTGTGTTAGATATTTGAGGCTTGGTGAGATTTTTTTAATGTGTAAAAGACTTCAAATATGCCACTAGCTAACAATCATATCAATATAACAACTCGATGATATTGTGCATTACACTTTCTAAATATTTTTATTATTATTATTATTATTATTATTATTATTATTATTATTATTATTATTATTATTATTATTATTATTATTATTATATATATATATATCCGGATCTTAAACTTACCCTTTATCAATTTCACTGAAGTCACTTTTTAGCGACGGATTCGTGATTTGTTCGATTATATAACCGTCGCTTATACTTTTAATGACGCCATATGTTGTCCGTCGCTAAAAGTATGTATTTACTATTGTATTTAATCGAACCATCACGGATCCGTCCGCTAAAGGGGGTGAGCTCTGGATGAGTCGGATAAGAGGTGAGCTTAAGATCTGGACTATATATATATATATATATATATATATATATATATATATACACACACACACACATAAACAACTGTCATATAATGTCATGGGATTTAGTGATCAGATTAATTCTATACTTGGATATATATTTGTGCACAAAACTTTTACCCAACTCTATGTAACATATGTTACCAAAATTTGATCATCGCACAACAATCTATCATCTTCATATTATATTTTAATTTATTAATTGCACGTATAAATTTATTATTAACAAAATGAATAATCATGTCATAACGCCATGGATTTAAAATATATCGGGCTTATTATTTTTTTATTCTATCGGGCCTTTATTATCAATTATAAAAAAATCATTAAGCCCAATCATCATATCATTTTCATTTCAAACTTATAAGACCGGCCAAGTCAATGGATCAATCATTTAGACATTTTAAATATCTACAATCTTCGACCAGAATGATGAAAAAGCATGCTTGGCCGACTAAAGAACCCGCCATGCATTAATGTGGATGGGATCAGAATCTATTTACGGCAGAAAAAAGCGATCAAAAGCAAGAACAAACTACATGCAATTTCAAGCAGAAACCCATCTGCAAAGGGAATGTGTCGTAGTAGTGGGTGGCACTTGCAATTCGTGCAAGGAGGGTATAACTTGGCAAGGAAGTCTCCACCAAGAGGTACGTACTCATACACTTCTTCAATTATAATCGATATTCACAGAGAATTATTATTATCTCGATATCAATACACTAGCGATATAGCCTCCGCTTTCGATAAACCTCAGTGAATTCACATACCGATTCTCACGCCGAAGCTATCCCCGACGGAACCGCCACCAAGCTTGTGGTGTTTATCAGGTTTACGCTGCAGATCGTGACGCTTTTGTGATCGACGCGACGAAAGATCTTCAAGCTAATATCATCGCTGCTAAGGAGGGCTCTTTTTCAATCACAATTGTTTAAATTTGTTTCAAAGATGATGAGAGAGTAGAGATGGAACACCGTAAGGGCAAAAGCAATGGTCATTAGTAGTTCATCACCGCCAGATTTCAAAGAAGGATCGCTTGGTCCTTCTAAAAGTGCTCATGAGAGCACGGCTTCTAAGAACACTTCGTAAGAACTTCGTCCAAGATCCATGGTGGAGCCGACGGAAGTTAGTTTTCAACGCCGATAAGGGGCGTGATCCCAATCCTAACGGTAGCGGTTCACCAACCAGACTCATCGCCAAGTGGTCAAGAGGACCGAGCTACCAAGTCAAGCAAGGACGGCGACGGGCGATATAAGGCTTGAGGTTCTCATAAGACAAAGGAAGATATAGCCAACAAATGCTTCGGTGAATGAGTCGAGAGACGAAGATCTAGCCATTTTCACTCCGGGACGGCAGTAGTATAAGGAGGTACCCCGCTTGGTGGGTAAGGAGCCGAACATTCTACGACGTGTCCAGTGGATCATTCTCACAAGAGGAGGAGATCGAGGAGCAGAACGCCTTCTACCAAGAAGGCAATCGACAACAGTTAGATCAATTCATCGTGACGATGAAAGACGGCAAGAAGGTGTCGAGAGAAATTATGTCGAAACCCGGCGGGAGAATACCGCCACAATCGTTTCCTCATCACGAGGATGAAATTTTACGACCTAGTAAATCAAGAAGTCCCGTAAAAGCAAAAGAAGATCGGCAGGAAGGGTCGATCCATTCCAAAACCTAGTGTCGCCAGAAAAAGGAGATCTCATCACAACCCAAGGTGTTGATTTTCCGTTGAGAGTCGAAAGAACTTCAAAACAATCGGGCCGAGGTCCAACAGTGAAAGATATTTCGTAAGAAGGCATCCCTTTTTCCTCTCGATATTCTCAAGGAGAAAGCAGATGCTACCAAAAAGTTACCTCGCATGGAGAGCTATGATGGGTCAGAGATCTCTACACCATAACAAAGCGTCAATCGACTAATGGATTACTACGACTTTTACCGATGTCGCTAAATGTCACACTTTTGTCACTACTTTCGAGAAAAGACGCCAGATGTTGGATGGGGACTTTACCATCTGATTCTATCTCCTCGTGGACCTAACTTTGTGATAAGTTCCATGCTCGCTTTGGAAGCAACCAAGAAGGGGAAGCCTATGTGTTCTTTAAAGACAAGTCCCAGCTCACCAAACGAATCTTTAGCCAATACGTAAAGAGGTTTAGGGAAGCTATTTGGACAGTGTCCGATCTTAATGATCTCCAAGTCGCTGGATTATTCCGTAATGGGCCGGATCTCGTTAAATCGAGAAATTGGTAAAGAAATTGATGTTTCACCATCCGAAGAGTTTCAAAGCAGGCCTTCGAAGCGTAGGGCTATATTGTTGTGGAAGAGGCTATGAATAGTCTCAAGAATCCTTCTTCGAGCCAATCAAAGGAGGTAGAGGTTCCCAAGACCGATGTCGATCGTAGAAAAGGGGAGGATATAACCAAAGGGCGTATGTAGTTCAAGAAATACAATAACTCGTGGGCGAAGCAAAAGCCAGCAAGCACTGCTCCTACCCAAGGTTAATAAGGTTTATACCCAAATAATACGTAGAGGTCGATAATTTTGGATCGATCCAAACCAAATTTTCTTTGAACCACCTCGTGATAATTACAAAACGGACATGGCAACCCTCGCAAATATTGTGGTTATCATCAAGTCACCGGGTCACGACACTAATGAATGTTGTAATTTAAAGGATTTTGTGGAAAACAAGATTAAAAGTGGCTTGTCGATTCAATATGTACGAGAGAAAGACCGCCAAAATCAACAGTTTATCAATCGCACTGCTCAAATAGCTTCAAGTACCACCTGCTCAAAATGTTCCACCACCGCCAAGGCAAGTCGCCGATGTAATAACCGTGGATCTGCTGGGAAATTAGTAGGGAAGAAGAGGAGGTCTTATCTTCGATTCGCTTATGTCAATAACCGATGCTACTCAAGGTCGACAGCCTTTCCTGTGAACTCGTTATTTCATTTACAGATGCGGATTATCCTTCTGAGCCCATCAACCGCATTTAAGGAGCATCGGTGATCACAAAGACAAGTGGGCTCAAAGGATGTGAAACGATGATGATAGACAACGGATCTTCTGCGGACATTCTTTATGCCCATGCTTATCAAAGAATGCATCTCGATGAGCACAAAATGGAGGCTCTGACAGAGGCTCCTCTATAGGTTTCTAAACGATCCCGCCAAAGTGGCTTGCACTATCAACTCCCCGTCATCTTCTAAGACTACCACCACAAAGCAGTGGAGATAACTTGTAAATTTTATGTCAGGTATGTGGATTCTACCACAACGCCATTTTGGGAAGACTCCACGCTGACAAATTTCTTCAGTCAGAATTTCCATCCCACATTTCAAAATCAAGTTCCCCACAAAGACACGGAGTAGAGAGGATGGGTGACTTGATCCGCCCGAGATGTTATCTAATTTCGCTATTTCATCCGAATGGGGTTAGTAAACAAAGAAAGACGATGGCAATTGAAATCGAACCCTTCACCGAGAGCAGCTCGTAATCATTGTAATCTTCACCGGGGACGGAGGAAATTGAGTCGTCATCTGAAAGTTTGACAAGACAAAGAAGATCGGTTCTGCTACTGTAACCTCTTCTTGATTTAATCTTATGGAACTTTTACGATGCTATGTCGATATTTTTGCATGGGAGCCACAAGATATGCCCGAGTTACCTTTAAGGTCACGAGCATAAATCGAGATAGATCCTTCAAAAAGCCAGCCACACGTAAAGAGGCGGATATTTGCTCCAACGCGCCAAAAGATCATCGACGAAGAGGTTGCAAAATTGTCGGTCACGACTTCATCTACGAGATTGATTACCCGAGTGGATAAAGAAATGTAGTATTGGTGCGTACATAATGGAAAGTGGCGGGTTTGCAGACGACTACACCGACCTCAACAAAGCCTCGTCTGGGACTTTTATCCTCCGCCCCATATCGATCAAATTTCATCGATGCCACTTCGGTACGATTATTAAGCTTTATGGATGCTTTTTCAGTTATCATCAAATATCCATGCAAAAGAAGACATTCCAAAAACAAGATTCATTACACACCGCTCGGCAGTATGCGCATAAAAAAATGACTTTTGGCCTCATTAATGCCGGAGCTACCTATCGAGGATGATGAACTTTATATTCAATGATACAAATTGAAGAAATATGGAGGTTTATGTAGATGATATGATCGTGAAGAGTATGCAAATTCGTAAACATTTGACGATCTAGAGGAATGTTTTCAAACTATTCGCCATCAACAATCGCGACTTAACCCAACCAAATGTACTTTCTACCAGCCGCCGAAAATTTCGGGTTATCCGTCACCAAAGGGCATCGGCCAATCCAGAGAAGATCCAGTGCCATCCTCGACATGAAGACTCCTCACCATTCAAAGACGCTCAAATATTCGACCGGTAGGATCATGCGCTTTAAGGAGGTTCGCCGCCAAATCAGCAGAAAGATGTCTTCCTTTCTTTCGATACATCAAGGGACCAAGAATGCGAAGACATTCCAAAGGACTTCCAAGTGTGAAGATGCTTTCCAAAGTATAAAGACGATATCTGCTTTCTACCCTTTATCGGTCAAGCCTCGTCCCCAAAGAGAGACTTTATATTTGTACCTCGCGCCGCCTTTTTAGCAAGCTGGAGCAGCTTTTGATTCGGAGATCAAAAAGCAAAGATCCTGCCTATTACGCCACCACGCCCCACGAGATGTCAAACCGTGTATCCTAACATCGAGAAATTTGCTTTGCTTTAATAATTGCCAGAGAAAGCTTCTAAGCAGATTTTCAAGGTCGACTCTCGGTCGCCTACACACCGGATCCATCAAGAAGGTGATGGGCAAGCCGTAGGTCTCTGTAGATTAAAGCAAAGACGGACTATGGAATTGTCCCGCTTTTTTATCGAGTATCATCCCCGAATCGCCATCAAAGGCCAAGCTCTCGCGACTTTTACGGTAGAATGTTCGCTCACCGCCAGATACACGGTTATCGAAGTCAATCTTCCGACGAAAGCAAAGGGTCGTTATTCAAATAGGTCGGGCGGCGGACGCCAGATGCAGATGGATCCTCTACGACGATCCGTTAAGGAGCAGAATTATTCTAATAAGTCCTGAGGATTTAAGGTTCAAGAAAGCTATCGATTCGGGTTTAAAGCAACGAAATAATGAGGGCCGAGTACGGCAAAGTTGTTAAGAAAGTCCGATTAATAAAGAGTCTCAAGTCCAACAATTAATTATCTATAAGGATTCTCACTGGTCGTTAAACAAATTGCCGGAGATTATACGGCTTCGGGGACCCGAATGATCAAATATCCGCTGAGTTAAGAAACCAACTTCAATTTTTTTGCTTCAGACGAAGTTTCAGTGGTATAGAGCGAACGACAATTCTATCACCGATGCTTTTTTAAATTGGCCACTACGGATGCGCATGTCTTTCATGGATCTAAGTATTTGGAAATTTTGCAAAGAAATGAAAGTGTTCAAAGATGAAATGTTGATGTGCATCGAATCTAACAAACCGCTGGACGACCCCTCACATCGAGTATTCGCGATGGCGCCCTCCTTCTGATCGATGTCAAGTAAAGAAGATCAAGTACAAGAGTACTAATTTCACCTTTTATCGATGGGGATCTTTATCGATCGGCATTTTCCTCACCATTATTAAAATGTTTGTTTCCGTCTGCCGAGTATGCTTCTTCTGGAAGTTCATGAAGGGATTTATGCGATCATACGGTCGCCAAGTCTTTGGCACATAAAGTATTTCGACAAGGTTACTATCAATCGACAATTTTCAAAGAAGCTACAGAGTACGCCAAGAAACGTGAAAATGCCAACTCAATAGTCCGTTTCATTATCACCACCTAAGAAGAGTTATACTCGATTTTATCTCCTATACCCTTCACCGTCTGGGTGGATATATCGGGACCGCTACTCAAAGCTAAAGGTCGTTAGCTTCATTATAGTTGCTATTGATTATACGACTAAGTGGGTAGAGGCGAAACCACTTCTACGATAATGTAACAGAGTGCTTAAAGTTTGTAAAGGAGTCTCGTGGTGTTTCGCCGGATCCCTAAAGTATTGATATCTACAATGGACGCCAGCTCAGGGGGTTCAAAATTTGAAGAATTTTTGAACGATTTGGGGATTCAAAGACAAGAAGACTTCGTGGCTCATCCACAAATGAATGGGCAAGTCGAGGTGACCAACAGACGTCGCTGAATGGAATAAAGCGTAGATTGATGAAGCTAAGGAAGATGGCCGTAAGAATCACGAAAGCGTCGTGGGCATACCGAACTACCGAGGACTACTACAGGGATTCACCTTCCGATCGCCTATGGTATCGATGCCTTAGTCCCAAATGAGATCGGATCTCCAAGTCTTCGTGTGAGTCAATTCAAAGAAATCTACAACGATAAAGGATCAAGGCTAACTTGGACCTACTAGACGGTCGAGAGAGAAGCTTTAATCAAATCGGGTCGCTTATCAACGGCGGGGTGGCCAAACATTATAACAAGGGTGTCAAACTCAGAGATTCAAGTAGAGACTTCGCTCGTAGAAGTCAAGCTTCTACACCTCGTATCACGGAAAGCTAACGCCGAATCGAAGGGCTATATGAAGTGATCAAGTACCAAAGCCCCAGATTTATCGATTAAAGGCACTTGATGGTTCCGAGATCAAGAATACACGGGTACGTCAAGCAGCATTTCTAAGTATTTTCAATAAAGTTCAAGCCGCTTTATCTAAGTCCAGACACAACCGTTGATATCAATAAAAGATCACTTTTCTACAAATTATCACCGGTCTTATCGGTCCGATGGTGTAAGGAGGTACGGTAGGACTCACCGCCATTCGATGGTAGCCCCAAGTGTCCTTTTGGTCCTATATCGATCTTATCGTGTGGTAAGTCAATGGTCACTATCGTCCGATGGTGTAAGGAGGTACGGTAGGACTCACCGCCATTCGATGGTAGCCCCAGTGTCCTTTTGGTCCTATATCGATCTTATCGTGGTGGTAAGTCAATGGTCACTATCGGTCCGATGGTGTAAGGAGGTACGGTAGGACTCACCGCCATTCGATGGTAGCCCTGTGTCCTTTCGGTCCTATATCGATCTTATCAGTGTGGTAAGTCAATGGTCACTATCGGTCCGATGGTGGTGTAGGAGAGGTACGGTAGACTCTCACCGCCATTCGATGGTAGCCCCAAGTCCTTTTGGTCCTATATCGATCTTATCGTGGTGGTAAGTCAATGGTCACTATCGTCCGATGGTGTAAGGAGGTACGGTAGACTCACCGCCATTCGATGGTAGCCCCAAGTCCTTTTGGTCCTATATCGATCTTATCAGGTGGTAAGTCAATGGTCATTATTAATCCTTATGCTCGTTCTTATCTCGCTTGTCGTCCAAATTTACTTCACGATGATGATCTCACTCTTCTGCACCGGCGAGTATAAGTTATTTATTTTGTTTAAGTGTCGAAGTTCACCATTAGTTCGCTTAACTCAATCTCGTCTCAAAAATTCAACTCACTTCATCGTATGAGTTAATCGTTATATGCCATATCTAATTCAATAGTTCATCTTATCGATACTAAATTATCGACAAGAAACCGACGATGTAAGTTATAATCAAGACATGCTTAAAGATTTATCAATAAAGCATAAAATGTTCATTTCATTTAAGTCGATTAATTACATGAACATAAAAAGTTAAATATTTACATGTAATCAAAAACATGATATATATTCAGCACCGCTTTCATCATCTAATCGAAAGCAATGTCGGTCCAATCGAAAGCAAATTGATAGCTTCTTTTTCCTCGCTCCCGATAAATTCTCATATCCTCCTCAATGTACCTTCACGATCTCGACATTAAGTTCATCCGAGTCCCTATACTCGCTCTCAATCTGCTTTCAAGCTCTTCACCGTAATGTGGCCTCGCCCCTCAAGGTCTTTTATCTTACGGCGAAGCTTTATGACGCTTGGTCTTACGCCTTCGAAGCTTCATCCTCGAATTTTCGCCTCACCTTCACCAAGTCAGAGGATTAAGCTTCGATTCATCAAGAGAACTCCTCATTTTCGCCTTCGTAGAGAGGTTCTCTCAAACCAAACCAAAGATTCGATTGGTTAAGGTTTGTCATTCGGGCTTTTGACGCAGCCTAACTCATCCTCAGGGTCTTCGGGCATTATCGATGTCTTCAAATCCATCTTGCCCCGATCCAATTTCTCAAGACCATCGATGGTATGAAAAGCATCTTCACGACCAAATTTTTTCTGGCCCAAGGTCGATTTCAAAGATGTTTATTTCTCATGCATGAAATCTTCCTCATTTCCCATTTATGTGTCTCTGACGCAATGTCCGAAGACAAAGATTAGCCCGCACATTTTCAAAGTACTCAAGTCAAATTCTAAAATGCTCAAGGAAAATAGAGATGTAGAGGAAGAAGTCATTATTGTTTACCTCGCCAAATAACTCATACCTTCGTCGAGAAGATTTCCGTCTGCAGATGATCACCGAACCGGGGTCGCCGCAGTGTCGAACGAAAGCTCCAAAGAGGTCGAAAGGAAAGTCAAGGCATCAACCTAGGCCATGTGGGTCGAGAGATCCCACTGCCTTCAGATGATAACTCGACCAAGGACCGGGCGCTCAGAGAGAAGGTCTCGCCTTTTCAGGAAAAAGAGGGTCGTCGGGGGTGTAGGTCAAGATGAAACGGCTTCGATTACGGGAGATTTGTTTGAATTAGTTCTTCGGGTGTCAAGCGATGCGAACTCGATGGCTCTCGTGG
Source organism: Panax quinquefolius (assembly GCA_020205615.1). Classification (NCBI taxonomy): domain Eukaryota; kingdom Viridiplantae; phylum Streptophyta; class Magnoliopsida; order Apiales; family Araliaceae; genus Panax; species Panax quinquefolius. Next base: position 132,204,485 of record CM035157.1, on the reverse strand, counting down.
GTACGCTTCTTTTTTCTCGATAACGCTGAATCCTTCGCCCCGGTCACCGCCCTCTTCGATCCGTATTTCTGCTGTGGGGCACGGCGGAGGAATGACCAAGACCGAGGAACCCCGAGTTCTTCTAAGCAGCTTAATGGGGTTATTTTTGTTTTTAGTTTTTAGTCCTAAGTATACTCCTTCGATCGTGACGATCAAGTAAGTCACCGATCGAGGAATGGTTTTGGGGTCGGTTCTGCTTCGTATAGGTTCGGAGGATTTACTAGAGGGACCGACCTTGGTTTTCTCGTAGCCTCCTCTTTGTCGAGGGTGAAGATTCTCTTCCGTACGAAAATCTCTTCTACTGCTTTTCCGTTGAAATTCATCCGTATGAATTTCTCGTGCTGATCTACTTCGGGTAGCTTTCAAATAGGTGTAGCCTCAATTGCTTCAAGACTTACCAGATAAAAAATCTTCGAGTTCCTTTATTTCTACAGAGCTCTATTCCGATCAAAGATACCGCACAAATCAAACAATTCCATGTTATAATTATATTTTATGGAATATTTTCAAAAATATATATATATTGAAATAAGTCGGTACTTACGCTTACGGTCATACAACCATGCTTGCTTCGAGAGGAGTCCGTATTTCCACCCTCCTTCTGAAAGTTGTCAAATAGCTCCATCATCTCCACTTCGCTCTTCGTAAACATCTCCAAAGTCACAGATATTTTTCGCACCGCCTGCCCAAAGAAGAGAGAGAGATTTCGTGGCCTTTGACGAAGAACCATTTTTCATGCCATCCCCTATTGTCAAGGGGTATTCACCAAAGAACGCCCACAAATTTCTCTCCGCACTTCGGAGAATGTTTGCGGAGGGCCTCAAACCCTTCTCCCGGATCGCACTATCTTGCAGACAAAGAAGAAGAAGTCCAAAGAGGGCTCGACGCCCAGCTTCACGACGTATGGCCACGAAGGCCGTAATACGGATGTAGGAGTTCTAAGCACCACCAGGAAAATCCTACACCCAAAAACCCCAAAGAGGGTCACTATGAAAACGCGAGAGGAAACGAACCCCTTCTCCAAGAAAGTCACCGGTACTACCGGCCATCCTTCAAAGCCGCTGGTACATTTTCTCACCAGATCCGGGTACCGACAAAGACGGGTATCTCGAATATGGAACCGAGTTCAACCTCTTCGCCTCAAATTTCGCTATGATAGAAGAGTGTTAGTACGCGAGAATCGCCCGCATCTCCTATAATAGTCGAGGGGGTTTTCGGGTTCTCTGCTTGGGATTCGCACCAAGTCCCCTCACGAAGATTAGGGTTTGGGGAACCACAAAGATGGGTGTTACAAGTACGGGAGAACTCGCTCGTGGTTTCGAGAAGCCATTTGTGACGATTTGCAGAGAGAGAGAGATCGTAAATTTTAAAGGCGCCAATTTCAAATGAACAGTAAAATCACAAAATTGGTAAAGTTATCCTTTATACCGATTTGCATAAAGTTGTTCAAGACGGCGCATTAAATGCTAGTAATAATTTGAATTTGAATGGAAGTCGTCCTGCTTTGATCCCGATACTTAATGGATAGAAATCTTTTTCGAATCGGGCCCTTAACTTCCTTTCATTTCATTTCATGGACAATAAATGGGTACGCTTTTTAATTACATCTCATTATTTATCGATTCTCAAGAAAATATCATGGATTGTTTATAGTTTTCTATTAAACATTCTGCTCAACAAAAACTAGGGGCAAATGTCAGGTCGTGATATTTTATCCTATTCGGGCCAAATATATCGGGCTTATTATTTTATTCTATCGGGCCTTTATTATCAATTATAAAAATCATTAAGCCCAATCATCATATCATTTTCATTTCAAACTTATAAGACCGGCCCGTCAATGGATCAATCATTTAGACATTTTAAATATCTACAATCTTCGACCAGAATGATGAAAAGCATGCTTGGCCGACTAAAGAACCCGCCATGCATTAATGTGGATGGGATTAGAATCTATTTACCAGAAAAAAAGCGATCAAAAAAGCAAGAGAACAAACTACATGCAATTTCAAGCAGAACCCATCTGCAAAGGGGAATGTGTCGTAGTAGTGGGTGGTACTTGAATTCGCAAGGAGGGTATAACTTGGCAAGAAGTTCCACCAAGAGGTACGCTTTCATACTTCTTCTTCAATTATAATCGATATTCACAGAGAATTATTATTATCTCTCGATATCAATACACTAGCGATATAGCCTCCGCTTTCGATAAACCTCAGAATTCACATACCGATTCTCACGCCGAAGCTATCCCCGACGAACCGCCACAAGCTTGTGGTGTGTTTAT